>VZQC01010550.1:1267017-1312961 GCA_009823505.1 Rhizomys pruinosus
GTGCCCCCCCCCCCCCCCCCCGCTACACTTCTTCCCAGAGAGCCTTTCTCCCAGATCCTCTCCTGTCCCGGCACCTTCGCAAACCCCTCTTTTTTCTTACAGGATGATTCTTCCAGTTGGACCCTCCCAGTTGCCTCCATCTGTGGGATCAGGTGAGAGGCAGAACCTGTGGGCAGACACTGGCACTGCCCGGCCTGGTCCTCACCAGCCTCTGCACTCTTCCCTAGCTCCTCCAAGCGGGACGAGCGCTGCTGCTTCCTCTATGCACTCCCGCCGGCCCAGGACATCCAGTTGTGCTTTCCCAGCGTAGAGCGCTGCCAATGGTGCGCTCTGCCTTTCTGGGCTGGGACTGGGATGCTCAGGGGAACGAGGGAAAGGATGTCCGCCAGGGGCTCCTGGAGATGGCTCCTCTCCAGACGCCCCTTCAGTCTGGTTGACCTCCCCTGCCCCTCAGGTTCTGCAGCCTGATCCAGGCCTTGGTGACAAATCCAGATTCCTCTGTGCCCAGTGAGGAGACAGAGGGCGTAAGGGAAGTGCTGGAGGTGAGGACATGGGACTTGGGACTTGAGGATGGCTAAGGGCCAGGGGCTGCGCTGAGCCCCATACTCTCTGACCCCCCCCCCACCAGTTTGATTATGAATACTCCGAGACTGGTGAGCGGCTGGTGCTGGGCAAGGGAACATACGGGGTAGTGTACGCTGGTCGTGACCGGCACACGAGGGTGCGCATCGCTATCAAGGAGATCCCAGAGCGAGACAGCAGGTGTGGTGGATTAGGCCACGGGGTCCAGGGGCTTGTCAGGGCCGGGGTAAATAGGTCAAGCTGGAGGAGGGGGGTGGGGGGGCTGGGGGGACTGGGGAAGGCAGTTGGGTGGCACCTACAGGTTGAGGCTGTTTGGGAAGCCAGATGGACTGTGGACTAGGGATGGTGGGGCTTACAGCAGAGCAGGTGCAGGAGGCCTGTGGTGCACAAGGTTGGAAAATGGCTTCTAGGCAAGGGAGATCCTGGGAGAGGAGCCACGTGATGCGGGACAATGGGAGATCACCTCGCTCAAATCTCGCCACTGCTCTCTCTCCTGTGAGCCCAGGTTCTCGCAGCCCTTGCATGAAGAGATTGCTCTTCACAAACGCCTGCGCCACAAGAATATCGTGCGCTATCTGGGCTCAGCCAGCCAGGGAGGCTACCTCAAGATCTTCATGGAGGAAGTACCTGGAGGTACCATCCCTGCGTGGGAGGGAAGTGAAACCTGAGGTGTGGAGCATGGGAATGGAGCCAAGCCGAGGGTGGAGACCCCTAAGGGGAAATGAACCCTGGCGTGGGTGGTGTTGCTTAGAATTACCTGACAGAGTGGGTTTAATGATGGAGTCTGGGTCATGGGAATGGGTGTGCCTGGGCCTTGAGCAGAGGGATGTGGAGAAATAAGCGGGTATCAACCACAAGCTTGGATTGTCTGTGTCCAGGCAGCCTGTCCTCCTTGCTTCGGTCAGTGTGGGGACCCCTAAAGGACAATGAGAGTACTATTAGTTTCTACACAAGGCAGATCCTGCAGGGACTCAGCTACCTGCATGAGAACTGCATCGTGCACCGGGACATCAAGGTCAGCTGTGTGGGTAGGCCATTTGGCCTGCTGTGGGTAGGGAGACGTGGTGCCAGCAGATCGCTGTGACATGGAAGCCAGCTTGGACCTTAGAGGGGGAGGGAGGGGGAGGGGGAGGGGGAGGTGGGGAGGGGGAGAGGGAGAGAGGGAGAGAGAGAGAGAGAGAGAGAGAGAGAGAGAGAGAGAGAGAGAGAGAGAACTCTTTGTAAAAGGGTGGAGAATTCATCAGGGAGATTTTTTTTTTTTTTTTTTTGCCTTTTTGAGACAGGGTCTCCCTGTAGCCCCAGCTGGTCTGGGGCTCACAATGTAGACTAGGCTGGCCTTGAATTCACAGAGATCTGCCTGCCTCTGCTTCTGCCTCCCAAGTACTAGGATTAAAGGTGTGCATCACCATGCCCAGGCTTCAGCAGGGAGATTCTTTGTTTTTTAATATTTTATTTTATTTATTTCTGTATGTGTATGAATGTACTGTCTGCATGTAGGTTTGTGCACCCGTGTCGTGCAATGCACGTGGAGGTCAGAAGAGAGTGTCAGATTCCCCTGGAACTGGAGTTCTCCTGGAATTGGAGTTACAGACGGTTCTTAGCCACCATGTGGGTGCTGGGGATCGAACCCGGGTCCTCTGCAAGAGCAGTCGGTGCTCTTAACCTCTAGGTTATCTCTCCAGCCCCAGCAGGGAGATTCTTTAAAGGAGAGAAGCTCAGGTCTGAAGCCAGATCAGGCATTGACTGGGGCATATACACGGGGGGCAGCCAGGGCGGGGGCCTCAATAGAGGCTAAGTCAGGCAGTGATGCCCAGGCCAGGGGCTCCCCAGAGAGGGTTCCAGCTTGGCACCATGGGTCATCTCAGTGTCCACAAAGCATAATGCTCATTCCAATCAGGGGGACAATGTGCTGATCAACACTTTCAGTGGACTGCTCAAGATTTCTGACTTTGGCACTTCCAAGAGGCTGGCAGGCATCACACCCTGCACCGAGACCTTCACCGGTAACAGGGGTTTGAGTGGGGGATGGAGGACTCCGAGACTTCTGGGGAGTGGGATTGCTTCTGGGCATGGAGTTGCAGTTTTCATGGTAGGTGGAATCTAGGACAGGTGACTGGTCCCGGCATGAGGTGATGAAATCTAAAATTGGAGCTTTGGATAACTGAAATTAATGCAATTGAGTTTAGCACCTAAAACGGAGCTCAGGAGTGCTGGACAAGTCAAAGTGTATGTTGGAGCCAATGGGGAGATGTGTGGAATTTGTGGGGGGAGAGGTGTGAAATATCAGACACATGATGGAACCCTCCTGTGGGTGAGGGAGTCTATGAATTCGATGAATGTGGTACAGCCTAGCATTAAGGATGGAAGCTTAGCAGGTGAAGGAGCCTGGGGTAGATGATGAAATTCAAGATAGGTGTCTGATGATGACTATTTGAGATGGTAGGCCCATCATTGGTTCAGATGACCAAAGGATGATGGAGACACACCCACCCTTGCAGTAAAGTCTAGATAGACACTGGGTTTTGTTTTGTAGTCCCAGCTGCCTGGCCTGGCACTTGTAGACCAGCCTGGCCTCAAACTCACAGAGCTCTGCCTCCCAGATGCCATAATTAAAGGCAGGCACCACCATGCCAAGCTTGTTTCTATTTTTGTTCTAGGAACTCTGCAGTATATGGCTCCAGAAATCATTGACCAGGGTCCGAGAGGGTATGGGAAGGCGGCTGACATATGGTCACTAGGCTGCACTGTGATCGAGATGGCCACGGGTCGCCCACCCTTCCACGAACTAGGGAGCCCGCAGGCTGCTATGTTCCAGGTGAGACCCTCTGGGGTGCGTGGAGCTAGATAGGGCCTCTAATCTTGACTCTTGGATTGGTCCTACCTGCCCCTCCTCCCACAGGTGGGCATGTACAAGGTGCATCCACCAATGCCCAGCTCGCTGTCAGCTGAAGCCCAGGACTTCCTCCTCCGAACTTTTGAGCCAGATCCCCGCCTCCGAGCTAGTGCCCAGGAGCTGCTGGGAGATCCCTTCCTGCAGCCTGGCAAGCGGCGCCGCAGCCCTGGCTCTCCTCGACATGCGCCCCGGCTTTCAGGTGCCCTGAGGGTGGAGGGAGTGCGCATGGTGGAGGACAGAGGGGAGAGGACTCACAGCTAGTTCTCCTTTAGGTGCTCCTTCAGACAGTTCCGGTCCTTCACCTGACTCGGCCACCCAGTCCCAGACATTCCCACGGCCCCAGGCACCCTCTCAGCATGGATCCAGTCCCCCAAAGCGCTGCCTCAGTTACGGAGACACCAGTCAACTCCGGTGAGAGCCTGGGGTCCTGGAGTGGAGTCTCTTCGTCTGGTTTTGCTTGCTTTTGTATTCATTTCCTCCAGAAAAAGCTCTCCCTGTGGGCCATAAATACTGTGACCACTTGCGAGGATGGCATCTCCTACCTCCTGCCTTAACTCGTATTTACCCCGCTCCCCGCCCCATTTGGGTTTCATTCCGGTTATCCCTGAGAGTTGGCAGAAAAGTAGAGCAGGCAGGATTCAAAACCTGCGGCAGGTATGGCTGCCTGGCGTTGGCCTCTCTCCACCAGCTGCCCCCCATTGCGCCCAGGGTGCCCGAGGAACCCGCAGCCGAAGAGCCCGCGTCCCCGGAAGAGAGTTCCGGGTTGAGTCTGCTGCACCAGGAGAGCAAGCGTAGGGCCATGCTGGCTGCGGTCCTGGAACAGGAGCTGCCCATGCTGGCGGAGAATCTTCTCCTAGAGCAGGAACAGGTGGGCGGCCCGCCCCAGCGCCCCCTGGTGGTCGATCTGGGCTAAGGCCCTGTGGCCTCTCCTGGTACACCGTCAAGCCTCTCTCTTGGCTCAGATGGGAACACTAGCTGGCCGCCTCCTCCTCCTCCTCCTCCTCCTCCTCCTCCTCCTCCTCCTTCTTTCTTCTTTCTTCCTCCTCTCTTCTTCTTCTTCTTCTTCTTCTTCTTCTTCTTCTTCTTCTTCTTCTTCTTCTTCTTCTTCTTTTCTTCTTTTTCTTCTATCTTTTTAGGGTTCCCGCCTGAGCAGGAATCATGTGGAACAGCTGCTTCGCTGCCTCGGGGCACACATCCACACTCCCAATCGCCGGCAGTTGGCCCAGGAGCTGCGGGCACTGCAAGCGCAGCTGCGGGCCCAGGGCCTCGGCCCTGCACTTCTGAATGGACCACTCTTCGCCTTTCCGGACGCGGTAAGGGAGCTTCTTTGCAGTTGGGGCTGTTCAATAAGAGGTCATGAGGTCCCTGCCAGGACTTGATGGTCCAAGACGCCTGTCTGGCCAGTCCTAGCTTCCCAGCCGCGCCCTTGACCCCAGGTCCACCCATCTCTCTTGGCCTGCGGTGGAAGACTTTCTAGGCCTTTCCAACTCAAGCCCCGCCTCTGTTTGGGCTTCGCCTGTCTCAGCTGCACCCTCTCTCCTACTCCAGGTGAAGCAGATCCTCCGCAGACGCCAGATCCGCCCACACTGGATGTTCGTGCTGGACTCGCTGCTCAGCCGGGCAGTACGGGCTGCGCTTGCGGTGTTGGACACGGGTTAGGCCGGGGTGTGGCCCTGGGGTGTGGCCTGGGGGGGTGGCGAACACAAAATTGAGTTGTTAGGGGCCAAGTTCTGTAAGAGGGAAGGAGCCCGATCAGTCACTGCCTCCAGTCTCTGACCATCTGGGATCCCAAAGGGCATTTCACCCAGCCTGAGCTCAACCTACTCGGATTGGCAGAGGCGGAGAAGAAATTGGTCTCACCGAGGTCGGAGGAGTGGAGTAAAGAAGGGGTGTCCCAGCAGAAGCAGGAGGAGGGCCCGCTTCTGCAGAGCCAGCCAGAACCGGAGCAGGACCTTCCTCCTCTGATAGTGCAGCTAGGTCTCTTGAGAGCCGAGACTGACAGGTACAGCCACTTGCAATCACCCGGATAATCTGCATAGGCTTCGACCTGCTGGTCACTCCACTCTACCCTCTCTGCCCTCACACAGGCTGCGGGATGTCCTGGCTGAGAAGGAACGGGAGTGCCGGACCCTAGTGCACCAGGCCCTGCATCGTGTGGATGAAGATGCCAGGATTTATGCCCCGGCTTCAGGGCTCCCAGGTGAGCAGTTCTGAGTGTGGAACACAAGTGGGGAAGAGTGGCCTCCAGCAGGGGGCACCTTGGCACTCATCACCTGAACTCCTGACAGCCACCCACCCAAAGGACCAGAATTTGGTACAGTGGTTACAAGAGCTAAGTGTAGACCCAGCCACCATCCAGACGGTAAGCGACAGTGTGTTGGCTATCCCTCACCCCTACCAAACAAAGTCTCTGGAAGAGCTCTTAATATGCCCCTCCCCGTTGTACAGATTTGGAAACTGAGGCCACAAGGGGGAGGTGACTTGACTTGAATAGAAAGAAGCTAGTACCTGAGTTCTGGGTGTGTCATTTTCTCTCTCTCTGTTTGTTTCTGTGCATCTTTGTTCACAACCAGCTGGTAAACCACTGCTTCACCCTCCACACCCTGCTCACCTGTGCCACTAAAGATGACCTCCACTACACCCAAATCAGGTACATCCTAAGGCCTCCCAGATGCACCATGCATATGTTCTCATGCTATCTAGATCCTGAGCGCCGCCCCCCTCCTGCCCCCAGCTATGGGCCTGCCTAGATTCCTCCCTGGAACCCACAGGGGTACCAAGGTCCCCTGTGGACAGTGGACACTGGGGCACTGGGCAGGCAGTGGTTACTAGAGAAAGTCCAGACCCTTTTCTGGTTGAGTCACATTGAACCCCGCTGTCCCTAGGGGAGGGATGGTATGCCGAATCTGGAGAGCCATCTTGGCACAGCGAGCAGGATCTAGACAAGTTACCCCTGGACCCCGAGAGGCGGAGTGAATGCATCAGAAGCAGGACACATCCATGGATGGATGCATGGAGAAGACACAGCTTCTGACATACCTCCCCCAGGACCCAGGAGCAGTTGCAACCCAGAGCCCAGGCTAGCCCCAGTAGGTAGAACTACAGAGGCACCCAAGCCCACTACCTATGACCAAAGACTATTAAACAGAACACTTTGCTACTTGAGTTTGTCTTGGTGGCTTCAGCAGTGGGGGAGGGGTCCAAGGAGCAGACCCTCAGGTCTCGTCTGAGCGACACTTTTGCATTCCCTGCCAACGCCTTTCCTCCAAGCCCTCACCCGTTGCCCAGTAGACAGCAGCCCCTATTGCCTTTGAACAGACTTTATTGACTCCAGCCATCTATGTGCTCTGGAGGGGGTCCAGAGAAGGGTCTGGTAGGGCTATGCCCTGGGGACCAGGTTGGTTCTGAGGGGTAGAAGGCCATCCACCCACTCACATGGCCGGTCCAGGAGCCTCTGCCACAGCTGCTTCTCTTCAGGCGTGGAATCCATCCAGGGCACCTGGAGCCCATAGCTGCTACCTGGATGTGGGTGGGTCAGGGTGGAGGGCACTATCACCTTGGGCACTTCAGTCCTAAGAAAACCTGTCCAGTCCCAGATTATGCACTGTGCCCAGTCACCCCTGGTTTTTCATGGATAGAGCTAAAGAAAGAAAGGGCAAAGAGGTACCCAAGGCCACACACTAAACCCCTGCTTCCAAGCTTGGCTGCCCTCAGTGCCCTGCCCTGCATACCGGTACCCAGGCTGAGGCGTGTGCCCCCCAGCTGGCGATTGGCCAGGGCTCCGTGGTCCCACAGGGAGAGTTCAGCACAGGCCTGGCGAAGATCAGCAGGCCCGAAGCCATCGTAAACCATGGTGTGGTTGAACACTGGGCTGAGGCTACGTCTTACCACTCTTGTACGCTGGCGGCTGGCCCGGCTATCATCAGGTAGCACCGAGCTGTGAGGGACAAGTGGGCTGGTATTAGGTGACACCCCCCCACTCTGTGTAGCCAGTTAATCACTACATCCTGTTCACTTATATGTCCAGGCTCCCTGGCCCTGCCTGGGATGGGGTCTCCAGCCACGCTGTCCTGGGGCCTCTCCACCAGCCTCCTCTTAGGACTTTCACCTTGAAATTTCCAGCTGTTCGCAGGGTCCCAGAGGAGGTCTCTGACGGATAATCGTGCTATTTCACTGGCTCCCCACCATCCACCCCCATTGGTTTCCAACGCCTCCGAACCCTTTCTACAAAATAAAACATTACCCTGATGTACAATATCTGAAAGAAAAACAATAGGAGCCCAGAATCAGAGTGGTCTACCCCTGTTTCACTCCTGGGGAGGTGAGGCAGTCCCTGGAAACAATCCTAGAGGTTCCCCAAAGCTTACTTTGAAAACTACTAGGGCGGGGATGTAGTTTGGTGGCAGGGTGTTTGCTTAGTATGCCTTTGAAGCCCTAGGTTCAATCCCTAGCACTTTGGATTTTTTATTTATTTTTATGTGTATGAATGTACTGTCTGCATGTAGGTTTGCGCACCAGTGTCGTGCAATGCTGCGGAGGTCAGAAGAGGGTGTCGGATTCCCCTGGAACTGGAGTTCTGGAATTGGAGTTACGGACGGTTCTCAGCCGCCATGTGGGTGCTGGGGATCGAACCCTGGTCCTCTGCAAGAGCAGTCTGTGCTCTTAACCGCTAGGCCATCTCTCCAGCCCGGATTTTTATTTTTATTAATTTATTTTAGACAGGGTCACCCTTTAGTCCCAGCTGATCTGGAGCTCCATATGTAGACCAGGTTGGCCTTGAACTCACAGAGATCTGCCTGCCTCTGCCTCCCGAGTGCTGGGATTAAAGGCATGCGCCACCATGCCCAGCCCAGGACAGTTCTTAGCCACCAAGTCAGTGCTCTTAACCACCAAGCCATCTCTCCAGCCCCACACTTTTTTTTTTTTAATATTTTATTTAGGCCAGGCATGGTGGTACACGTCTTTAATCCCAGCATGCAGGAAGCAGAGGCAAGTGTATCTCTGTGAGTTCAAGGCCAGCTTGGTCTACACAGGAGTTCCAGACCAGCTGGGGCTACATGGACACCCTGTTTCAGAAAGACAAAAAAGTATTTATTTTATGTGTATGCGTGTATTGCCTGCATGCATGTAAGTGCACCTCTATCTGCAATGCCTGTGACAATCAGAAGGCATTACATTCCCCTGGAACTAGAGTTACAGATGATTGTCAGCCACCATGTAGGTGCTGGGAATGGAACCTGGGTCCTCTGCAAGGGCAGCCAGTGCTCTTCACTGCTGATCCATCTCTCCAACCTCAATCCCCAACACTTTGAAAAAACAAAAACAACACCCACTGAACCACAAGTTCAGGGCCAAGTCTCATGGCTGCTCTTCCAAGATCTCCATGGAGGGCCCCGTGGCCTTTCCATTACAGACTCGGCTCTCCAGTAAGTCTGACAGGTTCGGGGAAACCAGCCACTAAGAAATGCAGCCTCTCAATTTCCCTGACTCCAATCTTTTGTCCCAGTTGTTTTCTTCAGTGCTCCTCAGTGACAAAAGCCCAGGCTGACTGCTCCTAATTGCAGGGACAAGTTGCTTAGAGACTGTGAACAGAAGGAGCCGACTCAGCCACGCCTCTCACCATTGTACGTAAGTGTCCACGGATCCAGGTCGCAGGGGCACGAGGTCCTGAGCCGCTTTCACCCAGAAGTGCAACTCCCCACTCAGAGGCTGGCCCCCTCCTGCAGAGACACTCAGCTCAGCGCCCTCGGCCTCCCAGGGCCAGTCCAACTTGCCCTCTGACAGTGTCGTCACTCACCCTCAGAGCCGGCAGGGATGTACTTGAGGGACAGGGAGAGCAGTCCACGGCTGGGAAGTTGGTCTGTAGAGGGCAGAAGCTGCAAGAGCCAAGAGGTGGGCGGGTTAGCAGCAGGGCCGGGGAGGGAAAGGGCCTCCGAGGGGGGAGTGTCTTCAGACTCCATCTGGATGTGGGTGGGGAGGGCGTTGGGCACCCAGCCTCCCCCTCCCAGGAGGGGGCGCTCTGCTGAGCCAACCTTGCCTACAGTAGAAAGGGCAAGAGGTGGCATGGAGGCTGTGTCGAAGGCAGGGTCTGAAGGAGCTTGGTAGAAGCAGTTTGGAATAAAGATAGATCTGTCGCTCCACGCCAGCCAGGCTGCCTTACCCGGGGTTGCAGGGGAAGCCAGATAGCCTCGGAGTCCCAGTTCCACGTGTCCAGGGGCACTTCGACTTCACCCAGAAAGATGTTGCGACCCAGACTTTCCCGGTGCCATACGGACAGGCTCAGCACGCGTCCGGGGAGCTGGGCTTTCGGGATGGAGTGCTGAGGAGAGGAGGTGCTTTTCAATGGGGCGCCCTGGTGGCCCCAGCATTGGTGTGGCACGCTGGTGACTGGGTCTGGTTCTGCCACACTCCTAACAGGACGGAATCCTGGGTCTGGATTAACTGGGGCCAACACTAACTGCGGACTTGGACTTGGGGAGTCCATTGTGCTGTCCCTCCCGCAGAGCTGAGGCCTGGAGCCACCAGCAGTGGTGGTATCTGGTAGCCTCTGACACCCCACCCTGCACCCCCAGAAAGGGGGGACTGCACCCTAGCAGCCTGACCCTGAGAGTCTCGTTGAAGATCGGATTCAGATTCCGTTTCTTCACGGACGTCTTGCGTTTGTTCTGCTTGTCCGGAAGGAGGTAGCTTTTCACGTAGCTGGAACAAGGGAAGTGAGGGCCCGAGGTAAGGAGGGGCCTTTCCAGAGCCTTCGTCCAGCTCTGGGGGCTTCCCCAGCGACCACCCAGAACCCAGGGCCCTGTGTGCCAGGCCTCCTGCTAACTAATTTACAGACATTCCCTAAAGTCTCCCCAGAACCTTGTGGGGCCCATTTTGGACACGAGGAAACTGAGGCATGGAAAGTAGAGTGGTGGGCTGGGTTGTGTGGCGCCCTCAGGCAGGCCCCACGTAGGGTGGGTACTCACGGATCGGAGCGGCGACGCCGGGCAGCGGCCAGGCCCTGGCACTGGATCACATGCACGCGCAGCTCCGCAGCGCCCGGCTCGTAGCGCAGTGCAAAGTGCACGGCTCCCCGCACCTGCACCTCGCTGTCCTCCACCTCCCCCGACAGACTCACCAGGCTGCCGCTCAGCTGGAGGGGGGGGGGGGTGGATGGTCAGGACTGGACCCAGGGCTCACGGTCCGGACAAGAAGGGAATGCCAGGAAAGAGGCAAGGGGCACCTGGTGGTGGCTTGCCTGGACGTAGGGAGCGGGAGGCCCGGGAGCTAGGTGTGGGCAACCGGGGCTGGGAGACACCCCACCTCCTCCCTAACCCCTCACCGTGGAGGAGTTGAGGCTGGACACAGAGGAGCTGGTGCTGAGCATGTGGTCGAGGGAGGGGTCGAGGGAGGGGTCGAGCCCCAGGGTCTCGTCCCTGTGCTCCAGGATCCGGGAGGTCACCTTGGTCTAGAGAGGGAGAAGGGACAGAGGGTGCGTGCTGCTTCTCCACATCTTGCAAAAGACCCGTCGGGGGGGGGGGGCATCCTGCTCCCATCCCAGGGCAGGCACAATCCCCACCTGAAATCCGCTCCTGGTCTTGAGAATAGCCACAGGCTACTCCCGCCTACCTGGGCTGGCGGGGACAGTGGCTCGGGCTCCGCCCTGCGCACAGGATCCAGCTCTGGGTCTGCCTCGGCCACCTGCACGCCCCCTGGGCCAGAGGCTGCAGGGAGCTGCACGCTGCTGATGGCCCTCTCCTGTGGCTCCCTGAGCAAACCTGGAGGGACTGGTGATCTGTAGTTTCAGACCCCAAGGGTGCCCTGGGGTTGCCCCTGAAGGCTTCCCGGGGACCCCAGCAAGAGGATGGGGGTGGTTCAGCCACTAAGAGCAGCCTCTGAGCCCCTCCACCTCTCGGGCTGTCCAACATTAGTTCCCACATACCTTCCTGAGTCTGGGGCTTCTCCTCGTGATCTGAAGCCTTTGAGGGTGCATGTGGTGAGAGGAAATCGGGTCCCTGCAGAAGCAAAGGGTAGAGGTCACGATGGGGGGGGCTAGTGAGGAAAGGGTTGAAGGTTATGCTAGGGTCAGAGGTCACAGACTCCAGCCTACTTACCTCAGCTGTAGAATAGGGCTGTCCTCAGGGCAGGGCTGGCAACTGGCTGCAGGACCAGTCGGGCCTGTACTTCACACCCTGGCATCTCAGGGCCTGTCCCTCCTGATAAGCACCTGACTCCCAGGCTCCCCAGGGGGGACAGTAACATCTGAGTCCTGGCCTCAACTTCAACCAGCTCATCCTCATCCAGTCAATCTTTCTTTCTTTCTTTCTTTCTTTCTTTCTTTCTTTCTTTCTTTCTTTCTTTCTTTCTTTCTTTCTTTCTTTCTTTTTCTTTCTTTTTCTTTCTTTCTTTCTTTCTTTCTTTTTCTCTTTCTTTCTTTCTCTCTCTCTCTCTCTTTCTTTCTTTCTTTCTTTTTTAGACAGAGTATCAGCTGGGTAGTTGTCTACCTGGTGCATAGCTAAGGCTGATCTTGAACTCCTAATCCTCCTGCTTCTATCTCCTGAGTGTACCACCATTCCAGGTGTGTGCCACCATTCCAGGTGTGTGCCACCATGCCAGGTGTGTGCCACCATGCCAGGTGTGTGCCACCATGCCAGGTTTATGTGGTGCTGGGGATCAAACCCAGGGCTCTGTGCATGCTAGGCAAGTACTCTGCCTACTGAGCTATGACCTCATTCTTAATAGCTGGATTAGGAAATTACCTTAGAGGCCAGCCAGGTCCAGGCTACCAGCTGACTAAGGCTGATTCTGTCGCCCTACTGCACAGAAGGGATGTGTCCGGGTCTCCTGATTCCCAGGGGTGAGGGCTCCTTCCCCAGCACATTCGCATTTGGGGGGCTCGCATGCTTGTTATTAGTTCACTCACTCCTGGATACTTACTTGGGTCTCACTGTGCCTGTCCTGAGCAGCCACCTCTGTGGGGGGCCTAGAAGGAGGAAGCCAGGGTTTGCAGGGCTGGCGGCTGCGTCCTCTCTCCTCCCGCTCTAGTCCTTACCTGGGCTCTGGCTCTTCAGCGTCTCTCTCCGAAGCCTCTGCCTCACCATCACTTCCCAGAGCCTGGTCTCCTGGCCCAGGTGAAAGATTCTGTGAGCTTCCATTCCCAAGAAGTCTGACCCTGACCCTGGCCATGGGAGATGGCCATCCACCTCCCACGCCCCACTGAGGGGCAGGCCCACGCAGAAGATGAGGCCGCCAGGATTGGCACCAGGACCCTCTCTTTACAGTGCACCCTCCACTACCCAAAGCTTGCCCTTCCTGCCCTGGGGTCTCCTCTTACCCCTGGAGCTCTTCTTCCTGCGGATAGAGGCTCTGACAAGGTCAGAACCAAAATGGGCATGGTGGTGCCTCTGGGAACGTGCTTCTTGGAACCAGGCTCCTGTCAGGGTTTTCAGCTGCCCAGGGTCTACCAGCGAGGCCCGGAGCTTGCTGGAAGACAATGGGCACCATGGCTGTCACTACTCACCCAACAAATATTCTTTTTTTCTTTTTTCTTTTTTTTTTTTTTTTTTTTGAGGCAGAGTCTCCCTGAAGCCCCAGTTGGCCTGGAACTCCCTATATAGACCAGGCTGGCCTCAATCTCACAAAGATCTTCCTGCCTCTGCCCCCTGAGTGCTGAGGTTAAAGGTGCCACCATGTTGGGGGCGTATCCCAAAGCAACATTGTTGATACCCACTCTGCACTAGGGACCAGGGGCTCAATAGCAAAATACACTTGACCCCTGCCCTGGAGTTGCTCAGGCTGCTGAGGAGACAGAATCCAGACTAGACAAATCCAGTGATGAAGGGGGAAGGGGTGGGTATGGTGGGGCACCCCTTTAATCCCAGCACTCAAGAGGCAGAGCCAGAAGGATCTCTGTGAGTTCAAGGCTAGCCTGGTCTACAGAGCAAGTTCCAGGCCAGCTGGGCTACAGGGAGACCCTGTCTCAAAAAGACCATCTGTGGGAACCCTGGAAGGCTTCCAGGGAAGCTGATATTTTGTTTTGTTTTGTTTTGTCTTTTCCAGACAGGGTCTCCCTGTAGCCCCAGCTGTCCTGGAACTCACTCTGTAGACCAGGCTGGCCTTGAACTCACAAAGATCCGCATGCCTCTGCCTCCGGAATGCTAGGATTAAAGGCGAGTGCCACCACGTCCGGCTTAAATTGCTTCTTAAAGGATAAATTGGAATTCTCCAGGTTGAGATACATAAAAATTGTATGGTTCATCAAGTGTTTATTGTGGGCCATGCCTGCATATCTTATTTTATTTTACTTTTTGCATGTATAGGTATGTATGTGTATATAATGCGTGAGCATATATGCATGTTCATATGTATGTGGGTCCACATGTATGTGGGTGCATGGCATGTGTGTGCACGTACATGTGGCAGTCAGAGATTGATGTTGGCTCTCCTCAATCATTCTCCATTTTGTATGTTGAAGGCAGGTCTCTCGGTGAACCCAGAGCTCACTGATTTGGCTATTCCAGTTAGCCAGCTTGCTCCAGGGATTCCCCGTTACTTCCGTCCAAGCGGATAATGGGCAGCCACTCTGCCCACCTGGCATTTTATGTGGCTGCTGGGGACCCGAACTCTGGTCCTCAAACTTGTGGAGTACTTTAACTACTGAGCCTCTCCCCAGTCTCCCCAGTTCTTTAGCCCTAAGTAGCTAAGGATATTGAGGCTCAGGATCAAGTAAGTTGCTCAAGGTTACGCAAGTGTCTGTCTTCAGACACCGTGCATCACTCTTGGGGGCCCTCCGTTCAGACACTGTGCATCACTCTTGGGGGCCCTCCGTTCAGACACTGTGCATCACTCTTGGGGGCCCTCCGCCACTGCTGCTCTTCTGGGAAGAGGGAGCAGCTTAAGCTTGTTCGTGGAGGGTGTTCAGGGACTGAGGAGCACATGTCTGGCTGTAGCCAGCTGGTACTGTGATGTATGTCTGGGCGGGGCTCATGGGGAAAGATGAGATGAGGGGCTGGCAAGGGCCAAAGAGACCTGTGGACCACGCTTACAGCCTTGCTTTTGACACTAGGTGCTAGAGACTGGGAGAGGTTTCTGGAGGGTAGTAAGTGAGTGGTAGTAAGTAAGTGGTGTCTGTTCACCAAGGTGTCCTGTCCTAAGAAGGTATCCAGGGACTAAAGAGATGGCTCAGCAGTTAAGAGCACTGACTGCTCTTACAGAGGACCTGGGTTCGATTCCCAGCATTCACATGGCAGCTAACAACCACTCCACTTCTAGGAGACCTGAAGCCCCATTCTGGCCTCCACAGGGATTGCATGACATGGGTGCACTTACACACATGCAGGCACTACGCTCATACACATAAAATAAAAATAACAAATAGTGCCGGGCGTGGTGGCGCACGCCTTTAATCCTAGCACTCGGGAGGCAGAGGCAGGCGGATCTTTGTGAGTTCAAGGCCAGCCTGGTCTACAGAGTGAGTTCCAGGACAGCTGGGGCTACAGGGAGACCCTGTCTCGAAAAGACCAAAAACAAAAACAAATAGCTGGGCGTGGTGGTGCAGGCCTTTAATCCCAGCACTCGGTAGCCAGAGGCAGGCGGATCTCTGAGTTCAAGGCCAGCCCGGTCTACATAGAGTGTTCCAGGACAGCTGGGGCTGCAGGGAAACCCTGTCTCAAAAAGACCCCCCTCCAAAATAGAGCCAAATAAATACTTTTTTTTTTTGGTATTTTCAAAAAATACCAAAATCCACCTGCCTCTGCCTCCGGAGTGCTAGGATTAAAGGCATGCGCCACCACACCCAGCGGCTCAAATACTTTTTTTTTTAAGAAATCATTTTTTTATTATTATTTTTTAACCTGTATGAGTGTACCGTCTGCATGTATGTTGGTGCACCTGTGTCATGCAATGCCATGGAGGTCAGAAGAGGGCGTTGGATTCCCCTGGAACTGGAGTTAAAGACAGTTCTCAGCTGCCACGTGGGTGCTGGGAATCGAACCAGGGTCCTCTGCAAGAGCATTCGGCGCTCTTAACCGCTGAGCCATCTCTCAAATACTTTTTATTTTATTTTTTTGTCTTTTCGAGACAGGGTCTCCCTGTAGCCCCAGCTGTCCTGGAATTCACTCTGTAGACCAGGCTGGCCTTGAACTCACAAAGATCTGCCTGCCTCTGCCTCCCAAGTGCTAGGATTAAAGGTGTCAAATAAATTCAAATAAATACTTTTTAAAAGAAGGTGGGAAAGCACAGAGGCGGGAAGGTTGGGGAGCTGGCACACCATGCTGGGAAAAGCAATAAGCTCTGAGCTGGCCAAGGTCAGCAAGAACCAAGGATAAACCCAGGAACGACTCGACTCAGACAGCAGTCACCCCTTCCTCCTGGCTGGTGGCTGTCCTGCCTCACCTGACCCGTCCCTCTTCCAGTTGGCGTAGGCGGGCATCTCGTTTGAGGACATCAGTGATGGCCTCCTGCTCCTCCTCTGTCAGGAAGCTGAGGTCCAACAGTCCCTCAGCTTCAGGTTCGGGCCCATGTGCCATGGGGAGGAAGGGCAGGGCCCCAAGCCGCTCCTGAGATGGATGGCCTCTCTGCGGCATCAGCCGGAGCTATGTCCCAGCTGGGCATATGTGGCTTCCTGGGGACAGACCAAGAGTCAGATCAATCTCTTCCCACGTGTATACATATCCTGGAGCCAACTGCTACTTGCTCTCCAAGCATATGCCTGAGTAGTAGTCAGGCTGCAACCCCAGGAAGGCTGAGATCACAGTGAGGTGTGAGTGAGGGACACACTCAAAGAAGTGCAGAGACACGAATGCACACACCCTGAGGTAGGGACACAGACTTGCAAGATGGCACACACAGACATTTACACCCGGCGTTCCACCCATGCCATAGGTGCACACCAATAATACTGGACAAGGACAGGCGTGTGCACACACGTCCCCCATGAGGGACCCATGCAGAGAGCTGTGTACACCGATTCTTAAACCTGCACACAGTGGGGGTCTGGACCCCCTGTGGCACCTTGAGAGCTTGGGGTGTGGACATAGAAAGGAGACAGGGACCCAGCCACTTAGGTTTATCCATATAAGAATAAGGCTCAAAACAAAACAAAGCTGCATCCTCTTTCATATCTACAAATCCCTCAGACTTTTGCTCACACATACTGCCTAACTGCTTGTGAACTCCTTGAAGCTAGGGATGAGTATTTCCCCTCAAAGACAGAACTTTGCACACAGCAGATACCTGGTGCTTAATGCAAAAATATACTTGCACAAACATGGGACTCCATGCACACAATGTGCGTACCCATGCTCCCCTACCCAGGGAACCTCCCACTTGGCCTACCTCTGCCCTCACCTCCCTCTACCCTGCCCTGGCCCATTTGGCCTTCCTGTCTTAGGCAACCTCCTCCCCAGCCCTCCTCCCCAACTTCCTCCCCACCAAGGTAACCACAGCAGTCACTGCCACTGAGGCCACCAATCCTGCCTGGGGTTCCCCCCGCTATCAGCTCTGGCCACTTGCTGGGAGCGCCTGGGACCCTCTGACCTGGCCACAGAGCTGCCCAAGCTCCTACTCCAAGACCTGGCTGGAGGCCTCAGCTGGCAGAGCAGTTCATGCCCAGGAGCCACAGTAACTCCGGAAGGAAAATAGTGCCAGCTGAGAGGGGCGTGTGGACGTGGCAAGAGCCAGCACTCAGTAGTGGCCCTGGCCTGAGCCTAAGGGGCGTTCTCTCTTCTCTTCCCTGCCCCTTCCATGCCAGGCCTCCAGGTGGGGCTGAGGTAGGGAGAGGAGACTCAGAGGCAGGTCCTGGCTTGTGCCTGTCACCTCCTGCCCCTGTCCCCTCCCAGCTGAGTCAGTGTCCTGGCGTAGCAGGCTTTCCCTCGTCCCGTTCCCCCTCCACATAACCCTGTGTGCGATGTGTTGCTGGTGATACCTTCCCTGAGCTGCTGTGCCTGTGGTGCTGGATGGCGCGCACACGTGCACGCACACACACACACGCACACAGCTTGGGGCTCTTCTGTGGTATGGTGTACGAGCGTCCCTGTGCTGTGTTGGATTGCTGTGGTAGTGTGATAGGCATGGCTGTGTGCCAGGGGTCCATGTGTCTGAGTGTGGTTGCCGTGTGGTACTACATGGCTGATGACTGCTGATGGTACGTGTGATGACTTTCTGGGGACAGTGCCGTGTGGGTGTGTTCACAGTGTGCATTTCCTCCTGAACTGCCTGTCTGCCAGCCCATTGGGTGTGTACTCTGGTGCCCAGGGACCACCAGATGTGTAGGTGTGTGTGAAGGTGGGGGGACGTTTGGCAGAACTGTGCCTGCCCTTGTCTTACAGTCTCCTAGGACTGGACTGCGGCATGGAAGCCTAGAGTCCATCTTCCTGAGGTCTCTTTTCCTTCAGAGGTAACTCAAGGGCCCGGCCCTCCCCACCCCGGTCACTACTCTTTGATAAAAGGGTCCTCAATCTGCTGGGCCACACCAGAGTCTTAGATTTGCTTGTGCCTCCCCCACCCCAAGCTCCCAAGGTGCCAGAGGGTGCCTGGGACACCAGGTGGCAGTGGAGGTGTGTTACCTGTGGGGTCCAGTAGAGGAGAACACCTTCCCGGGCAACTCCAGCTCTCCAGGAAGGCGTTTAGGGGCCAGGAGAAGAGCCTGTGAGGGACTAAGGCTGACTCGCCCCAGCCCTGCGGAGGTGGAGGAGGAGGAGGAAACACCTCAGGAGGGCCTGGTGCAAAACCGGGCCTGGACTGCAGCTCCCAGGGGTGCAGCCGTGCACCAGCAGCAGCTGTCAGAGAACCCAGAGCCAGTTTCATGGGACCCCATGGCTTGGCCCTAGCTGCACTGTAGTCTCACCCTGTAACCCGAGCAGGCCTCCCCTGCAGGACCTTGGCTGGCCCATCTGTGAAATGGGTAGGAAGTTGCTTTCAAAGTAAAGTTAGATACTTTCTATGAACTGGGGTTACGAAAGGAAGGGTTGTAGACTTTGCCGTTAAACAACTCTGGGCACTCTGGCTCTGCGTGATCTTGAACAGGCATCTTAACCCCTCTGAGCAGTTATTTTCCCCCTATGGAAACTGGAGTGCAGAATAAAAACGGCCCATTAAAAGGGAAGTGAAAAGTGCTTGGTACTGCCGACATGTGGTAGATGCCAGCACAATTCAATGCCCGTGGACATTTTAACAGCACTGATCCCTGAGGTCATGTCCAGCAGAACAGCTGTTTGACCTCTTTGTCCCCCTGGGCCACATCTGCATTCCTCCCGTGTCAGGTCCTGAACCCTCTACCTACGAGCACACTGGATTCTTCCCACCCTGAGAACAAAATTTTGGGTTTTAGAGTACAGAGACTGGGGCCGTGACCCTCCGTGGCTGTCTCCATTCTGGTCTGGGGCACCAGAGACCCCCTTCACGCTTTTTTAAAAAACTTTTTTTAATTCACCAGGTGTGGTGGGACACGCCTTTAATCCCGGCACTTGGGAAGTAGAGGCAGGTGGATTTCTGTGAGGCCAGCCTGGTCTACATAGTGAGTTCCAGGACAGCTAGGACTATAGGGAAACCCTGTGTGAAAAAGACCCAAAAATGTTTTAAATTTATTTTTATTTTATGTATACGAGTGTTAGGTCTGCATGTAAGTGTATCTGTGTCATGCAGTGCCTGTGCAAGACAGAAGAGTCTGTTCCCCTGAAACTGGACAGTTGTTAGCTGCCATGTAGGGTGCTGGGATTCAAACCCAGGTCTTCTGCAAGAGCAGCCAGTGCTCTTAGTCCCTGGGCCATCTCTCTGGCCCTGTCTTCAGCTTTTTATTTATTTACTTAATTTTTAGGGTTTTTGTTGTTTCTTTGTTTTTGTTTTGGTCTTTTTGAGACAGGGTCTTCCTGTAGCTCCAGCTGGCCCAGAATTCATTATGTAGACCAGACTGGCCCTGAAATCACAGAGATTCCACTGCCTCTGCCTCCTGAGTGCTGAGATTAAAGGTGTGCACCACTAAACCCAGTTATATTTTTAAGATTTATTTTTTTTAAGATTTATGTGTATGTGTGTGTGTGCATGTGTACACATGCACATGCACACTTGTAAATGCCCACAGAAGGAAGAATGGGGCATAGGAGGCTTTGGACCTAGAGTTATAAGGAATTGTGAGCTTCCTGATGTGGCGCTGGGATCTGAACTCTGGTCCATGCTCTTAACCACTGAGCTATCTTGATAGTATTTATTTATTTGCCTTGAGACAAGGTCTCCCTGTAGACCCAGCTGACCTGGAGCTTGCTATGTAGACCAGGCTGGCTTTGAACTCAGACTCTACTGAAATCTGACTCTGCTGGGATTAAAGGTGGGCGCCACCATGCTCAGCTATAGTCCTATTTTTTAAATTTATGTATATGTGTGTGGGTATGTGCAATGTAGAGGTGCCAAGCTTTCTTAGAAAATTAATTTGGGGCTGGGCGTGGTGGCGCATGCCTTTAATCCTAGCACTTGGGAGGCAGAGGCAGGCGGATCTCTGTGAGTTCAAGGCCAGCCTGGACTACAGAGTGAATTCCAGGACAGCTGGGACTACAGGGAGACCCTGTCTTGAAAAGAGCAAAAAAAAAAAAAAGGAAAATTAATTTGGGGCCTGGAGAGATGGCTCAGCAGTCAAGAGCACTTACTGTTCTACTGTTCTTGCAGAGGACCTGGGTTTGGTTCACAGCACCCGCACAGCAGGTAAGAGCTGTCTGTAACTCCGGTTCCAGGGGAATCTGATGCCCTCTTCTGGCCTCCACAGGAACTGCGTGCACATGTACTTACATGCAAAACACTCATATTTTTAAATTTTATATTATTTTTGTGTGTGCATGTATGAGTGCATGTGTGTAGAGATCAGAGGACAACGTGAAGGAGTTGGTTCTTTTTATCTTTACATGGGTTCTGGAGATTGAACTCAGGTTTGGCCTCAAGCACCTTCACCCCCTGACCATCTTGTTCCTTTTATATGTGGTCTTAATTTGTTGTCCAGATGGTCTGACTCCTGATTCTCCTGCTTTGCTTCCCAAGTGCTGGGGTTTCACACAGGCACCACCACAACCAGCTTCCACAAAGCTTTCTGACTCCCTCAAGTCTAGGTCCTCCTTCGAATCCTGGCTCTGCTTCCCTTTCCAAGGACTGAGAAACTGAGGGACCCCTCCTTCACCCGCAGCCCAACCTCCAGCTTTTCTGATTTGTTTTGGTCAGTCTTATTTCTGAGCCATTTTCCTTCTCTGTGAAATTAGTTAAGAATCCTTCCTAGCCAGGAGTGGTGGCGCACGCCTTTAATCCTAGCACTTGTGAGGCAGAGGCAGGCAATCTTTGTCAGTTCAAGGCCAGCCTGGTCTACAGAGTGAGTTCCAGGACAGCTGGGGCTACAGGGAGACCCTGTCTCAAAAAGACCAAAAAAAAAAAAAAAAAGAATCCTTTTGGGGCTGGGGCTGGGGTTGGAGAGATGGCTCAGCAGTTAAAAGCACTGGCTGCTCTTGTGGAGGCCCTGGATTCAATTCCCAGCACCCACATGGTAGCTCACAAACATGTGTAACTCCGGTTCCATGGGATCCAATAAACACTTCTGACCTCTGAAGGCACTGCATGACACAGATGTAATTACACATACACAGGCAATGCATTTATATATATAAAATAAAAATAAGGCCGGTGTAGTGACGCACACCTTTGATCCCAGCACTTAGGAGGTAGAGACAGGCCAATCTGTGAGTTCAAGGCCAGCCTAGTCTACATAGTAAGTTCTAGGTCAGTTGGGGCTACCGGGAGATCCTGTCTCAAAAAACCAAAAATAAATAACTTGTAATTTATGACTGTTTTGCTGTATGTGAATGTAACAAGAGCAGCAATGCCTGCAGAGGCCAGAAGAGGAGTTGGATCCCCTGAAATGGAGTTACATGGCTGGCTGCAGCCTATATGTAGGTGCTGGTGCTGGGAACCAAACTTGGGTCCTCTGCAAGAGCATGCAGTACTGCACTTGTGAGCCATCTCTCCAGGACCTGGGGCCAGACTCCTGGTTCTGTTATGCTCCCTGCCCAGCTTGCTGGAGGCCACTCAGCCATCTTCCTCCAGAACTGCCTCTGTCCCCAGGTGCATTCAACATCCATCAGATTGGGCCTTAACAAAGAAAGTGTATTTTTATTTATTTTTTTTTATGTGTACGAATGTACTGTCTGCATGTAGGTCTGTGCACCCGTGTCATGCAATGCGGAGGACGTCAGAAGAGGGCATCGGATTCCCCTGGAACTGGAGTTCTCCTGGAATTGGAGTTTCAGACGGTTCTCAGCCGCCATGTGGGTGCTGGGGATCGAACCTGGGTCCTCTACAAGAGCAGTCAGTGCTCTTAACTGCTAGGCCATCTCTCCAGCCCCAAGAAAGTGTATTTTTTTATGTATGTGTGTGGGCACGCGCTAGAGCACTTGTGTGGTCAGAGAACAACATTCAGGGTTTGGTTCTCCTCCCTCCATGGGACCTGGGGACCACACTCTCATTACACTTGCACAGCAGGCACTTTCACCTGGTGACTGAGGCAGGGTCTCCTGCTGTTTCCATGGATCTTATGCTGTGCCCTCCAGGCTACCTGGCCCATGAGCTTCTGGGCACTTCTTCCTCTGCCTCCATCTTGAAGGAGTGCTGTGATTAGAGATGCATGCCCCTGTGCCCAGCTTTTTTTTAATTTAATTTTTTTTTTATTTTTGTCTTTTCGAGACAGGGTCTCCCTGTTGCCACAGCTGGCCTGGAACTCATTATGTACACCAGGCTGGCCTTGAACTCAGAGATCCAACTGCCTGTCCCCGAGTGCTGGGATTGATCAACAATACCCTCCATGCATCTGTGTGTTCCTCGGTTGAGCACATTTCACAGGGCTGCTCCTTTTCCACTTCCTTCGTCATAGCACCACGTCCTGGGATCAATTTCCACATTCACTCCTTTGGGCACAGCAAGGCCACTTTCGTGGGTGGAAGCTCTGGAGCCTAGCTACGGCTTCTCCCCTGTGAACTTCAAGTTACCTCAGGGCTCATTTCTTCATCTGTAATTCGGAGCTGATCGTGCCTCCTTACAGGACTGTCCAAGGTTGCATGACAGCACTTTACTACAAAGCCCAGCACTGTGGCATTTAGTGAGTGCTGGGGATGCAGCCAGGGCTCAACTAGGACCCTGCCACCCAGCCACATGCAGCTTTTAAGCTGGGCCTTAGTGGAAAACAAAGGATCAAAGGTGGGCACATACTGCAGGGCATGTGCTGAGGAACATGGAGGGCTCTGGAAGCCACATAAGAGGCACCAGAAGCAAGCCAGCCAGGCAGTGACTGTAGGGTCAGCACGGCGAGCTCAGCAACATGGCTGACAAGGCAAGGCCAGAGGCTGACACCCCTCTTGGCTTACCCCAGCTGTGCACCCCTGGCTGAGGAAGCAGGTCATACCAGAGCAAGCTTCTGGTCTTCTCAGTGCCAACCCCAAGCTTATGCCAGGTTCTTCCGAAGAGGGAAGAGCGGGTGGGAGTGGGGGTTCATAAAGGAGCTCGGAGCAGACATGGTATGGCAGCGACTTCACACAGGCTGTGTACTGGACTCACCTAAGGAATGCCCACCTACCCGTAAGCCCTGCAGCCTGGACAAACTTGGCCACGGCACTGGCCACCACATCTCTCTTTGCCTCAAAGACACCAAGATATGTGAGCTGAAGGGCCGGGGGGCAGGGGGGCAGAGAAGGGAAGACACAATGCCAGGCAACACCTGGATTCAAAACTCTTTATTTCCTGCCAAGGAGCCCCTCACAAAGGAGCCCATGGGGCGGGGCGGGGCTGACCACACAGGACCCATTCTCACCACCTGAAACGGATCCACACACTCCTCGGTCACGCTGGCTGCTCTGGTGGGTTCCTCATTTTGAATGCAAACAGTTCCATCATCAGCATGAGGAAGTCCTTGGCTGGGGACAAGGGGTTCGCCCTCCCTGCTCTACAAAGGGCACTTTGCCATCCACCTCATTCATCTTGCTAGTCAAGTCCCAGGCTGCAGGGGAGATGGGCACACGCTGTGCTGGTGGAGCGCTGCAGACACGGACACGGGAGAGGAGCCCAGCCAGCCCTCCGCTACCTCCAAGGCTGGCAGAGAAGACTTCAAGTTGCTTGGCACACACATACTTCTCAGAATGCCCCAACCCACCCTGGGATAGGGGAGCCAGCCAGAGGGGCTTCAAATCCAGCTCTAGGCATGGCACTGCTTTGTCCGGTGGTCCTTGTCCTCACTGGGCCCTGGGATATGGCAGAAGTCCAGTGGCGGTGGCAGGAGGCACTCTAAGGGAGGTAAGACCTTCCCAGGAGGGCGCCATGAGGGAGAGGGCAGGGAGCCCGAGGGGCCAGTGAGTCACAAGCAGCCGATGCCCCGCCTCACGCTCACTCTCAGCCCTTCTATGCCAAGCCCTGCGCCTACTTCCAACCAGGCCAACCCTGCCTTCGAGGGTGGGATAAAGTATCTGGGACCGAAAGGGGTTCAAGGGCCTCCCTAGGGTCCTGGTGAGTTTGGCCACCTGAAAGCCATCACCGAAGGTTGAAGATGAGACTGACAGTCACGATGATGCCCAGGAGGAGGACGAAGGGCAGCCAAGTCTTCACGAAGGCCCCGAGACTGAGAGAGAGCAGCAGAGGACCCGGGCCGGTGAGCAGGCGAGCGGCCAGAGCCGCCAGCCCAGCCCAAGCTCAGCTCCTAAGAAAGCCGAGACCACGCCCTCATCCCTCAACTCGGAGAGCAGAGGGGAGGGGCTCGGAGTGCGGCCCACCGTGGAGGCCTCGAGCTCCGGCTGGAGATCTGCACGCTCTGCTGCAGACCAGCTCACGGTCTCGGGGAGTGCGGCCCACTGTGGAGGCCTCGAGCTCCGGCTGGAGATCTGCACGCTCTGCTGCAGACCAGCTCACGGTCTCGGGGGTCTCCGGCACGAAGACCCGGAGCTTCTACTTTGGTGTGGAAACAATAAATGACCTCTGCCCCTCATGGGACCCACTGAAAACAATGGGCTCAATGAAAGTCGGCAGCGTTACCGCGCTTAGAGCCACAGGACTGGGAGTCAGGGCCTGAACTCAGTTCTGGCTCTGCCTCGGTCCTCCTGTGCTCAGTTACGTTCTTTGGGGGGACCCCCAAAACCTTCTAGGGTAGAAAAAGACCCTTGAGAGGTTCCTCTCCAGAAGCTCTTCATGATAAGCACACCAAAGGTCCACAAGAAGGTGGCCAGATTGACCCAGGAATGGTGCCTCCCAAGCCTGGCCTCTGCTGTGGCCATGGTGTGGGAGCCGGGCCACTCGCTCCAACCTGAGCTCCCTCAGTGGAGCTGGGAAGGTCTCGGACCTCTCGGGTCCTGAGGCTGCAATTCAAAGGTCTACCTGGATTGAGCCCAACTCTGTGGAAGCCTGCCTCTGACAAGGGCTGCATGGGAAGGGGCTCCTGCAGGTAGTCACACCACCAAAGACCTCTGTTCACGCTGTCTGACATCTATCTGCAGATTCTAGGCCTACAAGAAGCCAGAACCAGTACAACCAATATTCCAGGATAGTCATAACCCAGAGGCAGCTACCCCGAACTTCACAGTGAGCAAGTGACAGCTTGGGTGGGGACACACTGGAGCACGCTGGTCCAGCCACCTCACTCTCTACCAGGGACTTAGTCATTCCTCAACCTCAGAACTCCAACCGTCCCTGATGACTGAACACCTCCAGTTCTCTCACCCTGGAGAACAGACTGCTCACCTGACGTACTTCCCATAGAGCAGGCAGAAGAAGCAGAGTGTCACCATGTTCCAATTGGTGCAGTTGTTGTAACGCATTAGGTTCAGGGCCAAAGCCACGTGTGAGTGGCAGTTGTCACAGCAGAGATTGTGCTGAGGTGCGAGAAGGGTTGGGTCAGACTGGGCTGGGGGACCCTCCCACCCCAGCTCCCACCTACCATGCGGTGCTTGTACTCTTCAGAGGCGTCATGAACTGCTGTGTCCCAAGCGTTGGGCCCACTAGCATACACCTGTGCAGGGTCCAATTTCCAGAATCTGATGGAAAAGAGGAAAGCTCTGGGTACTGGCTCACCCTGGGTGGTTTTCCAGCTCTGGGAATGCTCTTTAGGAAGCGAAGGGAAATTTTAAGGCTCAGGAGACTCTGGCAACAAGACTCATGGGACGCCCGTCAAGGCTCTGTGCATAGTAACTCCTGTGCGGAGGAGACTCTGACTTGCCTGAAGTCCCACGGAAAGCTCCAGGCACAAAGGTTTTCTGACTCGTACCTGTGATGATGCAGCTCTTCTGAGTCACCCACGTTCCTGTAAGGAGCCTCAGTATTACAGGTTCCCTGAGTTAGACTGGGGGACTCAGTTCTTTGGTCTGTCGTAACCACTATCTGGTGAACAGAAGTTTGTTTACGCCTCTCCAGGAAGCGACATCACAGCAGGACAGATCAGATAACTAATGGGGCAAGAGGGCCAGTGGTACAGCAGCTTCTGGGAGGACGCGAGCCAGCACATTCCCGCGTCCGTGGTCTGCACATGTCCCTCCTCTGGTATGCTGAAATCCTAACCACTGAGCTATTAGGAACTGGGGTCTTTTCAAGGTGACTGAACCACAGAGTGAAGCCCTCATGCGCACTTTGGGCCTTGGCCCTGGCCTCCCTGGCTTCCAATCAACGCTCTGAGAGCTCTGCTGCTGACAAGCCACCCCTCCATGGCATGTCGTCATGGCAACCCAAATGATGAAGAGAGGGTTCTGGAGGTGATACCTGAGTCTAGGCTGAAGAAGAGGTGAGGTGAGCACTGGAGGCTGAGGGAAGAGCGAGAACACAGTGGGAGGCATAAGGCCGTACAGGGTGTCCCAGAAAGAAGTGGTGGGGCGATCCTGAAGGACTCAGAAGGGAAAACAAGGTGATAGGTGACAGAGTGCTGGCAGGGGCGGCAGGAGATGCAGGCTGGACTGTCACAGAGGGACCGAGCAGCAGCAGTCTCCCCAAGCCACCCCACTCAGCTTGCTTGAGGGGGCGGAAGCTGGCAGAAACGAGGATGGGCAGGAGTGGCTGCTTTAAGGAAGGGAGGGGCATCCCAGGGGTCTCAGGCCGGGAGGCCAGAGCGCACTGAAGGATGCTGTGGGAGGAGAGGTTCCATGGAGAAACGTGGTGAGTTAGAAGCCACTATGCTCTGGACTTGGGCCTCAGGGCTCCTGCTCAGAACAGGACATCCTTAAAACTGTCTTTGGAAAACACAAAACTAAACAGGCCAGAATAAACTGTCTTTGAAAATCAGCCTAGTAGCAAAGCCCCAGCCAAGAGACCCCAGATCACATGTCCACCTGCCTGAGGGAGTCAGAGAGGGGAGCAGGGAGCCCTACTCCAAGGCACCACTGTCTCCCGGTCGGTCCTCACGTGTCCTACGAGGCTTTGAGCCACAGGGTGCTTGCTACAGTTCTGAGAACACTGCTGGCGGAGGCCCCAGGCCTACAGTTGAGGGACACCCAGGACTGAAGACACAGGAAAGAAGCCTAAAACGAAACCAGCTCTTCTCCCAAAGGGCCTGAGATGCTTTTATTCCCTTCAGAGATTAGTGGCAGAGGTCCAAATAGGGCCCCCGACCCCCAGCTCTTACCATGCTGGCCTAGAACTCACTACATAAGCCAGGTAGTCTCAAACCCAGAGATCTGCCTGCGTCTGGATCCAGAGTGCTAGCATTATAGGCGTGCATCGCCATGCCTGGCCAAGCAGGTGCCTTGTTCTTAAATGGCTGTTCCTGAAGGGCAGGAAGGGCTCCACAGAGCAGGCTGCAAGTCGTAGCTCTGCCACCTCCTAACTGCGATCCTGACCAGGTCTCATCCTTTCCTTATTCTCACACCATGGACTTGGAATCACACCTTTGCAGAGCTCAGACAAGACCTGGGTGCCCCACAGCAAGAGGCCTGGTCAGGCGCTGGTGCACAGGTGCTGGGAACAGGGCTACAATGTCCTCCTGGACTTGGATCACTCTCTCAGCTGTCAGGGTGCTGGCTTCCACTGCGCCTCACAGGGCCTGGCCTGCTGCTCTGGGCAGGAGGAACCTGGCCTGACGGCCAGGCGCAAGGGCGTTCACTTACTTGGTAGGCTTTCCAAAGGCCATGTTG
Organism: Rhizomys pruinosus; assembly: GCA_009823505.1. Lineage (NCBI taxonomy): Eukaryota > Metazoa > Chordata > Mammalia > Rodentia > Spalacidae > Rhizomys > Rhizomys pruinosus. The sequence goes on from VZQC01010550.1 coordinate 1,294,588, forward strand.
TCTTCCTGTTGAGGGACAAGAGCAGAGGTCAGTGGAGAAACTATGGCCACTGTGGATGACAAGCTGGGTCAGTGGCTGAAGTACAGTAAGGAGAAGGGGTGGGCACCCCGAGCCCCAACAGCAGCACTGCTGCGGGGCGGACGCAGTGCAGCACCAGGGGCTTCTCTGGCCCTCTCTGGACAGTCTTCCCATCTTTGCTCACAGGCATCAAGTCTCCTCCATGCCACAATGTTAGCCCCCTGGCCTCCCAGTCCAACAAAGACAGCTCGCAAGGAACCTGGTGGCCGACACCTTCAGAGTAGGACACGGGCTGCTGGGCCCCAGAGCTTCCTCATAAGACAGGGTCTCCCTGTAGCCCCAGCTGGCCTTGAACTCAGAGATCCGCCTGCCTTTGTTTCCTGAATGCTGGGACTAAAGGCGTGCGCCACCATGCCTGGTGGGTTTTTTTTTTTGGGGGGGGCAGGGTCTAGTTCTATACTCCAGACTGATGACTATGTAGCCCAGGCTGGCCCTGAACTCTTGGCAATCCACCTACACCAGCTTCCTAACTGCTGTGTTAGAACCACTATGGACTGGCCACTGTATGATGGTCCTCATAGCTAACATCAATGGCAATGCCACCACTCCGGAGGCCTCATACCAGGTTAGCTATCTGAAAATATGCAAATGATGCACAATCATCTGGAGAGCCCCTCGCTATCCCAAGAACACAGATCTGAGAAAACAGCTGGTTCACTCTAGAAGCCCCACTCTGGGAAGCATGTCAGCTTCCTGTGTCCCTAAAACATGGTTCTCATGCCTTCTGAAGGTTCAGAGATGTGCTCTGAATGGCTTGATTCCACTCTTGCCTCTAACCCCTACCCCTGTCTTAGAACCCCAGAGATGGGGGCGGAGGGCTGTGCCAGTTACCTAAGAATCCTCTGCCCACACTGCCCTCCTGGCCTGGCCAGGAGGCAAGAGAAGAAAGGGTCAAACACTGTAATGGGTAGAGGGCTAGGGTAGCCAGGCAAAATGGGGACTCACCGAGACAAAATAGGGACCAGCAAAGTCCCGAATGACCCCGGTGGATGTGCAGATGCCCATGTGGCCGATGATGGGGAAAAACCACCTGCAAGGAAAGGACAGAGCTGAGGGGTCTTTCAGCCAGTTAGACGCCAGGGCTGCTGCAGCCAGTTGGAAGACCATGTGAATGCAGTGTTGCATGGCGAATACTCGTTAGAGGGGTCTAGAAGAGAGGGACGCACCAAAGAAAGGCAGTGGTGAGTCAGCAGCACAACAGAGTGCCAGAAGGCCTCCCACAGAAAGCCCAGCCCAGCGCAGGAGAGCGCAAAGCGGCTGCGACACTCATTCTCTGCCGAGGAAAGAGAAACAGGTTCCTTTGGGGACACTGTCAGGCACTGTAAGTGCCACTGCTGAGGAGGCACAGAAATGAGCCCTTGTGCCTACCCAAAACATGCACAAAAATGCTCCTAGTACCTTGGGTTCTTGCTTACCATATACAAAGCCTTGGCTTTGAGCCCCAGCACTATGAGAACAAACAAAAAACCCTCACTGCACTCTTAAAATGCATCCTTATTATATGTAAATTATCTCAATTTTATTTTTTTACTTTATTGTTTTTTAATGTGTTATTTTATGTGTATGAGTATATTACCTCTATGTATATAAGTACACCTGTGTCATGCAATGCCTGTGGAGGTCAGAAGGTTTCAGATCCCCGGACCTGGAGTTATAGACGATTATTAGCCGCCATGTGAGTGCTGGAATTTGAACCTGGGTCCTCTTCAAGAGCAGCCAGTGCTCTTAGCTGCAGAGCCAGCTCTCCAGTGCTATTTTATTTATTCATTTATTTATTTTGTTGTTGTTGTTGTTTTGATATTTTCGAGACAGGGTCTCCCTGTAGCCCCGGCTGTCCTGGAACTTGCTATGTAGACCGGGCTGGCCTTGAACTCACAAAGATCTGCCTGCCTCTGCCCCCCGCCAAGTGCTAGGATTAATCCTAAAAAAAAAAAAGAAAAAAATCAAAACAAACACATAAAGCAAAACAAAATGGAAATCTCAGATGAATCTCAGTATGTGCTGGATGGCTTTTGTGTCGATTTGACACACCTGGGTTGAGCGAACCTCCACGGGGAAACTAGGTTGAGGGAGCCTAACTTGGGGAACTGCCTGAGGGATTTTCTTGATCGTTGAGTGATGTGGCAGGAGCCGGCCCACTAGCCCACTATGGGTGGTGCCACCCCTGGGCAGGTTGTTATGTATTATATAAGAAAGCAGGCTGAGCATGGGCCAGGGGAGCAAGCCAGTAAGCAGCGTTCCTCCATGGCCTGTGCTCCAGTTCCTGCCGCCAGATTCCTGTCTTGAGTTCCTACCTTAGGCTCCTTAAGTGACAAACTATGACCAGGAGATGTGAGCCAAATAAACCCTTTCCTCCCCAAGCTGATACTGGTCAGAGCATTTTGTCACGGCAACTGAAAGCAAACTAGAACAGTATGTTACATACAGGAACCCCAGGTGGGGGTCTATAGTCTGAGAACCACAGCCCTGCAGGTCTAGGTGCTGGAAAGACTGGTCTAGCTAAGTAAGGTTCACAGCCCAGAGACCAGGTACTGGTGTCCAGGCTGCCTGAGCATGAGCACTAAATACTCTGCTAGGGAGGAGGAGGCAAAACTTAAAAGAGACACAGGGGGGCTGGAGAGATGGCCCATTGGTTAAGAGCGCCGACTGCTCTTGCAGAGGACCTGGGTTCAATTCCCAGCACCCACATGGCCGCTGAGAACCGTCTTTAACTCCAGATCCAGGGGAATCCGACACCCTCTTCTGACCTCTGCGGCATTGCACGACCCAGGTACACAAACCTACATGCAGACAGTACACTCATACACTAAAAAAAAAAAAATCATTAGCAGGACAGTTCAAGGAGGCAATTAGATGGGGATGAGGCCAAGTCAGCAAAGATTTCACAGAAGAGATGAATTTAACTTCAACCTGTGAAAGGGCAAGACATTGACAGGTGGGGAAAAAAATCCAGGAGCAAGAAAATGTGGCATATAGCCAAAGAATGGGAGGGGCATGGTGGGCATGCATTTAATCCCAGCATCAAGAAGGCAGAGACAGAGAGACAAGTGGATCTCTGTAAGGCCAACCTGGTCTACAGAGAGAATTCCAGGCTCCAGGCTAGTCAGGCCCACACAGTTAAGCCCCTGTCAAAACCAACAACAACAACAACAACAAATGAATGAATGAAGAGAGGTGAGAAAGGCAGGAGAGAAGAAAGTTTAGAGGGCATCATAGCCATGGCTGACTACGTAGACCAGGCTGGCCTTGAATTCACAGAGATCCACCTGCTTCTGCCTCCCTGGTGCAGTGCTGGGATTAAAGGCGTGCGCCACCATTCCCGGCTCAGGTGACATATTCTATTTTTTTTTTTGACATATTCTAAATAGAGAATCAGTGCTGAGGTAGTGAGCAGCAGATGGATTCAAACTATCTTTAATTAATTAGTTTGTTTTTGGTCTTTTTGATACAGGGGTCTCTCTGTAGCCCCAGCTGTCCTGGATCTCACTATGTAAACCAGGCTCACTTCGTTGTTTTTGTTTGTTTGTTTTTTTAATCAAATCTAGACCCGTGTCCCCCACCCTATCCCCCCACCCCACCAGAGCTCATGCATTCTGCCAAACATACCTTTCATCTCTTTCTCAGTCTTTCTCAAAAACCAGGCTCACTTTGAACTCACAGAGATCCACCTGCCTCGGCTTCCCAAGTGCTGGGATTAAAGATGTGCACCACCACGCCCGGCTCAAACTATCTTTATTAGGAAGAGGTTGTTTTTTTTTTTTTTTTAGCTATTTATTTATTTATAGCTTTATTTTAAATTATGTGTAATAATGTATCTGCATGTAGGTGCTCACAGAGGCCAGAAGAGGGCATCAGAGATCCTGGAGCTGGAGTAACAGGTGGTTGTGTATTTCAACATAGCTAGGACAGAGGACTCTGAGTCTTTCTAACACAAAGAAATGCTATCTGAGGTGGGGAATGTATCAGTTACCCTGATCTAATTGTTACATTTTGTATGTCTGGTCTATGTGCATGTGTGAGTGTGCACATGCCACAGTGCACGTGGGGGTCAGAGGACAATCTTGGGTGTTGGCCCTTACCTTCCACCTTTGACAGGGTCTTGCTGCTTCACATTCTGGACTAGCCTCAGGATTCTCCTTTCTCTGCCTGCCTTCTCACTACAGGAGCACTGGATTCTACATGTGCTCCCGTGCTTGCTTTTTGTGGATTTGGACTCAGGTCCTCATGCTTGTGCAACAACATTACATTTTTTTTATATGCTTTATTATTAAGTGCACCTATGTCATGCAATGCCTCAGAACATGAAATTCCTCTGGAACTGGAGTTACAGATGGTTGTTAGCTGCTATGTGGGTATTGGGAATAGAACCCAAGTGCTCTGCAAGAGCAGCCAGTGCTTTTAACTGCTGAGCCGGCTCTTCAGCCCAGATCATCATTACTTTTTTTTTTTTTGGTCTTTTTGAGACAGGGTCTCCCTTTAGTCCCAGCTGGCCTAGAGCTAACTATGTAGACCAGGCTGGCCTTGAACTCACAGAGATCTGCTTGCCTCTGCCTCGAAAGTGCTGGGATCAAAGGCATGACAACCACACCCAGCATCTACTTTTTTTTTTGGTCTTTTGAGAAAGGGTCTCCCTGTAGCTCCAGCTGTCCTGGAACTCCCTCTGTAGACCAGGTTGGCCTTGAACTCACAAAGATCTGCCTGCCTCTGCCTCCTAAGTGCTAGGATTAAAGGCGTGCGCCACCATGCCCGGTGCATCTACATTTTAAAAATACATATCAAAATGTCACACTCTACTTCTTATGTGCATAAGATCACTATGTGTTCACTCAGGAGATAGAGGCAGGTGGATCTCTGTGAGTTCAAGGCCAGCCTGGTCTACACAGTGAGCTGTAGAACAGCTGGGGCTGGGGGCTGGAGAGATGGCCTAGCGGTTAAGAGCGCCGACCGCTCTTGCAGAGGACCCGGGTTCGATCCCCCGCACTCACATGGCGGCCGAGAACCGTCTGAAACTCCAATTCCAGGAGAACTCCAGTTCCAGGGGAATCCGACGCCCTCTTCTGACCTCCGCGGCATTGCACCAACACGGGTGCACAAACCTACATGCAGACAGTCATTCATACACATAAATAAATAAAATTATTAAAAAAAAAAAAAAAAAAAATAACACTGGGGCTATAGGGAGACCCTGTCTCAAAAAGACTGAAGAAGAAAAAATAAACCCACAACAACAAAAAGATTACTATCTGCTAACTAGAAAAAAAGAGTAGAGTAAGCTTTTAAGTTCTGGTTGTCTAGGTTTTGTTTTGGGCAAGCTATTCATAATGAGATAGCAGCAAGCACTTTGATGAGGAGCTATTGTAGACTAGACAGGATGTGCGTTGCTGCAGAGTGTTCAGAATACAGCTCACATGTGGTAGGTGCCCAATGTTGTTACCTTGAGGTATTAGGTAAACACCTGCTGTCTGTTCTGACAAAGGATAAGTTGCTCAGTATCCACAGTGGCTCCAGATGGACACCAGAATTCTATCTATTCCCATGGTTGTGCTGGACAACTGACTGAACTTGAGAGTGGAAAGACGACAGTAAAGCTCAGTACCCAGTCTAACCCCTGGGAAGAAACTCTCAGCACAGCCCGTCAAGTCCCCAGAGACAAGCTTCAGAGCTGATTTTTAAAAATTATTGTCTCGGGCCTGGAGAGATAGCTTAGCGGTCAAGAGCGCAGACTGCTCTTGCAGAGGACCCGGGTTCGATCCCCAGCACCCACATGGCGGCCGAGAACCGTCTGTAACTCCAATTCCAGGAGAACTCCGGTTCCAGGGGAATCTGACACCCTCTTCTGACCTCCGAGGCATTGCACGACATGGGTGCACAAACCTGCATGCAGACAGTACATTCATACACATAGAAAATAAAAAAATTAAAATAAAAAAAAAATAAAAAATAAATAAAAAAATAAAAATTATTGTCTCATATAAAGCAAAAACAAAGTTCATTTTCTTTTTTTTAAATTTATTTATTTCTGTATGTGTATGAATGTACTGTCTGCATGCAAGTTTGTGCACCCATGTCGTGCAATGCCGTGGAGGTCAGAAGAGGGTGTCGGATTCCCCTGGAACTGGAGTTTCAGATGGTTCTCGGCCGCCATGTGGGTGCTGGGGATCAAACCCAGGTCCTCTGTAAGAGCGGTTGGCACTCTTAACCGCTAGGCCATCTCTCCAGCCCCCAAAAATTATTGTCTCACCTGGACCTACTACACAAAGATCCTTGATAAAGATTTAGTAAATGAGGGACTGGAGAGGTGGCTCAGAGGTTAAGAGCATTGACTGCTTTTGCAGAGGACCCGAGTTTCCCAGCACCTACATGGCAGCTAACAACCATTTGTAACTCCTCTTCCAACCTCCAAGGGCATGGCATATGGTGCACTTACATGCATGCAGGCCGACTAATGTTAGTTCTGGGCTTCCCAGAATTCCAAGGGACACACAGATGTCCACTTCCTCCAGAGGCTGTCAATCTTCTGACCTCTTCCTCTGTACCTGAGGCCCTGCCCCATGGCTGTAAATGGGTGGGCCCCAGTCACCATCTTGCCCCTGCTCCTGTTCCACCACGTGCCTGCAAGTGGCCCGCTCAGGCAGTTCCAAATAAAAGTAAACCATGTTCCCAGAGGGACTTAAGTCTCATGTGCCTTTTATCTGGGGGTTCATGCCTTTATAACCTAATAACTCATATACAGAAAAAGTAATTAATCTAAAAAAGGAACGATTAACATCTTGGAAGAGGGGGCTAGATCCGGGTTCAGGCTCCTCTCATCTCCTTTCCAGACATGACAGTTCCTATGCCACACCTATGCTTACTTCTATACTGGCACTGAGCAACATCATACTTGATGTGTTCTATAGGCCAGTTCACCTGTCTCTGTCCATCAACACTTCAACTCAATGAGAGCCAAGCCAAGTGCCCCCCTCAGCTTTATTTGCCAATGTATAACTTATTACCTAGAACTATCCAGACATGGAGGAGTTATTTAGCAAATGTGTTAGAAAAGCATGGAACAAGTTAACGAACACATGATCTTTTAAGTTTTTTTTTTAATTTTTATTTATTATTTTTTATGTGTATGAGTGTACTGTCTGCATGTAGGTTGGTGCACCCGTGTCTTGCAATGCCGCAGAGGTCAGAAGAGTGCATCGGATTCTCCTGGGACTGGAGTTACAGACGGTTCTTAGCCACCATGTGGGTGCTGGGAATCAAACCCGGGGCCTCTGCAAGAGCAGTCGGTGCTCTTAACCGCTAGGACATCTCTCCAGCCTGATCTTTTAAGTTTTAATTTAGGCTTTTTGTCTTTTTGAGACAGGGTCTCCGTATAGCCCCAGCTGGCCTGGAACTTGCTCTGTAGACCAGGCTGGCCTTGAGCTCACAGAGATCCGCCTGCCTCTGCCTTCCAAGTGCTCAGATTAAAGGCATGCGCCACCACACCCAGTTTTAATTTAGGTTTTTAATTTTTGTGTGTCTTGCCTGCATGTGCATGCAGTGCCTGGAGACAACATGAAGTGCTGGATCTCCTGGAACTGCAGTTAGGATGGAGTTAGGATGGTTGTTAGTCACCATGTGTGTGCTGGGAACTGAACCTGGGTCTTCTGCAAGAGTCACCAGTGCTCCTACCGCTGGCCCATCTCTCTGGCCCCAAGATGTGGATGTTCTTTTTTTTTTTAATTTTTATTTATTTATGTGTATGAATGTACTGTCTGCATGTAGGTTTGTGCACCCGTGTCGTGCAATGCCGAGGAGGTCAGAAGAGGGCGGCAGATTCCCCTGGAACTGGAATTCTCCTGGAATTGGAGTTACAGACGGTTCTCAGCCGCCATGTGGGTGCTGGGGATCGAACCCGGGTCCTCTGCAAGAGCAGTCAGTGCTCTTAACCACTAGGCCATCTCTCCAGCCCGGATGCTCTTTTTTTTTGGTCTTTTGGAGACCGGGTCTCCCTGTAGCCCCAGCTGTCCAGGAACTCACTCTGTAGACCAGGCTGGCCTTGAACTCACAAAGATCCGCCTGCCTCTGCCCCCCCAAGTGCTAGGATTAAAGGCATGCACCACCACGCCCGCTCTTTTTTTAAAAAAAAAACTTTTTTAGGGCCGGGCGTGGCGCACGCCTTTAATCCAAGCACTTGGGAGGCAAAGGCAGGCAAATCTTTGTGAGTTCAAGGCCAGCCTGGTCTACAGAGTGAGTTCCAGGACAGCTGAGGCTACAGGGAGACCCTGTCTCGAAAAGACCAAAAAAAAAAAAAAAACTTTAAAATTTTATTTATCTTTTTGTGTGTATGAATGTACTGTCTTCACGTAGGTTTGCGCACCCCTGTTGTGCAATGCCGTGGAGGTCAGAAGAGGGCATCAGATTCCCCTGGAACTGGAGTTAAAGTCGGTTCTCAGCAGCCATGTGGGTGCTGGGAATCGAACCCAGGTCCTCTGCAAGAGCAGTCGGCGCTCCCAACCACTAGGCCATCTCTCCAGCCCCATGGATGCTCTTAAAGAAATGCATAAACACTGAAAACACAAAACAAATCAGATATTATGTGTGCTTTTGTGTGGAACAATTACGTGTATGACACAGTTGTGCATGTACATGCAGTGTGTGCTGTACCTGCATGTGGCAGCCAGAGTTGACATCAGGTGTTGTCTCAGCCACTTATCACATTGCTGTGATAAAATATCTTGACAAAAACAACTTAGGCTGGGTACAGTGACACACACCTTAAACCCAGTCTGAGAGAGCAAGAGGAAGGCAGATCTCTGTGAGTTCCAGGCTAGGCTGGTCTATAGAGTGAGACCTTGTCTGAAAAAAACAAAAAAGCAACTTGGGTGTCATCTTCACAGCTTCACATAGTGGCTGGCCTCTTACTGCCTCCTTAAAGAGACTTGATCCACCAGGTGGAAAGATGGCTCAGTGGTTAAGACTACTGGCTGCTCTTGCAGAGAACCTGGGTTTGGTTCTGAACACCCAGACGGCAGCTAACAGCTGTCTGTTAATTCCAGTTCCAGGGGATCTGATGCCTTCTTCTGGCCTCCACAGGCACTACATATGAGTATCCACTTACATGGACACAAAACTCATATACATAAAATAAAAACAAATATTTTTTTTAATTAAAAAAAAAAAGATGGCGACTAGAGAGATGGCCTAGTGGTTAAGAGCACTGGCTGCTCTTGCCAAGGACCCAGGATCAATTCCCAGCCCCAACATGGCAGCTAATAACCATCCATAACTCCAGTTCCCGGGGAATCAATGCCTTCTGACATCCATGGTGTTGCACAACACGGGTGCACTTACACACATGCAGGCAATACACTCATAAACATAAAATTAAAATAAATAGCCAGATATGGTGGTGCATGCCTTTAATCCCAGAACTTGGGAGGTAGAGGCAGGTGGATCTCTGTGAGTTCAATACCAGCCTGGCCTATAATGGTGAGTTCCAGGACAGCTGGAGCTAGCGGGGAAACCCTGTCTCAAAAAAAGACCAAAAAAAAAAAAAAAAAAAAAGACCAACTCAGACTCTGCACACGTGGCAGGCCACAGTGGCTCTCTGAAACTGAACAAAGTCTATGACCTCCTTACTCCTGCATCTTTCATGCCTGCAAAACCAGGACCACATGGATGACACTGGTAAGCTCTGCCAGTTCGAGATGGAATCTAGTCCTCCAAGCCCACAGCTCTGCAGAAACACTTTCCTAGACAGCTTTTCCAAGCAAGAAACACCTTCTGTACCCTTTGATGTGTGGGATCTCTCTCTCTCTCTCTCTCTCTCTCTCTCTCTCTCTCTCTCTCTCTCTCTCTCAAGCTGGCCTCTCAAAGTCCAGGCAAGGAACTTTATTTTATTTTTTTTGTCGTTTTGAGACAGGGTCTCCCTATAGAGTCATCCTGGAACTCACTATGTAGACAAGGCTGGCCTTGAACTCACAGAGATCCACCTGCCTCTGCCTCCTGAGTGCTGGGCTCAAAGGTGTGCTGCCACCACCCCTGGTTGCAAACTCAGGTTCCTGAATGGACCATTTCCCCAGATCCAAATATTTTAACGATACAAAAATTAGGGTCATAGTGGGCATGGTAGAGTATGCCTTTAATTCCAGCACTCGGGAGGCAGAGGCAGGTGAATCTCTGTGAGTTCCAGGCCAGCCTGGTCTACATAGTGAGTTCCAGGACAGTTGTGGCTACAGAGAGACCCTATCTCAAAAAAAGACAAAAAAAAAAAAAAAAGAGAGAGAGAGGAAAGGAAAGGAAAGAAAGTGGTTGTGAAATTCAAGAAAAGGTGAGTGAAAGAACTTGGCAAACTGTCCAGTAGTTACTACTAGATGTCAAGGCTAAAGAGGCAAAGCAGTAAGCTACACCCTGTTCACCTAATTCTAGACCTCTACTGGGAGGGAGGCAGACACTCCAGTACCTACATCTGCTTTGGAACTGAGATGGTGTATGGGGTGAAAAGGCTGGACAAGGCTGACCTTCCAGAGTTAATATCCCTTAAGCCAGTGTGGCCTCAACCAAATTCCCACTTTTGCTTCTAGACAAACACTGTCTTGATATAGCAGGTGACCAATAAGCATTTGCTTGATGAATGAATAAACTTTTGAATGCAGAGTCTCTTTAAAAAAAAAAGTCTCTTCAGACTATGGTTACAGGGACTCTACCGTCTACCGTGCACACCTGCAGCCGTCCGGCCTCCCAGCCCGCTGGTCTTTCCCACCGGTCACACTTGCCTTCCTTCCCGTCTAGACTAGCATTAAGGAGGGCAGGGAGCAAGCCCCACGGTCAGCGGAAACGCGCACCGTGGCGGGATCCTAGTAACTGGACTAGCACTGCTGGTCTGGCCGGCGGGTGGCAGTTGCAACGCGTCACGGCAAAAGGCACGTAGACCTGTCACGCCGGAGGTCGCGGCAAGGACCCCGATGGTCCTGGGCCCTCCTTATCTTCGCGCGGATACCGGAAGAAACTCACGTGAGCACCGGGATGGGTGTCCACACCACGCAGTAGGGGAAGCGGCTCCGCTCCACATCCATAGCGATGTTCCCAAACCCGTGGTACTGCTTCATGTCCCTCTCGGCCGCCGTCGGCGCCCCCACTTCCGCCATCCCGGGAGGGGGCGGCAGCAGCGGCAAGAGGAATTCAGAACACCCTTCCGCTTCCGCCAGACTCCTCGCGCCCGGCTCCGGTTGGCCCAGCAAAGGCACAGCTCACTCCAGTGGCGTCACTTCCTGGAGGTGGGGTCCGCTCTGTTGGTCTTTCCCCCGGGAATTGGAGCTGCGTCCCTTCTGGGCCCCTCCACTTTGTAGAAAGTCTACACTGCTTGCAGGCAACACCCATTCTAGTCCTAGGACCAACATGGATTGAGTGGTGCAGGCACTATTACTCGAGTACTTCACATATGCTTTCTATAAACTGATTAGGTATACAAATTTAGGTATTTCTCGGGTTACAAACGAGAAACTGAGGCTCTATAAGTGGGCCACGGCTCAACGCACGCCTTTAATACCAGCACTCGGGAGGCAGAGGTAGGTGGATCTCTGTGGGTTCAAGGCCAGCCTGGTCTACAGAGCGAGCTCCAGGACACCTGGTACTAAAAGGGAGACCCTGTCTCAAAAATACCCAAAAAAGGGTAAAACTAAAAAGAAAAAAAAAAAACACACACACACATAAAAATATAGTTTGTTTTTCTATTTTATGTGTACGAGTGTATTACCTGCATGTATGTAAGTGCATCAGTGTTGTGCAGTGCAAGGTAATGTTTCAGATGGCTTCAGATCCCCTGAAATTGGAGTTAACAGATGATTGTGATCCGGCATGTTGGTGCTGGGAAATGAACCTGGGTCCTCTGCAAGAACAGTCAGTGTGCTTGACCGTTGAGCCACCTCTCCAGTCCCCAAACACAGGTCTTTATATTTCCTTTGTCCTTTTTTTTTTTTTTTGGTCTTTTCAAGACAGAGTCTCCCTGTAGCCCCAGCTGTCCTGGAACTCGCTCTGTAGACCAGGCTGGCCTTGAACTCACAAAGATTTGCCTGCCTCTGCCTCCCAAGTGCTAGGATTAAAGGTGTGCGCCACCACGCCCAGCCTCCTTTGCCCTTTTTTATTCGGCAGTACAAGTTAGTGATAATAATGTAAAGGACCAACTAAAATCTTTGTGAGACACACACACACACAGCCCAACAAGCGAGGGAGCAAGAAGATACTTGAGCTGAGTCTTGATGTTTGCAGTGTGGCACAGAGGAGGGGATAGATAGTAGTTATGCAGAGACAGGAAGGCTGAGAGTGGCACTGTTCAGGAGAGTGTGAATTTCATCCTGGCTGGAGGAAGTCCCAAGACTTAGAGGTGATACAACCCCTTCATTGTTCGAATAGGAAAGCTAAAGCTCTCAGAAGTTAGTGATTATATAAGAACATACCCAATGGTCAAGAGGACAGGCTCTGAGCTTGGAATCTTTTGGCTTTTAGAGGGGTATCGAGGTAGATAAAGATGCAGTGGGAGGAGGGGTTGTGGACGAGAAGGAAATCAGGGTACAGGAAGGCATGGAAAAATGTACTCAGGAAGGTGGAAGCTATGCCTTTGAGAAAATCTTTCACTGAGTTACTCTTTCTTAATGCTGATCTACTGAATGCTGTTCTGTCATTAGCACATAATATGTCAATGCATTTTTGTATGTTTATCTGTGTTATGGAGTACCCAAAGTCCTTGACTACACAAGCTGGTACAGTTCCTGCTGCAGAGCAGACACTCCAGTATGATTCCTGAAGGGCAGCAGCCAGTACAGGGATTGGAATAGATTAAGTAGCCAGTATGTTGCTGTCAAATGAATAAATCACATTAGTCAAATTTAGTCATATCTGTTCTGTACCACAGGTTTCAAGGGAAGTCTGTGCCTTCGACATTGTTCTACCAACACTGTTAACCTATGTGCCTTTTAAACATTGATTGTATATATGGATGAATAAACAACCAAAGTGAGTTTCCTAAGAGTCTGCCACGAATTTGGCAGTCTAAAAATAGTGCCATATTTAATCTGGCAACCTTCCATGTCTTAGGATAAACTACAAATATCTACCATGGTTTAATTTGCAAAGGCTCTGCATCTTCTGGATCCTCTCTTACTTCACCATGCTACACACACACATACACACACACACACACGTGTATATATACATATATATATGCTACATATATACTATATACCCTGGCCTTTTTTCAGTTCATGTATAAGGATATCCTTTTATACCCAGGAACATGGCACATGCTCCTTTGCCTGAAATGTACCCCTCTATCCACTTAAACTAGCAAACCTCCATTTATCCTTACAGACTCAGATGAAATGTCATTTTCTCAGAGATCCAGTTTTTGGCTTCCAATCTAAATTAGAAAGTCCTTGCTAATCTCCTTTATAATACATTTTTCTTTTGTTTTATTTTGTTTTGTTTGAGGTGGGGTGGGGAGGGTCTCACTATGTAGCCTGGCTTGCTTTGAACTCCTTATACTAGGTTGTGTCCTCCCGCACCTGGCATGGAGTGGCCTTTTATCTTCATCGCATTTGTAGTCTCTTACTCTTTTCTTCCTCCACTAGACTGGAAACTCCTTGAGGGAATGTTGTCGTTTTCACTTCTGTAAATCCAGTGTCTAATAAATGTGCTTAACATATGGTCTTTAACCAGCACTGACTAATCTGAATCAATGGCAAATACTTTGGCATTATATGTTGACTACAGGTTGTCTGAGGAAAGGGACCTAGCTTGTCCTTGCTATCTGCTGGTGCTCTGAGTTCCTGGGGCCTGGTAGGCAGAGTGCTTTAGGGCTGTGTTCTGACAGAGCCCTAGCTTCCTACCCTATAGCCTGAGCCACCCTCCCTTTGACATGGGCAGCTACAGAAGCCAGTACACAAAGACCAAGTAGCTGGAAGAAGCCAGTTCCATCTCTGACTCCTATGGAGTTCTCTTTCCAGGCCTGGCTTCCAGGACAGCCTGTTCACAGGGTCCCTTCTCTCACACACATCACCTTGGTTCTTACCCAGTGTACCAACCTCCCTGGCCTGTGTCCATGCCTCCTCTTCCTGTTACCCTTTTCACCCGGACAGATGGGCAATCTCCATCAAAGACTACTGCTGCCTTCCAGGCTCAGAGGTTCACAGCAGGGTCTGGAAGAAGCTCTGCTTAACACAGAGATCTTGGTAAAGGACTAATGGGGTTCAGAGCTTCCCCTCCCTTACACTATCCAAAATAGGAATGACCATCTGGATCCATTTATGGGGCTGGCTGGGGGAGGGGAGGATGGCAGAGTGGGAACTGTCAAGCTGGCAAATCTCTGAGGGTAAGATACTGCTTGTTAGAAAGGTGAGTTGGGGGTACTTCCTGCTTTGCTGAGTCAAGGCACTTCCTCAACTGATTCTATATAGGACTCCCCAGGACCCCCAAACCTTTCTCAGGGGACCTCACTCGTTCTGGCATTCAGGGCTCTTCTCGGTCTGATCCCACATTTCCTTTCCAGACTTTTCTCTATCTTTGACTTCAGAGGAGCCAGCCTCATGCACTTCATACCTCGTGTCTTTGCTTCCACAGCTCTTTAATCAGGGATGTCCTTTCCCTCCTCTTCTATACCACACTCAAGGTTTCCACCAAATGCTGCTCCTGTGCTCCCAGAGCACAAAGGCTGTATCCCCACCTATTGCATATTCATGTGTACTTGCATTAGCACTAGCCGTTTACATGTCTGTCTCCCCCAAGAGACTGTAAACTCCTCGAGAAAGGGACTGACTGGATCTCCTGGTCCCTACAGTTCAGCAGAGTGCCTGGCAGAGAAGAGGTGCTCAGGGGGTGCCCCAGAGCTATCTGTTGACTATACATGGTCTCCTTTTTGGGGAAGAAGCATCTCAAGCAGTAAACCTACAGCAGTGAATCAGAGCTGAGCCAGGGACCACTATGGCTGCTGGTTGGAGGATCCCCTAAGTGGAATGCCAGGTATGGTGAAAGGGACAGCGTCTTTGATTTTATGGATTTCTTTTTGGTCTTTTTTGAGACAGGGTCTCCCTGTAGCTCCAGCTGTCCCAGAACTCACTATTGCCTTGAACTTACAAAGATTCACCTGCCTCTGCCTCTCAAGTGCTAGGATTAAAAATGCCCAGTTGAGGGCTGGAGAGATGGCCTAGTGGTTAAGAGTGTCGGCTGCTCTTGCAGAGGACCCAGTTCGAACCCCAGCACCCACATGGCAGCTGAGAACCGTCTTTAGCTTCAGTTCCAGGAGAATCCGACGCCCTCATCTGACCTCCATGGCACTGCACAACACAGGTGCACAAACCTGCATGCAGACAGTACATTCATACACATATAAATAATAAATAAAATTAAAAAATGCCCAGCTGATTTACAGTCTCTTCTGCTTAGCTCTGTCATTTCACTCTGCCTACTAGAAACTGGTTTTCCTCTCCCCTCCCCTCCTCTTCCCTCTCCTCTCCTCTCTCTTCTCTTCTTTTCCCTCCCTCCCTCCAGTCTCCCATACACTCCCTTCTTTTTCCTTCTGACACTCCCATTATGGCGGCAAAACTTTCCATAACTGAGAATGGGACTGAAGGGGCCAATCTAATGCAAGAAATCATTTGACAACTGAGTCTCTGACTTTTTAGACACCACACAATGACTTCCTAGACACCACACAATGACTTCCTATCTCCCTCCCTTTTATGGATGGGCAAACTTACACAAGTTTATAGCCAGCATAACAGCTAGGACCAGAACCCATGTCTCCTACTTTGCAATGCTGAGTAAAACACAAGGTAAAACATGTGGACTGGGCTAATGTGTGGCACTTTAGGAAAGCAGCCAGACCTGTCTAGGCATCAGCTGGCAGTGCAACTCAGTTGGTACACACAGTGCCCAGGGTTCAGATCCTCACAACACTACATAAAACTGGGTGTGGTAGCATAATCCCAGCACTTGGTGGAGAGGATTAGGAGTCCAAAGTTATCTTTTTTTTTTTTTTTTGGTCTTTTTGAGACAGGGTCTCCCTGTAGCCTCAGCTGTCCTGGAACTCACTCTGTAGACCAGGCTGGCCTTGAACTCACAAAGATCCGCCTGCCTCTGCCTCCCAAGTGCTAGGATTAAAGGCGTGCGCCATCACGCCCGGCCCCAAAGTTATCTTTGACTATAAGATCTTGTTTTAAAAAACAAAGTATGTGTGTTGTTTTTTTAAATCCCAGTGTGTGGGATTCAGTGTTAGGCACTGTAGCAGTTAAATTTTTTAAATTAATTTTATTTATTTCTGTATGTGTATGAATGTACTGTCTGCATGCAAATTTGTGTACCCGTGTCGTGCAATGCTGAGGAGGTCAGAAGAGGGTGTCGGATTCCCCTGGAACTGGAGTTCTCCTGGAATTGGAGTTTCGGACGTTCTTGGCCGCCATGTAGGTGCTGGGGATCGAACCCAGGTCCTCTGCAAGAGCGGTCAGTGATCTTAACTGCTAGGCCATCTCTCCAGCCCCAGAAATCCTTATTTTTTTTTAAATACTTTTTTAAAATTTTTATTTATTTTTGCGTGTGTATAAATGTACTGTCTGCATGCAGGTTTGTGCACCCGTGTCTGTTCTGCTATGCATTTCACTGTGTGGGCTTATCTGAGCCCTGGGCTCTTTAGCAGCAGGGACAGGGAGAGCCCTGGATGAGTCACACATGTGGAACACTTTATTTATTTTTTGGTCTTTTTGAGTTTCCTTGTAGTCCCAGCTGTCCTGGAACTCACTATGTAGATCAGGCTAGCTTTGAACTCACAGAGATCTGCCTGCCTCTGCCTCCCAAGTGCTGGGATTAAAGGCGTGGGCCAACATTTTAAAAATGGAACACCACTGATCTTTTTACTGTCTTTATAATAGAGTTTTGCATTTTCCAGAATCAGAAAGCTGGAATCACAGAACGTGTAGCCTTTACAAATTGGCTTCTTTCAGTAAACAATATGCATTTGTTTTAAACAGAGTTTGTTGTTGTTGTGTTTTAGATGGAGGTGGGTATTCATGCTGGTCTTGAACTACTGAGCTCAGGCTATCCTATTTAGGCTCCTCAGTATCTGGGACCACCGATGCATGCCACGGCATCTAGCTAGGTCCTCCATTATCTTTTGGGGGGGTCATCTTTTGAGACAGGGTCTCTCAGTAGCCTCAGGTGGCCTGGAACTCCCTATGTAGCCCAAGGTGGCTTCAAACTTGGGAGATCCACCTGCCTCTCCCTCCGGAGTGCTGGGATCAAAGGTGTGTGCCACACCTGGATCCTTTTTTTTTTTTTTTGGTCTTTTTGAGACAGGGTCTCCCTGTAGCCCCAGCTGTCCTGGAACTCAGTTGTAGACCACGCTGGCCTTGAACTCACAAAGATCTGCCTGTATTATCTTTTCTGTGGCTGAATGGCCACTGTATGGCTGGCCTTGAACTCAGAGAGATCCGCCTGCCTCTGCCTCCCAAGTGCTAGGATTAAAGGCGTGCGCCACCATGCCCAGCCCAAAAATAAATAAATGAAAT
This sequence comes from Rhizomys pruinosus, assembly GCA_009823505.1. Taxonomy (NCBI): domain Eukaryota; kingdom Metazoa; phylum Chordata; class Mammalia; order Rodentia; family Spalacidae; genus Rhizomys; species Rhizomys pruinosus. Next base: position 1,312,191 of record VZQC01010550.1, read on the forward strand.
AAAATAAAACTAACCATTTTTTAATTTAATTTTTAAAATTTATTCTTTATATGTATGAATGTACTATTCACATGCAGGTCTGTGCACCCATGTCGTGCAATGCCACAGAGGTCAGAAGAGGGCGTCGGATTCCCCTGGAACTGGAGTTAAAGACGGTTCTCAGCTGCCACGTGGGTGCTGGGGATCAAACCCTGGTCCTCTGCAAGAGCAGTTGGCGCTCTTAACTGCTAGGCCATCTCTCCGGCCCCCAACATTTCTTTGCATATTTTAGACATAAGTCCATTACTTGACATGTTTTACAAATATTTCCCCATAATCCTTGGCTTATGTTTTTCATTAATAGTGCCTTTTGCTGAGCTAAAGTTTTTAATTTTAATAAAGCCTAACATACTTGTTATTATTTTTTTTTTTGGTCTTTTTGATGCAGGGTCTCCCTTTAATCCCAGCTGGCCTGGAGTTCACTATGAAGACCAGGCTGGGGGGCTGGAGAGATGGCCTAGCGGTTAAGAGCGCCGACCGCTCTTGCAGAGGACCCGGGTTCGATCCCCAGTGCCCACATGGCGGCCGAGAACCGTCCGAAACTCCAATTCCAGGAGAACTCCAGTTCCAGGGGAATCCGACACCCTCTTCTGACCTCCGAGGCATTGCACGACACGGGTGCACAGACTTGCATGCAGACAGTACGTTCATACACATTAAAAAAAAAAAAAGCTCGTGGACCTCAGGTAAGAACTGTTTATGTGTATGAATTTATCCCTGCATGTGTCCAAG
>VZQC01010550.1:1315606-1337711 GCA_009823505.1 Rhizomys pruinosus
TTTGGTCTTTTTGAGACAGGGTCTCCCTGTAGTCCCAGCTGTCCTGGAACTCACTTTGTAGACCAGGCTGGCCTTGAACTCACAAAGATCCGCCTGCCTCTGCCTCCCAAGTGCAAAAAATATTTTTTTAAAAAATCTATGTGTCTCAGTATTTTTTTTTTTTTTGTCTTTTGGAGACAGGGTCTCCCTTGCAGCCCCAGCTGTCCTGGAACTCACTCTGTAGACCAGGCTGGTCTTGAACACAGAGATCCGCCTGCCTCTGCCTCCTGAGTGCTAGGATTAAAGACATGCGCCACCATGCCCGGCTTTTTTTTGAGACAGGGTCTCCCTGTAGCCCCAGCTGTCCTGGAATTCACTATGTAGACCAGGCTGGCCTTGAACTCACAGAGATCTGCCTGCCTCTGCTTCCGGAGCGCTGGGATTACAGGCCTGCCACCCCATACCTGGCTGTGTCTCCGTGTTTTGACTGCATGTGTCTAAGTCCATCATGCATGCTTGGTACCTGTGGAGACCAGAGGAGGGCAGTGAACCCTCTGGATCTGGCATTACAGGCTAGAGCTGTCATCTGAGTGCTGGGAACCAAACAACTGCTGAGTGCTCTTAACCTCTGAGCCATCTCTCCAAGCCCTCATTTTGAAGTTTTATTAATAAAGATCACATACATTTTCTTATATTCCTAAATATTTGTTGTTTTGAGAAAAGGTCTCACTATGTGTTTTGGGTTTGTTTTTTCTTTGGCGGGAGGCAGGTCTATGTAGCCTTAACTGGCCTCAAAGTCATAGAGATCTGTCTGCCTGTCTCCTGAGTGCTGGGATTAAAGGCATGCACCACCATGCCTGGGCTTCCCAAGATTTTGTTATTATTATAGTTATTCTGGTTGAGACAGGATCTCCCTATAGTCCAAGTTGGCCTGGAACTTGCTATGTGGAGCAGTCTAGCCTCAATCTCTCAAGAGACCCACCTTCATCTGCCTCCCAAATACTGGGATTAAAGGCCTGGTCTCTCCTAGGATTTAAGAAGATTTATATTTGTGGGGCTGGAGACATGGCCTAGCAGTTGAGAGCGCCGACTGCTCTTGCAGAGGACCCGGGTTCAATCCCCAGCACCCACATGGCGGCTGAGAACTGTCTTTGACTCCAGTTTCAGGAGAATCCAACACCCTCATCTGACCTCCGCGGCATTGCATGACACGGGTGCACAGACCTACATGCGGACAGTACATTCATACACATACAAAAATAAATAAAATTAAAAAAAGATTTATATTTGTGTCTGTCTGTATATGTGCATGTGTGCACATGCTCTGTAGGCCATGAGATGGCATGTAATCCTCTACAGCTGGAGTTACATGCAGTTGTGAGCTGCCTCAATAGGGTGCTGGGAAACACACTCAGGTCCTCTGGAGGAGCAGCAAATCCTCTTAACTCCATACCCTTCTCTAGGTTTTTTTTTCATACTTTTAAATTTTATGTGTATGAATGTATTGTCTGCATGTAGGTTTGTGCACCCGTGTCATGCAATGCCACAGAGGTCAGAAGAGGGTGTCAGATTCCCCTGGAAATGGAGTCACAGATGGTTCTCAGCTGCCATAGTGGGTGCTGGGGATCGAACCTGGGCCCTCTCCAAGAGCAGTCGTCGCTCTTAACTGCTAGGCCATCTCTCCAGCCTCCTTCTAGGTTTTTAAACTTTTGTTGGGTGCTGAAGATGTGAAACACATATTTTGGGAGTGCTGAAATGATTCTGTATGATAGATACTGTGGTGGTATATATTTGAAGTACATATATATATATTTTTTTTTTTTCTTTTTTTGGTCTGTTCGAGACAGGGTCTCCCTGTAGCCCCAGCTGTCCTGGAACACACTCTGTAGACCAGGCTGGCCTTGAACTCACAAAGATCCGCCTGCCTCTGCCTCCCAAGTGCTAGGATTTTTTTTTTTTTTTGTCTTTTTCGAGATAGGGTCTCCCTGTAGCCCCAGCTGTCCTGGAACTCACTCTGTAGACCAGGCTGGCCTTGAACTTACAAAGATCCGCCTGCCTCTGCCTCCCAAGTGCTAGGATTAAAGGCGTGCGCCACCACGCCCGGCCCAAGTGCTAGGATTAAAGGCATGTGCCACCACGCCCAGCTGAAGTCTATTTTTATCAAAACTCATATATCTGACCATGCAGACAGTAACATAAGTGGGCTTAAGTTATATACTGTTTTTTTTTTTAATTTTTTTATTTCCGTATGTGTATGAATGTATTGTCTGCATGCAAGTCTTCGCACCTGTGACGTGCAACGCCGCGGAGGTCAGAAGAGGGTGTCGGACTCCCCTGGAACTGGAGTTCTCCTGGAATTGGAGTTTCAGACAGCTCTCGGCCACAATGTGGGTGCTGGGGATCGAACCCAGGTCCTCTGCAAGAGCGGTCGGCGCTCTTAACCGCTAGGCCATCTCTCCAGCCCAAATTATATAATGTTATTCATACTGGTTCATTATGGTAGCAAATGTCATCAGTGTTGTGGTTTTGGTATGAAGTGTTTCCCCTCAAAAGGTGTCCTGGTGTGCAGATAATGGACTATTGACAGGTGAGTTGGTCATGAGAGTGCTAATTTCATCAACAGTTAATCCCATGGAGCCTGATGGAGGAAGGTCACAGAGTGCTTACCTTTGAAGTCTACCTTAGCCTTTCCTTTCTCTGCTTCCTGACTACTATTAAGTGAGCAGCTTTCCTCTGCCTTTCATTCTGGCATGTTTCTGCCCTGCCAGGATGAAAAGCAATGGAGCAGTGCTGGAGAGATGGCCTAGCGGTTAAGAGCACCGACCGCTCTTGCAGAGGATCCAGGTTCGATCCCCAGCACCCACATGGCAGCTGAGAACATCTGTAACTCCAATTCCAGGAGAACTCCAGTTCCAGGGGAACCCAACACCCTCTTCTGACCTCTGCAGCATTGCAGGACAAGGGTGCACAAACCTACATGCAGGCAGTACATTCATACACATAAAAAATAAATTTAAAAAATTAAAAAAAAAAGCAATGGAGCCAGCTGAAGCCTCTGAAACCATGGACCAGAACAAACCTCTCCTCTAAGTTGCTTTTCTCAGGTATTTTATCATGGCAATGAAATAAATGACTAACATATACACTAGTGCTCTTGCCAGGAAGGGAGAGATATATAGAACTCACTGTATGTACTATGTACTCAAATTTTTCTGTGTGGTATATGAATGTGTGGGAAATGTGTATAACCCAGTTGATGTTGGATGTCTTCTACTTGCTCTCTGCCTTTCTGTTGTTTTGTTTTGAGACAGGGTCTCTATGTAGCCCCAGGTGGCCTAGAACTAGCTACCCAGACTAGGCCATCTTAGATCTCACAGAGACCCACCTGCCTTGCCTCCCTAGTGCTGGAATTAAAGGTGTGCGCCACCATGAATGGCTGTCTACCTTATTTTTGGAGACAGGGTCCTTCATTGAACCTGGAGCTCACTGATCCAGCTGGATTATCTGGCCAGCAACTCTGGGGACTCAAGTCTCCACCACTCCAGCTCTAGGTGCATCCCACCACATCTGGCTTCGTACCTGGGTGCAGGGGATCTGAACTCAGGTCGTCATGCTTGTGTAGCAAGCACTTTATCAACCCAGTTACTATCCCTGCCCTTCAATTTGCTATAATCCTAAAACTATTGTAGAAAATTAAAGTGATTACGGGGCTGGAGAGATGGCCTAGCAGTTAAGAGTGCCGACTGCTCTTTCAGAGGACCCGGGTTCGATCCCCAGCACCCACATGGCGGCTGAAAACAGTCTTTAACTCCAGTTCCAGGGGAATCCGACACCCTCTTCTGACCTCCGTGGCATAGCACCAACCTGCATGCAGACAATACCTTCATACACATATGAAAATAAAAAACAAATGAAAATAAAATAAAAAAAGAAAATTAGTGATTAATTAAGAGGAAAAGGGAGTGGCTGGTGATTTCCAATGGCTTCTCCTTGCCAAAAGGATCAAGCCTATAATCTTTCACTAAGGACAGGAAATCATGCACAACTTGCCTGCCCATCCCACCCACTAGAACCCTGCCAAATGGAATCACTCAGGGTCCACCAGGGAATGTGCAACATTGCATTACTTTCTTGGTCTGGAACACTGTACCTGTTATATGGCTGGAAAACAATCTTGAAGCTTCTGGAGACTTAAATTTGGAAACACAGGATCTCTTTCTAATTTGTGTCCAGAATGAAAGGAAACATTGACAGCTAGTCCAGCTTGGTTCTCCAATGGTACAAACAGAAGACTCATAAAGTTTCTGTAGTGAAACTGTTCTAGCACTAACAACAGCTTCAAGCATCAAGGGATCTTATGGTATGGTGACAAATTTCAAAGAACAAAGTAAAATGTTTTATTTTTTTATTTTTAATTTTATTATTTTTAAATTTTTTAAAAATCTTATTTATTTTGTATGTGTATGAATGTACTGTCTGCATGTAGGACTGTGCACCGTGTCCTGCAATGTCGCAGAGGCCAGAAGAGGGTGTCGGATTCCCCTGGAACTGGAGTTATAGACTGTTCTCAGCTGCCATGTGGGTGCTGGGGATTGAACCCGGGTCTTCTGCAAGAGCAGTCAGTGCTCTTAACCGCTAGGCCATCACTCCAACTCTTAATTTTATTTTTTATGTGTATGAATATACTGTCTGCATGTAGGTTTGTGCACCCGTGTCGTGCAATGCCGTGGAGGTCAGAAGAGGGGGTCATATTCCCCTGGAACTGGAGTTAAAGACGGTTCTCAGCTGCCATGTGGGTGCTGGGGATAGAACCTGGGTCCTCCGCAAGAGCAGTCGGTGCTCTTAACCACTAGGCCATCTCTCCATCCCAGTAAAATGTTTTAAATTTCAACATCTGTTGGCTACTGAGAAAATTATTAGCTTGAGGTAGTCTGTAGTTTTGCTATCACTGTACAGCTTTTGACTCCATCATTTTAGTTTTTTTTTAATTTTATTTATTTATATTCTATGTGTATGAATGTACTGTCTGCATGTAGGTTTGTGCACCCGTGTTGTGCAATACCGTGGAGGTCAGAAGAGGGTGTCAGATTCCCCTGGAACTGGAGTTCTGGAACTGGAGTTACAGATGGTTCTCAGCCACCATGTGGGTGCTGGGGATTGAACCCGGGTCCTCTGCAAGAGCGGTCGGTGCTCTTAACCGCTAGGTCATCTCTCCAGCCCATCATCATTTTAGTTTTTAGTGTTCTCAGTGATAACAAGTGTCCACAGTTGTGCAGTGTCTACTAAATACACAGATTCCCATTACTAAGTACAGTCAGATAGGAATAAAATAGGGCTGGGGATGTAGACTAATTAATATAGTGCTTGCCTAGCATTCACGAGGCCCCGGGGCCCGTCCCCAGCAGGGGAATAAACTGTACCATGTAAATTTGGTGTGGTGGTGCATACCTGGAATCCCAGCACTCACTCAGGCAGTAGAGCAGAAGGAGAAGTTCAAGGTCATTCTTGGCTACATAGTGAATTTGAAGCCATACTGGGCTAGAGACTCCATTTCAAAAAATTCTAATTTATTTTGATTGTTTTAAAATATAACTAACTTGCTGGGGCATAAATACTTCCTAAGTGATTTGACTTAAATAAGAAATTAAGCTTAATGGTTTTTTTGTTTTGTTTTTTTGTTTTGTTTTGACTTAGGGGGCTCCAGGAAACAAAATTACTGGGAATGATAATGGTATTCTGAGCTGAGAAATTCTGGAATCCTTAGGTCTATGACATCATTTGATAATCTAGGACAGAGGGGGGAAAAAACCTGTGAGATGTGAAATGAGTTTAGTAGGCTACAACCAGGAATATTTCCATGATAAAATAGAAAGGTATATAGAACACATGGCATGTAGCAAGGGTAAATATTGTGGAAAACATCTGATCCTTATTTTATACTCTCTGCATACATATATATATGTAAGCATGTACATCTTGGATCACAGGGTGAAGTGTATATTTCTTATTTGGTTTCTAGTTGAGAGAGCCTGAAAAACTATCAAGACTCAAGACTCAAATCCCCTTATTTTATAGGTGAGAAAGCTGGAGTAAAAGCTGTCCAGAGCACAGGCACTGTGCTGGGCTTTGCGCTGTGTCCTACTAGGCTGGTGGCCACTGCCCCAAGGAGGGGACTCATTCTGCCTGGCAGAGGTGTAGTTATTCCAGTCACAGAGCTTTTGAGGGGAAGAACCCAAGACCCATTCGAGTCCCCCACAAATGCCATCAGTCAAAACTAGAACAAAATGGTTTTAATCAATTGCGTCACCCTCACTCTCCTGGGAGCAGAGCAACAAAAAGGCTCGGCTCCTGCCCCCAGAGGACAGTAAGGCTTATGTGTCTCTCCACACTGCAGGGCCCAGGCTGGGCAGGCAGGGGGTGGGAGGCGGAGAGTCACAGAGGGAGGAAATGGCAGGTGGCTGGAGCATAGGAAAGCAAAGGGACCCAGGCCAGGTCTTGGGCCTCAGGGCCTAGCCTCAATACTCTTGCTCCCCCTCCCTGGCTTGAGAAAGGTCACAAGAAGAAACACGGGAGCAGGAGAAGCAGCAGCTGTTTCCTTCACCAATAAATACACTTCATTACCAAGCTAGGGGAGGGGTGGGAAGAGGGCCTGGGGTGGGCAGGAAGGGAGAGAAGCTGCCACCTGTGTCGCTGAGATTAAAGCAATGAGATGGTGCCAACCGCCCCCCACCACCACCGCCATTAGCCTCACCCCCCCTGGACTTCTTAAAACTGTGAAAAACCATGGCCCTCCTGTCTCCAGGGCTGCTGTGAAGCTTGACTGAGAGAAGGCACCTGACAGAAACAGGGGTGAGGTAGGGAGGGAAGGAGGAGAATGTGAGGGAGGGAGAGAAGGGAGCTACTTCTCCCTAGAGGATNGCTCTGCATACTAATAAAATGTAAGCATGTACATCTTGGATCACAGGTGAAGTGTATAGTTTCTTATTTGGTTTCTAGTTGAGAGAGCCTGAAAAACTATCAAGACTCGAAGACTCAAATCCCCTTATTTTATAGGTGAGAAAGCTGGAGTAAAAGCTGTCCAGAGCACAGGCACTGTGCTGGGCTTTGCGCTGTGTCCTACTAGGCTGGTGGCCACTGCCCCAAGGAGGGGACTCATTCTGCCTGGCAGAGGTGTAGTTATTCCAGTCACAGAGCTTTTGAGGGGAAGAACCCAAGACCCATTCGAGTCCCCCACAAATGCCATCAGTCAAAACTAGAACAAAATGGTTTTAATCAATTGCGTCACCCTCACTCTCCTGGGAGCAGAGCAACAAAAAGGCTCGGCTCCTGCCCCCAGAGGACAGTAAGGCTTATGTGTCTCTCCACACTTGCAGGGCCCAAGCTGGGCAGGCAAGGGGTGGGAGGCGGAGAGTCACAGAGGGAGGAAATGGCAGGTGGCTGGAGCATAGGAAAGCAAAGGGACCCAGGCCAGGTCTTGGGCCTCAGGGCCTAGCCTCAATACTCTTGCTCCCCCTCCCTGGCTTGAGAAAGGTCACAAGAAGAAACACGGGAGCAGGAGAAGCAGCAGCTGTTTCCTTCACCAATAAATACACTTCATTACCAAGCTAGGGGAGGGGTGGGAAGAGGGCCTGGGGTGGGCAGGAAGGGAGAGAAGCTGCCACCTGTGTCGCTGAGATTAAAGCAATGAGATGGTGCCAGACCCCCCAACCCCACCCCCACCCCCCGGCCACTAGCCTCACCCCCCTCGACTTCTTAAAAACTGTGAAAAAGCTTTTACCGTGGCCCTCCTGTCTCCAGGGCTGCTCTGAAGCTTGACTGAGAGGAGGCACCTGGCAGAGACAGGGGTGAGGGAGGGAGGGGGGAGGGAGGGAGGGAGAGAAGGGAGCTGCTTCTCCCCAGAGGCTGCAGCTGGGGGAGGCAGGGATGAACCAACTCCCAGAGCTGCTCCCAAGGAGCCAAGGGGGCGGGGAGAGGAGGCTTGGTGGAGTGACCGCTGCGTCCAGTGTAAAGCTTGGGGCTGCTGAGGAGGGACAGCTGAGCTAAGGACTTTCCCACCCCCTCCCCCCAGAGCAGCAGGGGACAGAGAGAAGCCATCACTTCTTTGGTCTTTGTGGCGGCTCAGCACACGGGAGGGAAGGAGGGCAGAGAGGGCAAGAAGGGCCCTTAGGAAGCGCCACCTCAGCAGAGTAGGCCTGGCTGGGAGCTCGGGCAGAGAGGTCACAGTGAGGCCGAGGAGCGCCCACCCAAGGAGAGCGGCCATGGCGCAGAAGTGTTTCTGCATGTGCACACTTCAGGAAAGGCAGAGTCTGCAGAGGTGGCCTAGGACAGCAGGTCCAGGACGGGCTGAGGGCACGCGGCCTGGCCTTGCCAACTCCAGGGCTCCATCTTTCCTGTGCGTCCAGCCTAACACTGGTGGCTGTGACAGGACCTTCCCAGAAGGCCACAGGGGAGCTAGCCCTGTAGGTGGGAGAGCGAGAGTGGCAACAGGCCAAGGCAAGCCTTACGGTTGGGAGTTCCACTCCCTTTCTGCTGCCAACTGAAGGGCAGGGCAACCCTTGAAGCCTGTTTCGGCTCTGGGCTCCCCACTGGAGGCAGAGTTTTGTGAAGGGCCAGAGCCTTCCAGAGACGTGGAAGCAGGAGGTGGGCGCATACAGAGGGGCTTCCCCTCCTGCTTTTCTGCTCAAGGCTGGGGACAGTCAAGGGACAATCAGCTCAAGAGTCTGAAAGCCAGCAAGTTGCAGCAATCCTACCCACAATGCCAAACTAACAAAATGGGGAATGAAAAATGGGGGTAGGGTGGGAAGACAAACCAAACAGAACCCAACTCCCTGACCTCCTGCCCAGGACAGAGGGTCCGGCCAGTAACAGGGACTGGGGACTGGGGCTAGGAGTGTCTAGCTGGGCCGGCACTGCACCTGGCCCTCGGAGCTGTCCTCATCGTCAGAGGCTCCAGCGCCTCCACTGCTCAGGCCTGTGATCCGGTAGCCCATGTTGAGCAGCATCACCTCCAAGGGATCTGCATTCATGCGCCGTTGGTTGGCCTGAGAGGCGCCCTCCATGTCTTCCACAACTCGGCCTGTGAGGTCTTCACTCTGTGGTGGAGGGACACCAGGATGAGTGAGCGTGTGCACTACGGCATATGCAAGTGGTCTGGGGGTTGGAGGGACACCAGGATGAGTGAGCATGTGCACTACAGTATATGCAAGTGGTCTGGGGGTCGGAGGGACACCAGGATGAGTGAGCATGTGCACTACGGCATATGCAAGTGGTCTGGGGGTCGGAGGGACACCAGGATGAGTGAGCGTGTGCACTACGGCATATGCAAGTGGTCTGGGGGTCGGAGGGACACCAGGATGAGTGAGCGTGTGCACTACAGTATATGCAAGTGGTCTGGGGGTTGGAGGGACACCAGGATGAGTGAGCATGTGCACTACAGTATATGCAAGTGGTCTGGGGGTGGAGGGACACCAGGATGAGTGAGCATGTGCACTACAGTATATGCAAGTGGTCTGGGGGTTGGAGGGACACGCATGGTAGTGAGTGAGCGATGTGCACTACAGTATATGCAAGTGGTCTGGGGGTTGGAGGGACACCGGATGAGTGAGTGTGCACTACAGTATATGCAAGTGGTCTGGGGGTTGGAGGGACACCAGGATGAGTGAGCATGTGCACTACAGTATATGCAAGTGGTCTGGGGGTGGAGGGACACCAGGATGAGTGAGCATGTGCACTACAGTATATGCAAGTGGTCTGGGGGTCGGAGGGACAGCGGATGAGTGAGCTGTGCACTACGGATATGCAAGTGGTCTGGGGGTCGGAGGGACACCAGGATGAGTGAGCGTGTGCACTACGGCATATGCAAGTGGTCTGGGGGTCGGAAGCACACATACCCAACAGGAACTATGCACAGGTGGAAGGAACATACACTATGGAATATATGAGGAACATGTTCATCAAACTGGGGTATGTGTGTGTGTGTGTGTGTGGGGAAACACATTGGGAGGGATGTACTCTCAAGACTGCAGATTGCAGCCGTACACGCTGCAACAGGATGTATATGGGGAGAGCACACACACTGGCTCAGGGGACAGATGCTGCCCCTCCTCTCTTTCTGTCAAATTCAAGACCCCTTCCTTTCTCTCTGCCCTCGTATACATTGGCGCCTCAGCCAGAGGCTCTGCACAGGCTGCTGGTTTTTTTTTTTTTTTTTTCTTTTTGAGACAGGGTCTCCCTTTAGTCCCAGCTGGCCTGGAGCTCACTTTGTAGACCAGACTGGCCTTGAACTCACAGAGATCCGCCTGCCTCTGCCTCCTGAGTGCTTAAAGGTGTGTGCCACCATGCCCGGCTTGGTTGGCTACTCTTTTTTTTTTTTTTTTGTTTTTTTTTTTGTGTCTTTTTGAGACAGGGTCTCCCTGTAGCCCCAGCTGTCCTGGAACTCACTCTGTAGACCAGTCTGGCCTTGAACTCACAAAGATCCGCCTGCCTCTGCCTCCCAAGTGCTAGGATTAAAGGCGTGCGCCACTACGCCCGGCAGTTGGCTACTCTTTAGCTACCATGCCTGCATCCTCACCTCTGGTCTTGGGTTCCAGAGTCGCACAACAGGGTCGATGCCACTGGTGGCCAGGAAGCAGTAGCTGGGGTGTGGCTGTAGGCAGTTGACAATGGAGTCATCCCCTTGGAGCACACGGACTAGGTTGGTGGTCTCTTTTTCCCAGATGAAGAAGGAACCATCATCAGAGCCACTGACAATATACTGAGCATTGCTGGCAAGGGGATAAGGGCAGGGAGGTCAGGTAAGAGATTGTCCTGATGTCTCAAGTAAAGGCTGTGTGACTTAGGGAAAGGGGAAGAAGGGAAGTCTGGGACCACTCAGTCCTCTTTACTCAAGGGATTATCCTTGACTCAGAACTCTCCCATGTAAATGGGGTCTTTCCATGCTGCAGATGCTGCTCACTATTTTCTTAAACTCTGGATCAGTGACCACCTGCGTACCTCCAAGATAGTACCCCTCAAGGTATAACCCTACACTATAACCTCGGCAGTGCAGGATAACCACTTGTATCTATTTCTTAGGTCTCAGGTCTCAGAGAACACCCTCATCTAGCTCAGTCTTCCATCAGCAAGGCAAGATTTCCTAGATCCAGATCACCAAACCCTATAGTACATCTACAGCATAGACCCTCACACAGTGCTGGTATTTAGAGGGGATCTCAGTGGAAAGATTCTTGACTTGTGTTCATGTGTCTCACCTACCCAAAGAATATAAACAAAAGAACTGGACTGGGACTGGGAATGTCTGAGAACTTTAGTCCTCAGGATTTAGGCATGACGTTGAGCACCCAATGGTTTGATAGGATTCCCATTTTTTTTTGGGGGGGGTGGTCTTTTTTGAGACAGGGTCTCCCTGTAGCCCCAGCTGGCCTCAAACTCTCTATGTATACCAGGCTGGCCTCCTTGAACTCACAGAGATCCATCTGCCTCTGCCTCCCAAGTGCTAGGATTAAAGGAGCATGCTACCATGCCTGGCAGATTCCCAGCTTTTGATAGTTCTTGCAGAAATGAAAGAATGTAAAAGTCTGGGATGCCGGGCATGGTGGCGCATGCCATTAATTCCAGCACTCAGGAGGCAGAAGCAGGCGGATCTGTGTAAGTTCAAGGCCAGCCTGGTCTACAGAGCGAGTTCCAGGCCAGCTGGGGCTACAGGGAGACCCTGTCTCAAACACACAAACTCTGGGACATGTTCAGAGTAGAGAGGAGAGGAAGGGGAAACAGTGTTCCAAGTACTACAGCACATACTGCACTTACATTAGTCCTTGTTATGACCCTATGAGTGGTAGGCTTGGTTTCATTACATTAAGAAAAAAAACCAAGGCTGACAGATGGAAAGCCATTTGCCTAAGGGCACAGAGGCAGAGCTGGCCACTGCGACTCCTTTAAAATCACTCTGTCTCCTACCTGGCCCTACCCCATAAACTCTTGCTACCAACTGGGCTGTGTGCCTGCCTCCTGTTCAGAGGGCTTCAGACCTGCCAAAGAAATTGGCCTCCTTGATATCTGTGGTGGTGTTGCAGTGGCCACAGTAGCGGAACTGATAGTCGTAGCTCCGTTCCCGTAGCACCATTTCATCTTCTGAGATGGAGTCCTTGCGACTTGTGCTTCGGAGGCGAACTGGGCCACCACCACCAGCTCCCTTCTTCTCCTCTGGGGGCAGAGATCAAGGAAAGGTAAGTCTTTCTCCCTTTCTCCCCCACCTGTGCCTTGCTTTCACCACAGAGCAGGCGATATAAGGCTGTCTGCCTCCACCCTTACTCTGAAAAACCAAGAAAGGCTGTGAGAATACACATCATTTGTCTCAGCCATCTTTTGAAGATGCTTAAGGAGTCTTTGCTGCCAGGAGAACTCTGGTCAGGTGCCGCAATAAAAGCTTACAAGCCCCAAGTTGCAGAGGCTAAAGGAATGTTTCTGGGGACAAGAAATGGAGTTCAGTGAGGCACTAGCAAAGAAAGCCTTGAATGAGTTATTTTGACAAATAAAGCTATACCTCTTATGGTTGAAAGGACCTAGTTCCTGCCTTCTGGAACACAAGCTGATCAGCTGATAGTACCACCAGTTTCTTATGATAGTTTGCTTCCTGCGTGCTTTGAGACGTCTGAACATGCTGATCCCCCAGGATGCTTCACCTCCTAGCCACCTTGTATTCCCTGAATCACTCAGATTTTGGCAAGGAACCCAAGACAGGTTGGAGCATTGGCTGCTCTTGTAGACCTGGGTTCAGTTCTCAGCAACCACATGGCAGCTCACAACCATCTGAACTCCAGTTCTAGGGAACCTGACACCCTTTCCTTGTCTCTCCTCCTTCAGTGCTGGCTCTTCCCTAGACTGTAAACTCCATGAGCTGAAGAATACGTTTATAGCAATATATCCAGGACCAAGCCCAGTGCCTGAGACATGGAAGGTGCCTGACACTGTGCACTAAATTAATTAATCTCATAGCCAGTAAAGTGCAAAGGAGACAGGTGTGCCTTCTGTGCCTCCAGTGAACCCACTTTCCACGTTTCTAGTTCACGGTACCATGGCCCAGCCTGCCCGCCAACACTAGCCAAAGGAACTGGGCAGGCTTTGTGTGCTCCTATGCAGTTGAAGTAGTTTGGAGGCTGTGCTGCCACCATGGTCACAGTTCTAACCTGTAGAGCCAAGCTGCAAATGAAGGCATTTCCACTGCCCTTGCCGCCATTTCTGCTGCACTGGCACAGAGTGAAACAAAGGCAACACAACCAGCCCTGGCCTTTCTCAGCCCAGCTAGCTGCCAAGGTCCTGTCTGGGAACAGGCGGGAAGACCCAGCTGGAGCTACATACACCAAGCAGGCCCAGCTGACTCATATATCAGGTGCCTTGAATACTGGAGCTCATCTCAACAGAAACTTTCATCAGGAGTTGCTAGACATTTCCTTTCTTCAGCTGTGGAAATGGAGTCTCACAACCAGCAGACTATCCCAAGAAGACAAGGCTTCTGAATCAGCATCTGAAGCCAGGCCTTTCTAACCCCAGAACCATGTCCTTTCCAGAAGGTCATGTAGCACTCTAAATAAGTGGGTGACAGCAACCCCTCTCCTCAGCACTCACTCACCACCATCATTTTTGGAGAAAAGGGCAGCCGTGATGTCCCGACCCAATGCATCACAAGCACTGCTGTGGGCCTGTTCCGGAAACTTCCCTTTGAAGTCATCCAGGCACTCCAGAGCCTCAGCCACATACTTGAGCTCAAAGAGGCAGCGGGCCAGGCGGAAGTGTGCCTTCAGGTGACATGGATTTAGGGAGATGGCCTTGAGGCAGTCTCTCAGGGCATCATAGTGGTCACCGTCCCTGTGAAAATAGGGGATGATGGCTTACGAGTTGGGGCCAAGTGGCCAACAAGAGGTCCCCACTCAGTCTCCTTCCCATCTGGTGGCTACTTACTTCTAACCCACCTCTGACAGACCTCACGGTGAGGGAAATGAGGGCTTAGCCTAGCCTAGGACTCCCTCCTAGGGAGGTGGAGTATGCTGAGATCAAGCCAGGAACTCTGAGGTGTGATAGTAAAAAACAAAACAAAACAAAACACGGTGCCAGGCTGCCCTCTGCTGGGCATAGACTGTAACTATGCATGCTCACCTCAGGCACCCGCAGCTCTGCAGCAGAAGGTCTGGCATCCTGCCCACCTCAGGCTCCCCAAGCCCTCCTTCTCTTTTCCTTCATCCACCTCCTCAAATCCCCCTGCTGCCTTCAAAGCTATGTCTAAGGTAGGGGGCCTCAAGGACAGTTCTGTGGTCTGAGGAAGCCAGAAGTGCTAGGCCAGGGGCTCAGGGTCTGACCAGCAGGCAGCAAGCCCTCAGCCAGACCCCCCTCTGCCCTGGCTGACTGATCCGCAGCAGCTGTGGCCTCCACCTCCTGGGGCTGGAGGATGGAGCCTGCCTGACTGGCAGAGTCAGCTCTCTGGAAGCTGATGGTGAGGGGGCTGTGCACACCAGGAGCTCCACATCCTCTGTCCACTCATTTCTCCAGTGGAAAAGTATGGGTAAAGGGAAGCGGAAAGGGTTTTTACTGGAGGGGGGGGTAAGTGGAAGGAGGTAAAGGGGAAAAGCAGCTCTCCTTCCCCATGCTGTGCCAGGATATGGGAGGCACACCTCCTCTGTCGCCAGAAACCCATCTCCGCCTCTCATCTGGAGAGCTTGAGCGGTAACAAGAGCCACTTCCCTTTGGAAGCAAATACTTGTTTGCTTTTGCAGTGCTGGGGATAGAAGCATTTTTTTTCTCCTTCTGCTGGGCTGGGGTGGGCCTAATATCCAGTACAGTATGCAGCACTCCCTAAAACCAATGTTCCCACCATGGAGGGGAGGGTGCACAATGTTCCTCTATGGCCAAAGCTGGCCTGCCATGGGAAGACCCATTCTGACTCCCCCTTAAACAGAGCTGCTTTGACAGTGGAGTCTGCGTCAGAATGAGTGGCTGTGACGAAGGAGCAGGCACTGTTTGGAAACCCAATTACCGCCTGCAAGGTGCCCCTTCTGAGCTCCTAGCAAGAGCCAGACCAGAAACCAGCCAGAAGCCAGAAGGTGGTCTGCTTTTAGAAGCAGATGGTAGCCTGGGGGGAGACTGGCCTAGGACAGGATGTGACATTTTAGGGGTCACTAGCAGGCCTGTGGGGTTGGGGAACAAGAGCAGGCTGGCCCCAGGGCTCACCCATCCGAGATGCGCTGCCAGATCAATCTCCCTGAAAAGACAGCCTCTACACAGCCCTCTTCTGCTCAGATCTCTCCAGTAGCTGCCCATCATGCACTGAATCGAGGCCAAATGCCACCCTCTGCATTCCAAGCCCTTTCCAGGCCAGCCCCAGGCTACCTCACAGACTCATCTCCTGCCAGTGCTTTCCAGAACCCTCTGCTCCAGCCAAATGGATTTGCTGTTCTGAAGCAGGCTCTTCAGTCAGTCCCCCGCCCCCACGCCTTTGTTCACACCATTTCATCTCCCCGCAATGTCCTTCCCTACGGTCCCCCCTCCCCTTCATCTCCTTGTCTAAGCCTGCCCACACTTCGAGCCCATTCAGACACCACGTCTTTCTGAGGCTTCTCTGCTCCTGAGCTGAAGTGACAACTCTTCTGGATGCCCACAGCATTCTCCTGACCATTCATATTACTGCTTCCTGCATCTTTCATGCTAAACTATGTCAGAGACTTTATCCTTGTCCAGTGGTTGGGCACTCCAGGGCACAGGGACTTGGATAGTTTCCCCAGCACCCAGCACACAGTAGGGGTTCAGAGAATAACCTGAGAATTAGAAAATCAACTTCCTTCAGCAAAATACAGACAGAGCCCTGGGAAACTCCTGATGCCTATGTTAACTCCTGCATGCGTGGCATCTTTCCCATCCCCCACCCACCATCCTGCTGACTTGGGTGGGTTTCTTAAGCTTCCCAGGCCTGCCTAGTTTCAGCCAGACGATGGCACACCAGCTGGCCTGTCTGTCTGGGCAGAGCCGACGGATGCCAGACGGAGCAGAAATGGCTGTGGGCCCAGCTCTATCCATCTCCAGTCTTGGCCCTGTTTGGGGGATGGGGGTCTGCCTGCCTGTTTGCCTGCTGGTACTGCAGGCAGGACTGAGGCCCTGATGGTCTCTGAGGATGAGGGGGCTCCTTATGATATGGACCTACTCCTTGACCAGAGTCAGCATATCACAATGTAATCTACAGCTGGCTGTAGATCTGAGGCCTTGCTTGTGCTTGGTCTAGGGTAGGTCTAAGAGCCTCAGAAAACAAGCCACAGGGCTTATCACTATAGAAGCATTTAAAATTTTTTTAATTATTATTTTTATTTTTTGGGTATGAGTGTTATGCCTGTATGTATGATAAGTGCACCCATGTTGTATAGTGCCCACAGAGGTCAGAAGAGGGTGCCAGATGCCCTGGAGCCAGAGTTGGAGACAGTTGTTAGCTGTCATGTGGGTGCTGGGAACCAAACCTGGGTCCTCTGAAAGAGCAGCCAACCAGTGCTCTTAACCATTGAGCCATTTCTCTAGCCCCAGAATCTCATTATAATTTTTTTTGGGGGGGTGTCTTTTTGAGACAGGGTCTCCCTGTAGCCACAGCTAACCTTGAATTCACAGAGATCTGCCTGCCTCTGCCTCTCAAGGGATGGGATTAAAGGCATGCACCACCATACCTGGCCCCCCCAGAATCATATTATCATATTTATGAAGACACAAAGTCTGGCAAGTCCCTCATTCCCACCTATCAAGATTCCACTATTCTTTCAAAGTCCTACTCAAGGCCCAATTCTCTAAGAACTAGGACTAACCTCTGGGCATGGTAGTGCACACCTTTAATCCCAGCACTCGAGGCAGAGATAGGTGGATCTTTCTGAGTTCTGGCCAGCCTGGTCTACACAATGAATTCTAGGGCAGCTGGGGCTACAGGGAGACCCTGTCTCAAAAAGACCAAAGAATTAGGACTAAACATTCTATCAATCCATACTTCCTTCGATATACTTTATAACAAAATGACCAGTGAATTAATTGTGAACATGTATGAACATTCTCCAGGAAGCTTCCTTGGTGCCTGGTCCATGGACGCCTAAACCTCAGCCTTGGAGTAGGAGAGGCTAGCCCTAAGAGTAGCAGGCTGCCAGTGCCACTTCCTTGGATGCCTTGGCAACTCCCTTGTTCTGGCCCAGGTTCTGTCTCTGGTGCTCACTTACCACTTGCGCTTCATATAGGCAGCAGCTCGGTTTCCATAGAGCATGGCATTGTGAGGGGCCTTCTGCACAGCCTTGCTATACAGCTGAATGGCCTGGGTCCATTGCTGGCAAGCAAAAGCCTCGTTAGCTTGCTGCTTCACACGCTCCAGGTATGGGGGTAGCTCTACCTGGGGGCTGTGAGGGCAGAAAAGCCAAGTCAGACCAGTCAAAGTCAGCAGCCTTACCTGTGGCCCATGCAGGCTTTCTTGGAGTCTAGGATCTTCACTGCTTTCCAGAAGGGGCCACTCTCATATTCAGTTTGGGTTATTATCTGTTACCATGAGAGGGAACATGCACAATTCCAAATACTCTGAGCCAGTAAAAGAGTGATAGGAGCAAGGCTGGCTGGACAGGTATAAAGCAATTACTAATCAAATGTCTGAGCTCACATGACAGTGACTGATCCTTTCTGCTTCCACACTGAGCTATGACCATCCTAGTTCCTCTTATTAATCTCTATGGAGTTCTGTTTTTCTCAAGGACTAGAAAATTTGAATACGTTTTTTTTAAATTAATTAATTTATTTATTTATATGAATGTACTGTCTGCATGTAGGTCTGTGCACCCATGTCATGCAATGCACGCAGAGGTCAGAAGAGGGTGTCAGATTCCCCTGGAACTGGAGTTCTCCTGGAATTGGAGTTACAGACAGTTCTCAGCCACCATGTGGGTGCTGGGGATCGAACCCAGGTCCTCTGCAAGAGCAGTCGGCACTCTTAACTGCTAGGCCATCTCTCCAGCCCTGAATACTTATTTGTCTAAAGCCCAGTAGATGGCCTGGTAGAGAACAGAGACAGGAATATGCTATGGTCTGGGGAATAATATAACAAGGGAGGGACCATCTATGTGGGAAAGTGCTCAGTGCTAAGAGGCAGATAGCTCCTGGATGCTGACCCCAGCAACTGGTACCAAAAGACAAGCTTCAGTCTGGGTACAAATTGGTATCCCACCAGGTAAAGTGGCCTTAGATTCCCTTAGCCACCCTCTAAGAAGCCTTTCTGCCCAATCTCCACCCTCTGGGACAGGCAGTCATAGGATACTCTGCCCTCCAGTCCCTAAGGTGCAATTGAGGTGTGGAAGGCTGCAGAAGTCAGCTGGCCTCACCTGACATGCCCCTTGTTCTCTGGCAACCGGAAGCCGTTGCTGTGAAGATGTAGGCCATTAGACACACCATTAGATACACCATTAGTAGACATCTTGCCATTCTGGACTTCTGGCAGAGTAGGAAAGAAAATAACAGTGACAGCTCAGGAGGAAGGCTTCACTTCTCTGCATCCTTTTGGCTTCCATTGTAGAGTCCGATGGCTCTGTTGTGGGACTACTCTCCCAGGTCTAGTCCCAGAAACCAAGTCTGGACAGAGAGGCAGGCAGTGGGCATAAGGAAAAGCCTGCGCGCCCTCTGCTGGCTCAAGAGAACATAGGTTTTGTCTGACATTTCCCTTAGCTGAGATGGGAGAATGAGGGGTGAAGCTGTAGTGTAAGGAAGAAGTCAATGAACCAGGATGAGAGGGGAAGAGCCAAGCCACAGGAAGAATCTGTTGTTCCTAGGTTCCTAGGGAAGTGAAAAGACCTGTGAAGCA
Source organism: Rhizomys pruinosus (assembly GCA_009823505.1). NCBI lineage: Eukaryota > Metazoa > Chordata > Mammalia > Rodentia > Spalacidae > Rhizomys > Rhizomys pruinosus. Next base: position 1,334,433 of record VZQC01010550.1, read on the forward strand.
AAGCCTCTGGATAGATCTGACTTTATCATCGTCCTTCTGACAAGGTCACTGTAGGGATCAGTCCTCTTGGAGCATGAAAACCACAGTTAAGAGTAATGGGCAAGCTTTACCACTGAGGTATCAAGATCTCAAACCCCCCACCCGCCTTAGTGTAGATCCCATAAGGGAGAACTTACCTCCTGAGGAGTGGCATTTTCTAGGCAAGAGGAAGGTATAGGGCCGTTGCTTGTAAGTCAAGTCAAACAAATAGACCTAGTGGATCAAGAGAAGAGATGGAAGCTATGAGGTATGATGTTGTTGGAGCACTAGCAAAGCTGTGACAGCTTTCAAGACCAGAGTCTTCAGGCCACCATGAGTGCTAGCATGGAATCATCCAGCTAGCCAGGAAGTGTTTCTAGAAAATGGATCTCAGGCAGGAAAATCTCCCTAGCTTTTGATCCTTGGGCTGGACTGTTTGATCTACTTGCCTGAAATACTGTCATTAACTGGAAGCATATATTGAAATCAGAAAGGTCCTCAGGTCACAAAGTCAAATGTCTTATTTTACAGATGGGAAAACAGGCATCAGAGAAGTTATTTAAAGTAACACTGCCACCCTTAAAAAAATTAATTAAAAAAAAAAAAGTAACACTGCCAGTTCTTTCTCTGAGTAAGTAATACTGTTACTACTTACTAAATGTTATTCATTTTGTTTAAGAATTCTGCTGCCGAGTGTGGTGGCACACGCCTTTAATCCTAGCACTTGGGAGGCAGAGGCAGGCAGATCTTTGTGAGTTCAAGGCCAGCCTGGTCTACAGAGTGAGTCCTGGGACAGCTTGGGCTACAGGGAGACCCTGTCTGGAAAAGACAAAAAAAAAAAAAAAAGAATTCTGTTAAGTTGCAGATGAAAAAAATGTAGACTCAGCCAGGCATGATGGTGCATGCCTTTAATCCCAGGCAGAGGCAGGCAGATCTGTCAGTTCAAGGACAGAGGGAGTTCTAGGCCAGCTGGAGGAAAAAAAAAAGTAGACTCCAAATTTAATGGTTTTTCAGCGTCTTAAGAGCAGTAAGTAGCACAGCCAGGACACACACCTCAGCCTGCTGTCCTGAACCAGTCTGCTCTGCACTCGTCCTCAGGGACACTCATGCCAGGCAAAGGTCAGCTCTGAAACCAGAAGCCTGTTCTCAACTCAGATGCTCACCCACTCTCCGGCCCATTTCTTTGGTACAGATTTATACCTTGCTTTATATCACTGTTTCCCCTGCATGTCTCCTGTCAGTCTAGAGATGGCTTGTATTTGCATTTGTTTCCCCTATGTTTATGATAATGCTAGTTACATAGTGAGTGCTCAGTGATTAAGAATGAATTTATGCAAGGCTTAGTACATATCTTGAGAGGATACAAGCAGAAGGTTTAGTAACTTGGCATTATCAAGAAACACTTCTCAGTGCTGGCCCTAAACCACAGCCTGGCCGTGTGCTCTCAGCCTCAAGAATTTCCTCTTAGAAAACAGCCGGAGAGGAAACTGAGGCCCAGAAAAATGAAGAGAACTGCTTCTAGTCACTGTAAACGGTAAGCACATGGTTGGAGTTTGAGGATGGATGTGCCAATTGGCGCTCTCTCTCTCTCTCTCTCTCTTCTTTCTTGGGGTGGGGGGTGGTGACAACAGGTCTTGTTATGTAGTTGAGGCTAACCTTCAATTCTCTATTGTCACGTCTCAGTCTCTTGAATGCTGAGATACCAGCACAACTCCGCCCACCCCAGCCTCATCTCTCAATTTCTTTTTCTGCTCCCTACCCACCAGACTGGAACTTGCTTATAACCAAGGATGACCTTCAACTCCCAATTCTCCTGCTTCTACCTCTTTAATGCTAGGATTTCAGGCATGGATAGCCCTGCCTGGTTTGTGGTGCTAAGGTTCAAACCCAGGGCTTCATGCAAGCTAGGCAAGAACTCTAAAGAGAGCTAGCTACATCCTTAGGCCATGATTTGTCAATTTCAAAGTATATTTTACTTTTCTTGTTATTATTATTGGGCATGCGTACGATGTACACATGAATGCACATTTCTTCATGCCATGGCAAACATGTGGAGGACAGAGGAAAACTTTGTTTCTTTTCTTTTTTCAAACAGGGTCTAACTGTAGCCCTGGTTAGCCTGGAACTTGCTTTGTTGATCAGGCTGGCCTCCAACTCAGAGATCGGCTTGCCACTAACTCCTGAGTGCTAGAACTAAAGCGTGTGCCACTATGCATGGTCAGAGAACTTTTTGCCTCCTGAGTGCTGGGATTAAAGGTGTGCACACCGGGCTTGAAGATGGTTCTTAGCCGCAATGTGGGTGCTGGGAATCCAACCTGGGGACTCTGCAAGAGCAGTCAGTGCTCTTAACCGCTGAGCCATCTCTCCAGCCCAGAGAGAACAACTTTTCAAAAAACTTTGTTTTAGGGGCTGGAGAGATGGCCTAGCAGTTAAGAGCACTGACTGCTCTTGCAGAGGACCCGGGTTCAATCCCCAGCACCCACATGGCGGCTGAGAACCACCTTTAACTCCAGTTCCAGGGGAATCCGACGCCCTCTTCTGACCTCCACGGCATCGCACGACAAGGGTGCACAAACCTGCATGCATCCATACACATAAAAAATAAATAATTAAAAAATTATTTTAAAAACCTTTGTTTTAATTTTATATATATGAGTGTTAGGCCTGCATGTTTTTTTTTTTAATTCTATTTATTTCTGTATGTGTATGAATGTACTGTCTGCATGCAGGTGTGTGCACCCGTGTCGTGCAATGCCGCGGAGGTCAGAAGAGGGTGTCGGATTCCCCTGGAACTGGAGTTCTCCTGGAACTGGAGTTTCAGACGGTTCTCGGCCGCCATGTGGGTGCTGGGGATCGAACCCGGGTCCTCTGTAAGAGCGGTCGGCGCTCTTAACTGCTAGGCCATCTCCCCAGCCCAGGCCTTCATGTGTATTAAGTGCACCCATGTCATGCAATGCCTATGGAAACCAGAAGAGGGCATCAGATTCCCTGGAACTGGAGTTAAGAATGGTTGTAGTCTAGAGACATGGCTCAGTGGTTAAGAGCACCGACCGCTCTTGCAGAGGACTGGGGTTCCATTCCCAGCACTCACATGGCAGCTAAGAACTGTCTTTAAGCTGGGCATGGTGGCACATGCCTTTAATCCCAGCACTCAGGAGGCAGAGGTAGGTGGGTTTCTGTGAGTTCAAGACCAGCCTGATCTACAGAGTTCCAGGCCAGCTGGGGCTATAGGGAGACCCTGTCTCAAAAAAAAAAAAAAAA
>VZQC01010550.1:1337941-1373634 GCA_009823505.1 Rhizomys pruinosus
AAAAAAAAAAAAAAAAAAAAAAAGAATGGTTGTTAGTCACCATGTGGGTACTGAGAACTAAATTCAGCTCCTCTGCCAGAGCAGCCAGTGCTCGTAATTGTTGATCCACCTCTCCAGCCGCAGAGATGACTTTTGAGAGTTGGTTTTCTTCTTCCATCATAGGATTTGGGGATTACTCAGGCTGTCAGGCTTCCAGGGCAGGCTCTTTTAACTTCAGAGCCATCTCCCTGACCAAAACCCATGTTCTTAAACAAAATATCATACATATGTTTAGTTCATTAAAAAGAAAAGGAAACTAAAAGACCAGGTTACGGTAAATGTGGGAATCTGTCTGGTGCCATGTCACTCATATTTCACCATGAAGTCATTTACAAGGAAGCCATTACTTTTGTCTGCCTTTAGGCAGTGGATGAAAACCCCTTCATTCCTGGCTGCTAGACAGAGAATGTTGGAGGAAAGACTCCCATCAGATAGCTGAACCTACTTGCTCTCCTCCCATGTTGACTAGCAGCTCTGTGCCATTGGGGCTGAAGGTCACATAGGTGGCAACCAGCACTCTCAGTCGGTTATTATAGTCAGGCAGCTTCACTGGCAGGTGACCTAAAGAGGCAGGAGGAGACAGGTAGAGACAGCTATATTAAAATGTTAGCAATCCACTTCATCAACAGTGTAGAGCCTAGCACAGGCACAGGTCACCTGCTTTATATGCTTTGCCTCACTCGCTTTTATTTTCTCTATGTATATGAATGTACTGTCTGCATGTAGGTCTGTGCACCTGTGTGTGCAATGCCGAAGGTCAGAAGAGGGCGTCGGATTCCCCTGGAACTGGAGTTCTCCTGGAATTGGAGTTACAGACAGTTCTCAGCTGCCACGTGGGTGCTGGGGCTCGAACCCAGGTCCTCTGCAAGAGCAGCTGGCGCTCTTAACCCCTAGGCCATCTCTCCAGCCCAGCCTCACTCGCTTTTTTATTGTAGCTCAGGCTAGCTTCAAACTTACTAGGTAGCCCAGACCTTGTACTTTTGATCTTCCCATCTCAGCCTCCAGAGTACTGAGGTTATAAAAGAAAAAAAGTCATTAAGGTTAAGTAATTTGCTGAGAGTTGCATAGCTGGTCAATAGCAAGTCAGGAGTAAAGCCCAGACTCTAAAACCCTTGTTCTGGACTGGTGTGCCCCTTTCCTCCCATGGACAGCCCCAGAAAGAGCCAGTGTCTAGCCAAGAGTGTGCCGCCAGAGCCAGCTTGGCCCCACATAATACCTGCCACATAATACTGGGCTGCACCATCCGGTAGGGGCTTCTGCCTGTCACAGAAGGTGTGCACACCTGCTGAAGGGCTCTGCTTCATGCTTTTTCTGGTAGGAAGGAAAATCAGACGGGTTAAAAATTCCAGCATTAGCACTGCTGTTTATATTTTGGGTGATGAAACACGAGTTTCCTAGCTATAAATCAGGTTACTCACTCATGCATAATAGTAACAATTAATGAAATAATAAATAACTTCAACTTAAAAAAAAATTCCACTGGGTATGGTGGCGCACGCCTTTAATCCTAGCACTCTGGAGGCAGAGGCAGGCAGATCTTTGTGAGTTCAAGGCCAGCTTGGTCTACAGTCCAGCCAGAGCGACAGGGAGAGCCTGTCTCGAAAAGACAAAAAAAAAAAAAAATAAAATAAAATAAAAAAAAATTCCAGCATTACACCAAAAAAAAAAAAGCTGCGTGTGGTGGCACACGCCTTTAATCCTAGCACTTGGGAGGCAGAGGCGGGTGGATCTCTGTGAGTTCAAGGCCAGCCTGGTCTACAGAGCGAGTTCCAGGACAGCCAGAGGTACAGGGAGACCCTGTCTCAAAAAAAAAAAAAAAAAATTCCAACATTGCCCCTGGCTAGTGAGATCAATCACACTCCATAGAGGAAACCATGGTTTGTGTCCCTAGAGTAGAGAACCACCTGTCTTCTTCCCCTGTGTGCCCCCAAGACCTACCCACTAGATTCTGTGAACATATATTTATATACGCCGTACAGTCATTCACCAGGGTTATCCTATATACCCTGGGTCCTCATGACCACCTGATTGCTCCCATCTTATGTATGAGGAAACTAAGGCTCAAGGCCCATTCTGAGCTGCTTAGCAAAGAGAGGCAGCAGTGTCCATTCAAACTTACCAATAAAAGTAGAGCAGGTCAGGCCTGTCTTAACATCAGGGAAACCCAAGGCTATGGAAGCTGCTTAGGTCTGGGAATGTCCCTCCTCCACTCTCTTCCTTTTTTCTTTCCTAAGGCAAGTTAGCCTAAGCTTGCCTCAAACTCAGCTGTGGAGCTAAGGATGACCTTGCACTTCTTACCTCGCCTCCACCTTGCAAGTACTGGGATTACAGGGAGTGCCACTATCCTTAGTTTTACTTTTTCTTTTTAGGCTTATTTTTTTAAAATAAAGGCATGTTCTACTATAGTTGGCTATTTTTATTCTATTTAGTTATACATATGTGTTTATCTGTGTGAAGGTATGTACACATGAGTACAGGTACCCTCAGAGGCCAGAGGAAACATATCTCCCTGGAGCTGGAGTTATAGACAGTTGTAAGCCACCTAATGTGGGTGCTAGGATGTGAAGTCAGGTCCTCTGCAAGAACAGGAAGCATGCTTAACTGCTGAGCGTATCTAGTTCCACTCTTTCTTTTTAAATTAGTTTATTTTATTATTTATTTATTTAATTTTTTTTATTTACTTATTTTCATATGTGTATGAATGTACTGTCTGCATGCAGGTTTGTGTACCGTGTCGTGCAATGCCGCGGAGGTCAGAAGAGGTGTTGGATTCCCCTGGAACTGGAGTTAAAGACGGTTCTCAGCCGCCATGTGGGTGCTGGGGATCGAACCCGGGTCCTCTGCAAGAGCAGTCGGCACTCTTAACAGCTAGGGCATCTTTACAGCCCCTAGTTTATTTTTTAATGTATGTGTGTCTGTGTGTATGTCTGTGTATGCATGTACATTCAGATGCCTGTGTGGCCAGGAAAGGGTGCCAGATCCCTTGGAGCTGGAGGTACAGGCTTCTGAGCCCCCGATGTGGGAGCTAGAATTGAATTTAGGTCCTCTGAAGGACAGCAAGTGCTTTTAGCTGCTGAGTCATCTCTCTAACCCCCATCTTTTTCTTTTTCAATTTACTTTTATTTATATGTATGTGTGTCTGCTGGTTTCTATGTGCACTATGTGGACGCAGTACCCACCAATACCAAAAGAGAGCACTGGATCCCCTGGAACTGGAGTCACAAACAGCTGTTTGCCACCTGATGTGGGCGCTGGGAAATGAACTCAGGTCCTCTGCAAGAGCAGCAAGTGCTCTTAGCCACAAAGCCATCTCTCCAGCCCCAACCCTTTTTAAAAAATACATAAAAAACAGGGACGAGTATGTAGCTCAGTGGTAGAGGACTTGGCTAGCACATGCGAGGCCTTTCAGGTTCAATCCCATAGAAACAAACATATGTCAGAAAATTACATGCATGAGACTATTAGCACTGGGACAGTGAGATGGTTCAGACGTCACTCAGCCTGATGATGAGTCTGATTTCTGAAGCCTACATGATAGAATGAGAGAACTGATGACCTCTTCCCATGTACTGTGGCACTTGTAGGCCGCATACACACCAATACACACATGCACGCATGCACATAAAAGTAATAAAAAACAGTTCAACTTTGTACAAGCAATGGTGAACACTAGCTAGAAATATTAGACACAGTGATTCAGGGGATGGGATTATGAGCAATTTATTAAACTTTTTCAAATTTTCCAAAAAACCTTTTTATTTTTATTTTATTTTTATTTTTTGGTCTTTTTTGAGACAGGGTCTCCCTGTAGCCCTAGTTGGCCTGGAACTCAATAAATAGACTAGACTGGCCTTGAACCCACAGAGCCCCATGGGGATTAAAGGCATGCACCACCAGGACTGGCCAAAACAAACTTTTTAAAAGAATTTAAAAGAATTCTCAAAATGAAACAGATTTAGCACAATGAAAGGGGCAGAGGGTTCCTAGTTGACTTGTGCACATGAGGCTGCTGGTCATACCTGTGGTTATGGATCATGCGAATGTCATAGAGTCTCACAAAGGGCCCACTGGCCCCGACTGCCAGACAGTTGTTATCCTGGGGGTTGACGGTGAGGCACTTGGCCTCCACCAGCTGGCCACAGTACTCTGTCAGGTCAATCAGCACCTCTGAGTGTTTGCTGTTCTCCCGAAGGTCATACTGGCTACAAGAGAAGACAAATTGAGTGACTGGGACTCTTCTATAGAAAGGAGGGGACAAACAAAATCCTAGTAATGCAAGACGGGTGGTGTCTACTGTGGGCCAGGTACATACAGAGGGCATTTTTTTTTTTTAATATTTTTGAATATTTTTTGAAACAGGGTCTCCCTTTTAGTCCCAGCTGGCCTGGAGCTCCCTTTATAGACCAGGCTGGCTTTGAACTCACAGAGATCTGCCTGCCTCTGCCTCCCTAGTGTTGGGATTAAAGGGGTGCGGGGTGCCACCACGCCCAGCAAGAGGGCTTCTTATGCTAATAGGCTTTTCACCCTAACTTAACCCCTTAGGATAGACACTACTGCACATATTTGATAGATGTCAGTGCTACTGCTATTGTTATACCACCAATGACTACTAATACTTAATACAAACATGCTGTGTGTTCAATATTGCCCCCAAATGTTTAATAAGCAAATTTAATTAAAGCATAATACCTGTTGTATACCACTAAAACAATGAGGTTCAAAGAAGTAAATAAACTATCTGGGTGACACAGATACAAACTACAAAGAGGGGACAGCTTATAGGATTACATTCAAACTTTTCCGTTGGGTGGGTATCATGGGACATGCCTGCAATTCTAGCATTCAGGAGGGCAGGAGAATCAGTAGTTCTGTCAATGCCTAGGCTGAATAGTGAGTTTGATGCTGGCCGAAGACACACAGTTTTAACCAACCGACCGACCAACCGACCAACCAACCAACAACTTCCAAGCCCCCCAAACTCTTCTGTTATGGTCCTTCCTAATCTATGTTCTTTCAGGAAACAAAGGATACTTGGAGATGACAGTGCTCATCTAAGAGGTACCTAGAAACACCAAGACCATTCCACAGCCCAGCTGCTGCGTGGTAAAGGTAAGACCAAAATGCCAGCAGTAGCAGCAAGCTCCAGAGTAGGGAAATTTTTTTTTCTGCCAACACACAGGGACCTTCAAAGTAGGGAGTGATAGATCTCACGTGCTCACCCATTTCTTGCCTAGACATCTGTAATAACTCCATTATTGTTCACCTTGTCCTTCTATGGTCATCCTAACTGGAATGTTCTTTCTGCCACCAAAACTGCAGAGATTCTTTAATACCTTCAAATATGAGTTTTAAGTTTACTTTTTTTTTTTTTTTTAGGTAACCACTAATAGGACTTTGTTGTTGTTTGTTTTTATTACTTTGAGACAGGACTTATGTAGCCCAGGCTTACCTGGAGCTAGCAATGTAGTCAAGGATGTACCACCACCTTCCAAGTTCTGGGAATGCAGTCTTGTGCCACCATGCCCAGTTCATATGGTGCTGGGGATTGAACCCAAGGCCTCATGCATGCTAGACAAGCTCTCTACCAACTGAGCTACATCCGCAGTCATATATGTATGTACCCTTAGCTCTTCTGAGATACCTTTGCTGTAGAGTGAGGGTCATTGGTATTGTTTGAGGATAAAGAATTTCTTCTCTTTAGGAGAAACTCCAGTGACAAGAATTTTGTCCTTCAGACTATGTAGCCAGTGTATTTGAAAGCTTTAGCTTCCTACCTGGGTGTGAAGACTGGACAATTGAAAGGAAAGGGCGTGGGACATTGGATTGGGATCTGCAAATGGAGTTGATGTAGGATTGAGCTAGGGAATAGGAGCAGTTTTTATCCAGATTACCCTGTTTCTATTTCAAAGGCATTGATACTATTGTAGAATTACAACATGGCGAACTCACATCCTATATTCTAAGATACTTTTATGATTCTGGGTAAATTCTAGAAGTCAGGTAACTGTCTTTTATTTCTTATGTATTAAGTAATTCATAAAGGCCAGAGCTTCAAGGTGGTTTATATCATAATTTTTCAATAAAAAAATGTGCTTTTGTGGGATGGGAGCTCTGATGTCAATACATAGCCAGATTGAGAATTGTTTATATATCTCATTTATTATTATTGTTTGTGTGTGTGAGTGTGGGTGCATATGTCATTGCACACATGTTGAGGTCAAAGGACAACTTTTGGAAGTCTCTCTATTATGGAATATGGGGATTGAACTCACCTTGTCCTGTTTGTAACCCCACCAGGCCTGGAACTTGAAGCTTGCTATGTACATTAGGCTGGTCCCAATCTCAACAGAGATCTGCCTGCCTCTGCCTCCCCCAGAGTGCTGAGGCCTGTGCCACTACCCTGTGGCCTGGCACCTGTGATATTAAAAGACGTGGAAAGTTGTAGTTTGGCTGAGTTCCTAGCATGACACAGGAAACAGTGCTCCGTGGCTCTTTGTTGAATGAATAACTGAATGGCTCCTTGTTTGGGTATGGGAGTGTAGGCTGTGAAATAAGATGGATTTTGCTCCTTCTTTAGAGCTGATGTAAGAAGTCATCTACCCTAAAGCCTCTGTCCAATTTTCTGTCAATTGCTGTGAATAAAAACACTGATCAAAAACAACCAACTTGGGAGGAAGGGTTTTATTTGGCTTACAGAGCTCAATCATCAAGGAAGCCGCCAGGCAGGAAATGGGCACAGCTGAGCACAGACCATGGGGGTATGCTGCTTACTGGCTTACTGCCTGGCATGTGCTCAGCCTGTTTTTTTGTTTTTTTTTTTTTTTTTTTTTTTTTTTTGGTCTTTTCAAACGGGTCTACTGTAGCCCCAGCTGTCCTGGAACTGCACGTTGTAGACCAGGCCGGGCCTTTTTAATTTCCAGTTACAAGCATATTAGAATTTCTTTAAAAAAAAAAAATTTTTTTTAGTAAGTTTATTTATTTCTGTTTCTGTATGTGTATGAAGGTACTGTCCGAGCATGCCAGTTTGTGCCCCCGTTCGTGCACCGCCGCGGAGGGCAAAGAGGGTATCGGGATTCCCCTGGAACTGAGTTCTCCTGAATTGGAGTTTCAGACGGGTTCTTAGCCCCGCCATGTGGTGCTGGGGATCGAACCGGCGTCCGCTGTAAGAGCGGGCGGCGCTCTTAAACCGCTAGGCTAGCTTCCAGCCAATGATTAGAAAGTGCAACAGCCCCCCTAGAGCCATAGCAGTGTACATCCTTCCCAGTAGACAACCCAGAAGATATTTCTAGACATTGTTACATACGCCCTGAGGAGCAGAATTGCCCCTTGAGAAGTGCTGTGCTAGCATGGATTGGGGATGTGGTCGCAGGAAGTGAGTGCAATGCCTCCGATGAGTGTCCGGCTTTCCTTCCTTCTTTCTGGCTATACAGCCTCCTATCTTTGGCTTTGGCTAAGAAAATGAGGGAAATCAGGAAGTGGCAACTTTAAAATAGCCACATTATTTTTATTCTGTTCAAATTTTATTTTATCAAGTTAAAATATATTAGAGTAGTGCAGATATTTGAATTATTTATGTTGATCTATGTAAATTCAGTTTCTTGTTCTTAGCTTTGATTAAGAGAATGGATAAGAGCATAGTCTACTTGGTGGGAAGACGCAGGAAGTCATATGTAGCTGGAAAGCGTAGCACCTAAAAATCAATTAGTATTGCCTTTTTTTTTTTTTTTTTTTTGGAAGGTCTTCCTATAGCCCCGCTGGCCTGCAGACCAGCTGGCCGTGAACTCATCACAGAGAGCCGCATGCCTCGGTGGGATTAAAAACATGAGGACTAAGCTGGGCATGGTGGTTACAACCGCCCTTATCTAATCCCACTAAGCCCAGCATTTGAGAGGCAGAGGCATGGCAGGAATCTCTGTGAGTTCAAGGGCTACCTGGTCTACATAATGAGACACCCACACCCACACACACAAAAAAAAAAAAACCCTGTCTCAAAAAGAAAAAAAAAAAAAAAAGCTGGATGTGGTGGAGCACGCTTGAAAAGAACAAAAAAAAAAAAAAAAAAGATAAAATTACTAGCACCTTTTAGGTTCTTCTGTGCTGATTTTTGAGTTTTCTGTCTAAGATGTATCTTGCTGTCCCTGCTTAGATACTTTATAACTCTTAAAAATCATGTTCAGAGATGGGGAACTGGCTCAGCTGGGAAAGGGGCTTGCCACTAAGCCTGAAGACAATGAGTTCAATCTGGGGACTGTCCTGGTTTCCTTTCTGCTGCTTTGATAAAATACTCTGACAGAAAGCAACTTGGGGGAGAGAGGGCTGTTTTCCCCTCACATTTCTAGTCACAGTACATCAGCGCAGGAACTTGAAGCAGCTACATTTATCCCCAGTCAGAGAGAGAGAGAGAGAGAGAGAGAGAGAGAGAGGAATGCTTCCGTTGCTCAGCTCACCTTCTCTACTTAAATAGTCCAGGACCCAAATCCAGGCTGCCCACAGGGTGCTGGGTCTTCTACATCAATTACTGTGATCAAGATACTCCCCCACCCACAGGCCCACAGCCAGCCTGATCCAGACAGCCCCTCATTGAGATTCTTTTCCCAAGTGAGTTTATTTTATTTTATTTTTTTTTAATTTTTATTTTATTTTATTTATTTCTGTAGTGTATGATATGTGTACTGTCTGCATTGTAGTTGTGCACCCGTGTCGTGCAAATGCCGCGGAGGTCAAGGAGGGTGGTCCGATTCCATGGAACTGGAGTTTTTCTCCTAGAATTGGAGTGTTCAGATGGCTCTCAAGCCACCATGTGGGGGCTGGGGATCGAACCCGGGTCCTCTGTAATAGCGGTCATCGCTCTTAAAACCGATAAGGGGCCATCTCTCCAGCCCCCCAAGTGAGTTTAAATTGTGTCAAGTTCACAATGAAAAGTAACTGTCACAGGGACCCTCTTAGTAGGAGAGAAATAACTCCTGCAGGCTGTCCTCTGACCTTCACATGCATGTAGAAAAATAAATAATAAAACAAGGTTAGCTAATGGACATGATTTTCTAAGCTTTATTTTTCAAACAAAATTTAAATTTTTTTCTTTTACATTCTTTTACATTTTCTTTTACATTTCTTTTACATGTGTGTGTGCATGTGCACGTACAGAGCATACGGAGATCAAAGTATAACTTGGAGTTCTGTCCACCATATGGGGTCTTGGGATTTAAACTCAAGTCCTCAGATTTGGTGGCAAGCATCTTTTACCCACTTAGCCCACTGTAAGTTGGACATGTTTTGTGATGAATGTATTATTGGTACAGGTGGTCTTTGGTTCCTGTGGGCATTCATAAGTTGATGACAAGATAGCAGTGATGTGTGGAAACTTGACTCTTTTTTCTTTTTTTCTTTTTTTTTTTTTGTTTTTTTTTTTTTTTTTTTTTTTTTGGTCTTTTTTAGACAGGGGCCTCCCTGTAGCCGCAGCTGGCCGGGAACGCACCTCTGTAGACAGGCTGGCCTTGAACTCACAAAGATCTGCCTGCCTCTGCCTCCCCAGTGCTAGGATTAAAGGTGCACGCACGCCACCACACCCAGCGGAAACTTGACTCTTATGGCCAGTCCTCTAGCAGGAACTTCCTACCTGAACCACAATGGATGAAGAATTGTCTTGGACTGCTCATTAAATACATAAAACTAGTGAAAGCTGATGAATACAAAAGGATCTGAGTACCAGAGATAAGCAGAAACTGCCTGCTATAGCCATGCAACGCCCCGTTAGAGAGTCTTAAAATTGTCAAGCAGATATAAAGTCTTTGGGGAGTGAGGTGGGGCCCATGGTGTGTTCATGTGGAAGTCAGACAGGATTCTGAGGAGCCTTTCTCTTCCCCTTCCCACCACGTGGTTCTCAGGCTCTGGCCGGTGTCCTGGCGGGCGTCCTCACAGGCTGAGCCATCCCACTGGCTCTGCTCTCCAGTTTGTAAAGAAATGAGGTTCACACTGGCCAGAAGAAGAACAAAACAAAAATAGATTTATTTAGATTCTCCAAATATAAAATAGTTTCATATAGTACAAATAATGTGGGGAGGGTAGGGGACTACCATATGTACAATTTTGAATTAAAAAAAAAAAAAGCAGGGTGTGGTGGGCACGCCTTTAATCCCTCGCACTGGTGGGCGGCGGAGGCAGTTGGAATCTTGTGAGTTTCACGGCCGCTGGTCTACTTATTGAGATCCAGGACAGCCGGAGCTACATGAGCCCCTGTCTCAAAAAGACCAAAAAAAAAAAAAAAAAATGTAGCCAGGCATTGTGACACATGCCTTTAATTCGGCATAAGGAGCAGAGACAGGAGGGGCTACAGGGTAAACCCTGTCTCAAAAAGACCAACCCCCCCCCCTAAATTGCATTGGTCTTTTCAAGAGTCAGGTCTTCCTGTAGCCCCACTGACCTGGAACTCACATCTGAAGACAAAGCTGGCCTTGAACTCACAGAGATCCGTCTGCTCTGCCCTCCAGAGTGTTGGGATTAAAGGTATGGCACCACCACGCCTGGCAAAGTTCATTTCAAAATGTATATTTCCGGCTGGGGAGAGGGCCTAGTGGTTAAGAGCGCGACTGCTCGGGACAGAGGACCCGGGTTCGAGCCCCAGCATCCAGGTGGTGGCTGAGAACCTCCGAAACTCCAATTCCAGACGAACTCCAGGGGCCAGGGGAGTCGAACACCCTCTTCTGACCACCAGCTGCCGACACGGGTGCACGAGACCGTGCATGCAGGCAGTACATTCATACACATAGGAAAGAAATAAAAAGTAATGAAAAAAGTTAAAAAAAAGTAGATTCCATTTCCGATCATGTGTTAACCTTTCCGCCTATTAGGCCAAGCGTGTTTTTTTTTTTTTTTTTTTTTTTTGGTCTTTGAGACAGGGTTTCCTTTTTTCCCCCGCTGTTCTTGGAATCCCCTTTTTGACCAGGCCGGGCCTTGACTCACATGAGATCCGCGGGTCTAAAGGCATTCCTCAACATACCTAGGCATAGTGTGTCCTTGGATTCTTTTTCTTTTTTTTATTTTTTTATGGTGTAAAGTGTACTGTCTGCAGGTAGGTTGGTGCAACCATGTAGTACAATGCATGTGTGGGTAGGTCAGAAGAGGGCGTTGATTCCCCAGGAACTGAGTGTAAAGATGCTTCTGAGCCGCGAGTGGGTGCTGGGAATTGAACTGGGGTCTTCTGCAAGAGCAGTCAGTGTTCTTGAATTCTGATTGAGCCATCGCCATGGCACCCTTATTTTTTTTTTTTTTTTTTTTTTTTTTTGAGAAAGGTTCTCCCTGCAGCCCAGGTGTCCTGAAACTCACTTATGTAGATCAGGGCTGGCCTTGAATTCACAGTGATCTGGATCTGCCTCCTGCGCTCCAGAGTGGGTTTGGGATTAAAGGTGCGCACGCAAAACACGCCCACCGAAAATGATTTTATTTTTTTTTTGTATTTTTTGAGACAGGGTCCCCTTTAGTCCCAGCTGCCTGGAGCTCACGGACTTAGACCAGGTTGGCCTTGGACTCATGGAGAATCTGCCTGCTCCTAAAGTGGCTGGATAAAAGGCGTGCACAACACCATGCCAGCCTAGATGATTCTTTTAAGTATAATAATTCTATTATGCCACATGTAAATGTAATACAGAGACAGAGATACAGAGGACAGAAGAAAAAAGTCAAATCTGGATCATGATGGCTAATAGTTTGATAGGGTCCAGGAGTTTCTTCCTTACTGGTTTTACTGGCTAGTCTCGCTCCTGAAGACTGCTCTTCATCATGCCTTCCACTTAGCCTCATCTATATTTCCAACAACTTGAGCATAAATATGTGGCCCTCCCTGTGTCTAGAATATGATGCTTGGCCAATGGGGGAACTGTGAAAAAGTTCCCAGCAAATAGCTGAACCTCCTGCAGGACTGGTGGATGGTTAGCACTCCAGTGATGGTGGAGAGTTTGCAGTGCGGCAGGTCCAGGCTAATTAATCTTAGGGCCATCTTTTAAAAAAAAAAAAAATGTTTTTTTTTTTATTAATTTTAGTATTTCTGTATGTGTAGGAAGTTACTGTCTGCAGTCAAGGTTTGTGCAACCCTGTCGTGCAATGCCGCGGAGGTCCAGAAGAGGGCGTCGGATTCACCTGGAACTGAGTTAAAGACGGTTCTCGCTCAGCCACCATGTGGGTGCGGGGATCCACCGGGTCCTCTGAAGAGCGGTCGGCGCTCTTAACCGCTAGGCCAATCTTAAGACCATCTTTTAGCCCACTAAATAGTCATTCCTTGCCCACCTCTATGTCTGACCTAACAACAATCGCTGTGACTAACGAGAAAGAAACAAAAATTCTGTGAAATAATAAACAAGTCCTGGGCTTCCCACTAACCAAATGCTGAGCGTCATCAGAGCACAGCTGAGCCCAGAAGCCGAAGGTCATTTTGTGCTTGATCCACATGTTTTAATATTTCTACCAATGTATTTGAAGTGTCTCCATTTGTGACCTCTTTGTATCTATGAACTATAAAAACGTGTTCTATTGCTATGAAAACAGCTTCCACATTGGAACATGAATTTGGGGGTCAAGCTGAATCTGTATTGCTGGGCCATGGTCATTCATATTTGTCTCCAGAACAAACTGTCTCTATCCCCTTTTGGGGGAAAAAAAGAGAAAGAAAAATGAGGGGCTGGAGAGATGGCCTCAGTGGGGGATAAGGAGCACTGGCTTGCGTTTGCAGATGGACCTGGTTTCAGTTCTGACCCCACTTGCAATTCTAAAAACGGCCTGTACATCTGGCTCCCGGGGATCCAGCTTCCTCTTCTGTCCTCTGTAGACACTGCATGCACGTGGGGCACTTAAATGGAGGCAAAACACTCTTCTGCAAAAATAGATATAGAAATTTTAAAAGAATATACCTGAGTATATCTAATAATGTTTTTTATTGTAAAAGACAAAAATACAACATAAAATTAGTGGAAAATTTGACATTTGAGAGCTACAGCCTGAGTATTTGGTTTAATGTAAGTAGTTGCAATTCTCAGTGAGTTCTCAAGGTATTCATCAGATTCTGGGTTCTAATTTTACACTCAGTATGCTTCATTAGTGAAAATAGGTGTTCACATGTAGATGCTGTGGAAAGCAGTGATATGAATAAGGCATGATTGTGTATTGAGGGATATATATCTCCTGGAAGATAGGACCTGTGAAAGTCTAGTACAGGGACAGGACCAGGGCTGGGATGAAGCACAGCTGGTAGGGTGCTTGTCTATAGCAGGGACAGGACCAAGGGCCGGAAATGTAGCTGGGTTGGTAGACTGCTTGTCTAGTACAGGGACAGGACAAGGGCTGGGATGAAGCATGGCTGGTAGACTGCTTGTCTAGTAAAACAGGGACAGACAAGGGCTGGGGATGTAGCTGTGTTGGTAGAGTGCTTGTGTAGTACAGGGACAGGACCAGGGCTGGGATGAAGCGCGGCTGGTAGGGTGCTTGTGTAGTACGGGGACAGGATCTGGGCTGGGATGAAGCACGGCTGGTAGGGTGCTTGTGTAGTACGGGGACAGGATCTGGGCTGGGATGAAGCACGGCTGGTAGGGTGCTTGTGTAGTACGGGGACAGGACCAGGGCTGGGATGAAGCGCGGCTGGTAGGGTGCTTGTGTAGTACGGGGACAGGACCAGGGCTGGGATGAAGCGCGGCTGGTAGGGTGCTTGTGTAGTACGGGGACAGGACCAGGGCTGGGATGAAGCGCGGCTGGTAGGGTGCTTGTGTAGTACGGGGACAGGACCAGGGCTGGGATGAAGCACAGCTGGTAGGGTGCTTGTGTAGCACAAGCATGCTCGCTTCATCCATGGCACCCATGAACCAGGCATGGTAGCAGACAGCTGGCTCCCAGCTCCTAGGAGGGAGGCAGGGGGGTCAGAAGGGTCATCCTTGGCTGGAGGACATCCTGGTCTGTATGACACATTGTTTCCAAAAAAAAATATATATATATATCTTTTTGGGTCTTTTTGAGACAAGGGTCTCCCTGTAGCTCCAGCTTGTCCGGGAACTTACTCGTAGACCAGGCTGGCCCTGAACCGCACAAAGATCCGCCTGCCTCTGCCTCCCAATGCTAGGATTAAAGGTGTGCGCCACAAAGCCCGGCTGAAAATATATATATTAAAAAGACATNCTCTTGCTTTCCTTTTCTTCTTTTCCTAATGAGTAGCCTAACAGTTGCCTCAAACTCTAGCGTGGTAGCTAGGTGTGTGAACCGTTTGCACTTCTTACCTTGCGCTTGGGGCCTTACAAGGCTTGCAGATGTACTGGGATTACAGGGAGTCTTGCCAAACTTGCCACAATCCACTTTAGTATTGTGATCTTTCTGTCTTTGAGGCTTATCCATTTTTTTAAAATATGATAGGGTCAATGTTTCTCCCGACTAAATAGTTGGTCCTCTTTTTCTATTTAGTTCTCTGACCATTACTGTAGTTTGGATCTGTGTGAACGTATGTACACTATACATTGAGTTAGGCTACCTCCCTCAAGAGGCGCAGAAGAGAACCAGATCTCCCCTGGAGCTGGAGTCCTTATAGACCCAGTTGGTAAGCCACACCTAATCGTGGGCTGCTAGGTATGCTGAAGTCCAGAGCGTACTTGTCCGTTCCGCAAGAGACCTAGAAGCATGTCTTAAAATCTGGCTGAGCTCTGTATCCTAGTTCCCACATCTTTCATGCTTCTTCTTTAAATTAGTTTATTTTATATTTTTTCCTATTTAATTTTTCTTTATTTACTCCCTCATTTTCAATATGTTCCGTACTGAGCATGTCACTGTACCTAGCATGTTTCAGGTTATGGTTGTACCGTGTCGTGCTTACCTGCCGCGGCAGGCTCAGAAAGAGGTGTTGGATCTTCTCGCCCCTCGGACTGCTGAGTTACGAAGACGGTTCTCATGCGCCTGCAATGGCTGGGCGGTGTGTCTGGGCAATTCGAACCGGGGTCCCTCTGATGAGCAGTTGGCCACTCTTAAACAGCTTAGCGCCGCACTCTTCAGCAGCCCCTTAGTTTTATTTTTTTGAAAATTTACTGTGCTTGTCTGTGGCTGTATCTGGCGTCTGCTGGTATGCATCGTACAGTCCTCAGCCATGCCTGTCTGTGAGGGAAGGCGCTCAGACTCCCTTGGAGCTGGAGGTAACACAGGCCTCTCTGTTGCCCCCGATGTTGGGAGCTAGAAATTGAATTTACATGCGGTTCCTACCCCTGAAAGATTCAGTCAATGTGAACTCATTTAGCGTGCTCGAGTTGTACCTCTCTAACCCCCTCTCATCTTTTCTTTTCATATTCCTGTTTATGTATATGTTAGGTGTAGGTTGTTGCTAGGTTTTTCTTCTATCGTGCACTATGTGGCAGATACCTCACACACATAACCCAATAAGCGAGAGCACTGGTTCCCTCCTCGAGATGGCAACTGGAGGTACTGTACAGCCTGTTTGCACCAGCCTGATCTGTGGGCTTGGGAAATGACTAGGTCCTTGGAAAGGAGCATACCAACTGTGCCCTCCTGTCAGCCCACAAAGGTCCATCATCTCTCCAGCCTGACAAACCACTTTTAATAAAATACATAAAAAAAACGAGGGACTGTATACATCGTAGCATCGCTGGTTAGGAAGGACTTGGCCTATTTTGCACCATCGAGGGCTTGTCAGGTTTCATCCACCTCGTGTGAAACATATACATATTCAGAAATTACATTTCATTGAGACCATTAGCACTGGGGGAAGTGAGATGGTTTTCAGGATACCCTTCACTCAGTCCCTGGATGATGAGTCCTGATTTAAACTTAAGCCTTTACATGATAGACTATGGACGAGATACTGAGTGACCTCTTCCATGCGTTACCTGTGGGCACTTGTTCAGGACCGCAAGCAACCCAATGGACAGACAACATGTCATCGCATCGCACATAAAGTAATTGAAAACAGTTCAATCTTTTGTACAACAGCAAGAGTGAATCGTCAACTAGCTGTGTAGAAATATTAGACACAGTGATTCAGGGGGATGCTGATTATGGCATTTATCATTAAACTTTTTCAAAATTTTCCAATAACCTTTTTAATTTATTTTTTTTTATTCTGTTTGGCTACTTTTTGGAACAGGTCTCCCTGTAGCCCTAGTGGCCTGGAATAGTCAAATAAATCAGACTAAGACCTCGCCTTCTGACCTCCACAGGAGCCCCATGGTGGATTAAAGGCATGCATCCACCAAGGCAACCTGGCCAAAAAAACTGTTTAATAGAAGATTTAAAAAGCAATCATCATCAAAATGCAAGACACATAGCCAGAAGGGCGAGGGTGTCCCTAGTTGAACTTGTGCACACTGAGGGCCTGGTCACCTGTGGTTATCTCGGCCTCATGCGAAGTACAGAGTCCCTCACCAAAATGGGCGCCCCCACTGCGCCCCCTGATCTAGTCCACCACATCTTGGTTCACTAATCCTGGGGGTTGACGGTGGCACTGTCCTCCACCAGCTGGCCACAGTAACTCTGTCAGTCAATCAGCAACCTCTGAGTGTTTGCTGTTCTCCCGAGGTCATCTGGCTTAAAAGAAGACAAATTGAGTGACATGGGACTCTTCTATGAAAGGGAGGGAAAACAAAACCTAGTAGCAAGCGGGTGGTGTCTAACTGTGGCCAGGTACATACAAGGAAGGGATGTTTTAGCTTTAATTAATTTTTTAGTTTTTTTTTAATTTTTTGAATTAATTTTTGAAACAGGTCTGCCTTTTATCCCAGCTGGCCTGGAGCTTTCTCTGTGGACCAGGCTGGTTTGAACTCCCAGAGATCCCTGCCTCTGCCTATGGGTTGGGATTAAAGGGGTGCGGGGTGCCACCACGCCCAGCAAGAGGGCTTCTTATGCTGAATAGCTTTCACCTTAACTTAACCCTTAGGATAGACAGCTATGACTATTTGATAGATGTCAGTGCTACTGCTATTGTTATACACCAATGACTACTAATACTTAATACAAACATGCTGTGTGTTCAATATTGCCCCAAAGTTTTTAATAAGCAAATTTAATTAAAGCATAATACCTGTTGTATACCACTAAAACATGAGGTTCAAAGAAGTAAAATAACTATCTGGGTGACACAGATACAACTACAAAGAGGGGACAGCTTATAGGATTAATTCAAATTTTCCGTTGGGTGGGCATCTGGGACATGCTGGCATATTCTAGCGATTCAGAGGGCAGGAGAATCATAGTTCTGGTCTTAACTGCTCTAGGCTGAATGTGGTATCTGAATATGCTGGCTAAGACACACTGTTTTTTAACCAACCGACCTGATCCACCCGACCAACCAACAACAATTCCAAGCCCCTTTTCCAAACTCTTCTGTTCATGGTCCTTCCTAATCTACTGTTCTTTAGGAAACAAAGGACTACTTTGGAGATGACAGTGCTCTCTAAGAGTACCGTAGAAACCAAGGACCTTTCCACGCCCGCTGCTGCGTGGTAAAGGTAGACCAAAATGCCAGCAGTAGCAGCAAAGCTCCAGAGTAGGATAATTTTTTTTTCTGCCCTACTACACAGGGACCTTTCAATACGTAGGGAGTTGATTAGAGTTTCACGTGCTTCTTACCCATTTCTTGTTCTAGACATTGTATGAACTCCTAGTTATTGGTTCACCTTGTCCTTTGTCTTATGGTCATTCTTAACTGGAATTGTTCTCTTCTGCCACCAAAACTGCAGATGCTTCTTTAATACCTGCTGCAGTTACTAGTCTTTAAGTATATTTTTTTAGTTTTCACTTTTTTTTTTTTTTTATCAATTAGACTGTTTTTGTCTGTTTTTATTATCTTTGAGATCAGGACTTATGTAGCCAGGCTGTACTGGGCTATTCATGTACAGGCGTTGGTACTCACAACGATATCCCTTTGCTTCCTAAGCCTCTGGAGATGCAGTCCTGTGCCACCATGCCCAAGTTGTCCATATGGATGCTGGGGAGCTTGAAAGCCCAGAGGCTCCATGCATTGCTTGACACTCTCTATCAACTGAGTCTACAATCCGCAGTACTTATATTTGTATGTAGCCCCTTAGCTCTTTTCTGAGGATATTTGCTGTAGAGTGAGGGCCATTGTATTGTCTGAGGGATAAGATTCATCTTCTCTTTAGGAGAGACTCCAGTCGACAAAATTTTGTTCTCTATTTTCTCAGCGATTCTATAATGTAGCTAAGGTTCGTGTTGTAAAGCTTTTAGTCCTACTGGGTTGAAGATCTAGACATTGAAATTGAAAAGTTTTTGGCGTTGTGGGACTATTTTGGTTGGGATCTTGCATAATGGGAGGTAGAATGAGAGATTGAGCTAATGGGAATAGGACGTTTTTAACTTTTATATTTTCAGTTATATATATATATATATTTCCTACATGATATATAGATATATTCTACACTTTT
This sequence comes from Rhizomys pruinosus, assembly GCA_009823505.1. Taxonomy (NCBI): domain Eukaryota; kingdom Metazoa; phylum Chordata; class Mammalia; order Rodentia; family Spalacidae; genus Rhizomys; species Rhizomys pruinosus. The sequence continues at coordinate 1,356,394 of VZQC01010550.1, forward strand.
CCTATCTTTTTTATATATTTCCCTTATATATTCTCTTTTTCACTAGACAAGATAATAGAAATAGATACCCAGCTGCTCATAGAGATACCATTGGTAATACAGGCTGGTCTGAAACTTCACATGTAGGTCTGCTTGGACACTGCACTCCTCAAGTGCTATGAAGACGGGGTGCAATAGCACCAAAGAGACTCAAGAGGGCGTTTTGTGGCACCTTGTGCGGTAGCCGAGGAAATATATAAGAGGCATGTTGTAAGGCTGGTGGCAGGTGTCTTAACTGTGAGGTTCACCCTCCTAGGCCCTATAAGTTTACTTTTGCATCTAAACGGCCCAACCTTAGGGTGTGCCAGGTGGGTATCTCCGCTTAAGTCTACAGTAGGGAGGCATTAAGGAACAGGTGGATTTCTGTGAGGTTAAGGCCAGCCTGATATACATCCGAGTTCAGGACAGCTGGGCTATAAGGCGAGCCAGTCGCAAAAAGAAAAAAAGATACTAAAAAAAAAACAAAAAAAAAACTCCACCACTTTGTTGGGTGGGCATGGTGGCACATGCCTTTAGTCCTAGCACTAGGGAGGCAGAAGCAGGTGGATTTCTGTGAGTTCAAGGCCAGCCTGATAAGAGTTCCAGGACAGCTGGGGCTAGAGGCAGAGCCAGTCTCAAAAAAAAAAACAAAAACAAAACTCCACCACTTTGTTGGGTGAGCATGGTGGCACACGCCTTTAATTGTAGCAATTGGGAGGCAGAGGCAGGAAAGTCTGTGAGTTCCAGGCCACCCAGGGCTACCGGGAAAACTTGTCTCCCAAAAAAGAAAACAACAACAAAAACCTCTACAATCTTGTTTTCAAGATGCAATTTCACAAACCTCCTATTCCTCAGTTTTCTAAATATGGATCAATTAATTATAATTACGACTTTTGTCACTCCTGCCCCCATACTAGGGACTGAATCTAGGGTTTCAAGCATGTTATGCAAGCGTCCTACCTAGCATATATGACTGTACTATTCTTTATTCTGTATACCACTTTCATCCATTCCTGCCTTCACAAAATCTACTCTGCCTCTTCTTGTAAACCCAATTCTGGCCTACTCTGAAGCTACCAGCTTATGTTCATGTGCTGCTATGATGCCTTTACTAACTATGACTACACCTAAGTCCTTAGAATTCGACCCAATGCTGAAGTTTCTACCGGCTGGCCCTGGCACTCTGGTCTATCAAGGTCAACAAATGCCGCCTGAAAGTGCTACTGACCAAGTGCTTTCTGTCTTTCAAGTATCATGCTAAGGTTCTACATGCCTGTTCTTGACTTTAATGCTCGATCAACAAAGGAAATATTATTCCTATTTATAAGATGAAGAGATTAAAGTTCCGGGATGCAATGACCTTTTCAGTCTAACACTGAATTAGGATTTGACCTGTTATTTCTGACTTTAGTGGCCTCCTAATAACTACTTTTTTTATAGTTTACACATGATTTAGACAGTTCTTTGTTAATAGCAAAGATAAAGGAATGGAAAGGAGTGCAGGTTAAAGCAGGTCAGAAAGATGAGGAAAAAGTTCTGATTGCACGTGGAGAAAACAGAGAAAAGCAATGGGAGCAGGCAGAGTGCTGCCTGCTTACAGCTCGGGAGGCTGAGGGGGTCCAGCCTGGCCGGTTGTTTGGGGTTGTTTTGTTTTGTTTTGTCTTTTTGAGACAGGGTCTCCCTTTTGCTCCAGCTGGCCTGGAACTCACTATGTAGACCAGGCTGGCCTTGAACTCATAGAGATCCAGCTGCCTCTGCCTCCCAAGAACTGGGATTAAAGGTGTGTGCCACCACACTGGGTGAGAATTCTTCTTAAAACAACAACAAAAACAAATGCCTGTAATCAGCACTTTGGAGGTTGAGGAAAGAGAGGACCTCCATTTAAAGAGGCTGGGGGCCGGGCGTGATGGCGCATGCGTTTAATCCCAGCACTTGGGAGGCAGAGGCAGGCAGATCTTTGTGAGTTCAAGGCCAGCCTGGTCTATAGAGTGAGCTCCAGGCCAGCTGGGGCTACAGGGAGACCTTGTCTTGAAACGACCAAAAATAAATAAATAAATAAATAAATAAATAAATAAATAAATAAATAAATAAATAGAGTGGGATATAGAGTAAGAGTTGTCTCAATACCCCCTCTTCCCAAATAAAAAAGGGTTGGTGGTGTAACTCAGTGGTAGAGAATTTATCTGGTATACAAGAGGCCCTGGGCTCAATCTCCAGTACCACAAAAAGGAATAAAATAAAAACAAAGGACAATGACACCATTTCTGTATGAAGGAAACTAGAGGCAAATATGTAACAATACAGGGCACTGGAAAAGGGGGAAGACCCACTTTCTACTGGAGAGAAGAGCCAGGCCTATGGAGTCACCGAAGCAGAGGAAGCACAGGTCATTGCATGCCTAGATCCTTACCGGATAAGCCCGTCCTCAGCAGCACTCCAGAATGTGTTGGGCCACATGGGTGCTGTGGCAATGCGCTTCACCCGGTTTGTATGGTCTCCAAACATGTGGATAGTCTCCTTTACTGTCAAGTCATGGACATGTACCTTGGAGTCAGCTGCCCCCGTGATCAAGATGCGGTCTCCAGCATGAGGCAGGAACTGCTCGGGAGAGATTGAAGGATTGGCAAGAAATAGGTAGCTGTCCCTGGAAGAGGCTGGCCAGAATGACAGTGCTCCCTTTCCCCTTCCAAGGCGACACATAAGAAACTAAGTTTATCCTTAAGAGATCACCAAAATAACTTTGAATAGCAAGTACCAGTCCATAGGCCCAAAAAGTAAAATCAAGACATATAACTTTATTTGCCAAGTCGGACTACCCGAAGAACCCTTTTTCCTTTGGTTCTGGGTAGATGATAATCACAGCTGTTATTTACTGAGAATTTATCAAATACCAGGCAACAGGGAAATTACTTTATCTTCTTGATACTTATACAATCTCATTAAAAATTGCAGGCCCTGGGGCTGGAGAGATGGAACAGCAGTTAAGAGCACGGGCTGCTATTGCAGAAGACCAGGGTTCAATTCCCAGCACCTACATGGTGGTGAACAACCATTCATAACTATGGTTCCAGGGGGATCTGACACCCATATCATGTAATGGCTCCCCTGGCCATTACATGATATGGGTGCACTTACATACATGCAGGTAATACAGTCATAAATGTAAGATAAAAAAAATAAAATATTTTTTAAAATTACACACTTGTAGTGTAAGCTTAGCAATAGAACATTCACTTATTATGTGTAAGAACTGAAGTTCAGCCAGGTATGGTGATGCATGTCTTTTTTTTTTTTTTTTTTTTTGCATTTGTTGTTGTAATTTGTTCTTCTTTAGTAAGTAGCAGGGTTTCTCCTCTGTATGGTGCTCTTCTCCAGACATGTCTGGAAACGTCTGCGCAACTTGTTCTGTACACGCAGGTCTGGTCCTTGAAACTCATGCGATCCTGCCTCCTCTGCCCTAGCCACGGTGGCTAGGGTTAAGAGGCGTTGGCCCACTTTGTCAGACCCACAATTGCATGTCGTTATATTCCTAGCTCCTTGGAGGAACTGGAAGCAGAAAAGGCAGCATCTCTAGCCTCTCAGGCCAGCCATGGTAAGAATGTAACAAAAAACAAACCCGCCCTTCCCAACCTCACATCGACCCATTCGTTATACCAATGACTAAGCTTTGCAACAATCTTCAGTTATGAAGGCCAAAGGAAAAAAAAAAATAAGAAAAAGAAAAAGAAACACATCTTGGTGGGGTCTGATATAGTTCAGTTGGCAGAGAGCTTGCCTACCGTATGTGAAGTCCTGGTTTGAATTCTAGGACCAAAATAAATGAAGCAAACCAAACAAAGAAAAACATTATCGGAAGTAAATCGGACTGTTGTTCAAACCCCAAGGCTCTTTTCTACTCGCCTGATATAAGCTCTCTACCCTCACCTCCTTGCCTATTTTGAGATCGGAGAGAGACAGGCAGAGCTTAGAGGAGAAATGATATACTGAGGTGACAAATGCCATCCTTCTACCATGAGCTAGACTCACGTCATGATGATGCACTAAGAAAACCAGGATTAAGCAACAAATTAGTACAAAATTGAAAAGTACTCCTAAGGAATAATAAAGGAGTAGGTGTTAATAATTCAACTGTTTCTGGGGAACAGGTAACAGATAAAAACTGTTCCTGTCCTGCCTAAATTCTATTTTTGAGAAGGGTCTTCCTGTAGCCAAGCTGGCCTCAAATTTCTATTAGACAGGCTGCCTTGCAATATACATACAGTAGATTCACATCCCACCTGCCTGTGTCTTGCCTTTAGCTGAGTGTGGAGTTAAAGCGCATGCAACCACATAAACGCCTTGTTTGTTTTTTAGAGACTGGATTCTCAAACCAGCTGGCCTAGAATTTGCAATGTAAACCAGACTAGCTTCTGCCTGCCTCTGTCCCCTTAGTGCTTGGATTAGCAGAGTTGCACCTACTGATCACCTCGCTTTTATTAGTTTTTTAAGTTGAACACGTTCCTTTCAACCATACAGGGTGTGTAAGATTGAGGTTGTAGGGCAACAACACCAATTGTCCTTACATATCACTTTTAGTCTCACATTTACTATGTCCAAATGTTTCATGGGACAGAGAACACAAATTCACATTTTTGCAGATGGACTTCTCCAACTAGGCTTAGCTCAGAAAACGCGATTTAGTGAATTCATTTTTCAGGGAGCAGGGAAGCCTCTAATCCTCGTCTCTGCAAGTCCAGACAGCAGATATTCCACTAACTGCAGAAACAACAGGCGCAGCCCCTAGCTGCTGCCCAACTCTTTGCTGTGCAGTACAAGCTGGCGCCATGGGCGATTGCAGGGATGAAACATGACAAATGCTTACTACCCTCTGTTTTTTACCTAAAAGAAGAAGGTGCACTTTTTTTTATTTTTTTTTTTGAATTTTTATTGCTTTTTTCTTAAAAAATAATTATAGGCACTTGGGCAGCAAGATGACTCATGAGGGTAAGAGTCACTTGCCACCAAGCTTGAGTCGACAACCGTGACAAACTTGGTAAAACGTGGGCCGAGCAGGAACGCAAGATAACAAGTGACGGGAACAGCGGGTCTGGGAAGGATGCACGTAGGAGTTGAAGAGTTACACCACGCTCCTCTCACGAGGACCCAGGCTCCACGTACCTTCACAATGCTCGGCTGAACTTTTGCATACATTTAAAGCGGAGCTACCAGGTTTCAGGGGATCCCGGACTCTTTTTGACTCCGTGGGGATTGGCATTTGTTGCAGAACGACATAAGGTGAACAAATATCTGCAGAAAGTGAATTCATACACATAAATAATTTAAAACATTTTTATTAAAAAGGGAGGAAGAGAAGGCTGCGGAGTGAGTCGACGTAAGAAGCGGATTAAAAAGCAGACGACCGATAAATCAATTATGTCAGAGTATAGGCAACACTCGGGTTTGCATTTCCCTCAGCACACGCCATGAGGACCGAGACGCAGTACTGAGTAACTCCAATTTCCAGGAGAACTCCAGTTCTCCAGGTAGGAAATAAAAAATCAGCACACTTGGTGAGACACTCTCCATGAACATCTCTTGCAGGCATTGCAGTACCAATTAATTTCGGGTGCACAGATTGCATACAGACGTACATGTGATACCATTACAGTAAAAAAAAAAAAAAAAAAAAAAAGTGGAAGTGAGAGCTGGGCATAGGTGAGTATCACCGCTTTAATACTAATAGCATTGGTGGAACATGGAGCATGCGTTTCGTGATATGCTTAAGGAGCCTGGGTCTACAGAGCAGCTTCAAGCCAGCTGGGGATAAAGAGAAACCCGTCTCAATGAAGACAAAAAAAAAAAAAAAAAAGGGGAGAACTCACTCCACGAAGTAATCTTCTGACCTCCTGCACACTTGTACCCCTCCCTCATATGACATACAATAAAAAAAGTTTTTTAATGTATCTAAAGGCCTAGCATGGCAGTGTACACTTTTAACTCCATCACTCAGAAGGCAAAAGTAGGTAGATTTATAAGTTCAAGGCCAGTCTGGTCTATGTAGGGAGTTACAGGCTAGCCAGGGGTGGGGGTGGGGGTGCTATACCTAGTGAGACCTGTCTCAAAAAAACAAAACAAAACAAAACAAAACCATGGGGCCAGAGATGACTCAGCAGTTAAGCAACATGGATACCACTGCAAGGACTCAGGTTCAATTCCCAGCCCCTACATGGTAACTAACCGTCCATTAATTCCAGTTCCAAGGGATCGAATGCCCTCTGCTGACTTCCGCAGGCATTGCATGAAATAGGTGCACTTACATACATGCAATACACACATACAAAACAATAACAAACAACAAACAAAACAAAATAAAAAAAAATATTAAAAAATAAAACCCAACCCAAAACAAACAAATCACTGGAGGAGGCTGAGGGTCTAGGTCTTCCTGGCTAGGTGTCTTACAGTTAGACCAATGTCAAAGAATGGTTTCTGAACTCATGATATCAAACCGATGGCTATTTCCTTGATTCCTAGGTTTGAGCACACAGACCTAACACTTTTCAGCTTCTTGTGGCACAAGGGGTCCCACACATGATGTGGTCATCCAGACCAGAAGTAGATTCTGAGTGTTCTAATCTGGCTAGGGTTCAGGTCATTCAGGTCAGCCTGCCATTGCTCTTAATTAATAAAGAAAGGGGGATTGGCAAGGCTTTTTAAAGGTTAGCTTCAGTCCTGTATGTATGTCCATAAATGTGAAATTATAGAATTTCAGGGCTGAAAAGGCCCTGCTCACAACCCATTTCAAAACCTTAAATCTGACAAAGTACTCAATGAAGGACATTCTCGGTGTTAGCATACTGATGCATCCACAGAAGGCTGTTCTACCTTTTTTTTTTTTTTTTGGTCTTTTCGAGACAGGGTCTCCCTGTAGCCCCAGCTGTCCTGGAACTCAGTCTGTAGACCAGGCTGGCCTTGAACTCACAAAGATCCACCTCCCTCTGCCTCCCCAGTGATAGGATTAAAGGCGTGCGCCACCACACCCGGCTGGCTCCACCTTTTTGAATGGCACCAAGTATCAGGCATTTCTCCCTTTCTTCAGGTCCACAAGTAATTTTGTAGACTCACCTCTGGGTTTTATTTTTTTGTGGGTGTCGCCTCTAGGTTTGCTCTCTGGGATTGAAAGCAGAGGAGCTTTGGGGGTTGGGGATATAAAGAATCTAGACTGGTGATGTAGCTCAGTGGGTAGAGTGGTTGCCCTCACAGTCACTAAGGCCTAGACAGTCCCACCAGCACATGAACAGGGTGTGCTGGTGTTCAGGGAGTGAAGAGAAGGACTAGAAGGGTTAGAGGGTCAGGGAGTGGAGAGAAGGGTTAGAAGGACTAGAAGGGTTAGAGGTTCAGTGTTATCTTCAGCTACAGCTGAGCTTGACACCAGTCAGTTACATAAAAAAAAAGTCTACAAGTCTTCCTTCTACCAAGTGAAAAAAATATTTATTTTCTGTGATGAGATGAAAGGGCTAGAAGATGTATACCAGGTACTTCTTTTATTATTATTATTTAAAAAGAAACAACAAAAAACAGCCCAAGAGAGGCAGAGGCAGGTGGATATCTGTGAGTTCAAGACTTCAAGGCCAGCCTGGTCTACGTATCAAGTTCCAGGCCAGCTGGGATTCCAGGGAAGACCCTGTCTCAGACAATGACAATGACAACAACAAAACTTTCCAGGCATTTTGGCATACACCTTTAATCCTAGCGCAGAGTCAGGTGGATCTCTGTGAGACTGAATCCAGCCTGGTCTATATTAATTTTTTTTTTTAATTTCTGTAAGTGTATGAATGTACTGTCTGCATGCAAGTCTGTGCACTCGTGTCGTGCAATGCCGCGGAGGTCAGAAGAGGGCGTCAGATTCCCCTGGAACTGGAGTTCTCCTGGGATTGGAGTTTCAGACAGTTCTCAGCTGGAGAGATGGCCTAGCGGTTAAGAGCGCCGACCGCTCTTGCAGAGGACCCGGGTTCGATCCCCAGCACCCACATGGCAGCCTGGTCTATATAGCGACTTCTAGGCCAGCTGAGGCTATAGGAAGACCTTGTCTCAAAAAGAAAAAAAAGCCTTTTTATTACATTTACTCACGTGCATACCTGTAAATGTGTGCGTGCAGGCATGTTCATAGGGGAGGAGGACGACACATGCCATGGCAAGTGTGTAAATGTCAGAGGACAAGATTTTTCTAAAAATAATTTATTATTTTTATTTCATGTGTATGAGTGTATTACCTGAATGTAAGTAAGTGCACCTGTATTGTGCAATGCCCACAGAAGTCAGAAGAGGATGTTGGATACTCTGGAACTAGAGTTATGACTGTTGCTAGTGGGTGCTGGGAATTGAATTCAGGTCCTCTGCAAGAGCAGCTGGTGTTCTTAACCACTGAGCCATCTCTCCAGCCCCAGAAGACACTCTTGACAGTTTTCTCCTTCCACCTTTTCATGGGTTCTGGGTTGTCAGGCCTGTGTGGCAAGTGCTTTTTACCTGCTGAACCTTATTTTTTGAAACAGGGTCTCTCTTACTAAGCCTGGAGCTCAATGATATGTTACACGGCTGGCCAGTGATACCCTCTTGTATGTCCCTAGTACCAGGCTTTTTATGTGGGTGCTGGGGCTTGAACTCAGGTCTTCAGGCTTATGCAGCAAACACTTTACTGACAGAGACATTTATGTGCCACCCCTACCCCCCACCTTTTTTCAAACAGGGTCTCACTTGCCTTGGCTGGGCCTGGAATTTCCTATGTAGACCAAGCTGGCCTCAAACTCAGATTCACCTGCCTCTGCTGGGATTAAAGGTGTGTGCTACAACATCCAGCTTTTTTTTTTTTTTTTTAAGACAGTGTCTCAAGTAGCCCAGGCTGGCCTGGAACTCACTATGTAGCTGAGGGTGACCTTGAACTTCTCATCCTTTTAAAGAAATCAATTACCAGCTGGTCGTGGTAGCATATGCCTTTAATCCCAGCACTCGGGAGGCAGAGGCAGGCAGATCTCTGTGAGTTCAAGGCCAGCCTGGTCTACATTTTGAGCTCCAGGCCAGCTTGGACTACTTTAGTAGACCCTGTCTCAAAAATACAAAAACAAACAAACAAACAAAACAAAACAAACACACCTTTAATCCTAGGGCTCAGGAGGCAAAGGCAGGCGATCTTTGTGAGTTCAAGGCCAGCCTGGTCTACAGGGAGACTCTGTCTCGAAAAGACAAAAAATAATAAATTAAAATAAATAAATAAATAAATAACCTAACTGAATTGTAACATTAACCCTGTAGACTGTTACTTCCTCATTTTTATGATTTATTCATTCATTTGTTCATGAATTTGGAAGATATTCTTTAGCTGCTTCTCTTTTATAGGTCCAGAGAAAACCAGTGATCTGTTTGCTCAAACAACTTGCAAGTGGCAGACAAGGGAGTTCATGCTCACACCCCTGCCCAACATCAGTGCTCACATAAATATATACAAAGGATCTAGGGCCAGGAGAGATGTCAGCGGATAAAGGGATTTGCCACTAAGCCTGATGACCTGAGTCTGATTCCCTATGACTCACATGATAGAAGGAAAGAATCAACTCTGCAAAGTTGTCCTGTGACTTTCACATATATGCTGAGTGCTCGCACATACATATAAATGAACACAAATAAATGAGTATATAATAACTATAAATGAATCTTGAGTTGGCCAGTTGGTTCTCCGGGGAAGAACACGGAAAAGAGAGATTTGAAAGCACCAGATCAGATGCTTAAGGACCACAAGGCTATCTCCAACCCCAGTGGGGACACAGAATACACTATGCCAACTTGACCATGCCCATAGTTCAGTCAACCCAAAATATGTTCTGTGGCTTGTCTTGCTTACCTTTACAGAGAAGATATTTGCAGTGTGTCCCGTGTGCATGGAGAGTAGCTTCTTGTGGTGCAAAGGGTCCCACACAATGGTATGCTGGTCATCAGAACCAGAGGCCAACAAGCTGTGGGTAGAGTTAGGAGCTCTGACTTCTCAGGTGCCCAGGGTCCCTCTCCCTCTCCAACTTCCCAGATGATAAGGAATTTGGGTCACATAGAACTCAAAGAACAGTAGATGTAGAATTTTAAGGTTATTTTGGAAATATTAGTAGATTGTATTTGTCAATTTTACCTTGTCTTAAGGATTTTCCATAATTCTTCTAATACACTGGCTTATTGTAAAACAGAATTTGGATGGTCATCTAACCTTCTACCTATACATGAGTTAACAGTTAACTATGCTGAGGAACTACCTACTTAGGAGATAAAGAACAGGAGTCTCCCTTCCTTCTTGGACATTCCAAGAGGAACCTTCTCTCTCCCTCCTGGTCCCCTTCTCTCTCTCTCTCTCTCTCTCTCTACTGCGCTCTCTCCTTCTCTCTCTCCCCCTCTCCTGGTCCTTCTCTTTCCTCTTGGCCCTTCTCTCTTTCCCTCCGTCCCCTTCTCTCTTCTCTCTCTCTTCCTGGGTTCCTTCTCTCTCTCCCCTACCTGGCTCTCCTTCTCTACTCTCCTCTCTCTCTCTCTCTCTCCTCTCATCTCTCCTCTCCTCTCCTGGTCATCCTTCTCTATCTCTCTCTCTCTCTCTTCTCTCTCTCTTCCTCTTCTCCCTCTGGTCTCTCTCTCTTCTCTCTCGTCTCTCCTCTCTCCTCTCCTCTTTTTTTTTTTTTTTTTTTTTTTTTTTTTTTTTTTTTTTTTTTTTTTTTTTTTTCTCTCTTCTCTTCTCTCTGGTCTCTTCTCTCTCTCTCTCTTCCTCTCCTCTCTCTCCTTCTCCCCCTTCCCTCCCTCCCTCACTCCTCTGGTCCCTTCTCTCTCTCTCTCTTCTCTCCTTTCCCTCTCTCCTCTCTCTTCTCTCCTCTCCTCTCTCTCTCTCTTTCTGTCTCTCTTTCTATATCTCTCTCTCTCCTTCCTTCTCTCTTTCTCTCTCCTCCCTCCCTCCTCCTCCTCCTCCTCCCCCGGCTCCCTTCTCCCAGACCCAACTATTTCATACTACTTCTCCTTTCTATTTCACTACAGACAGTTGACCAACCTATCGGAGCTGAGCCTGGGGAAGAAAATGGGAAAGGGATAGAAGAGACCAATTAGAATAATCCTGGAAGCAGGTGTGGTGCATACACCTTTAATGTCCTTGGGAGGCACGGGTAAAGTGGATCTCTTGTGCAGTTCAGGCATTCCATATTGGCACTAGGAACCAGCTCTGAGAAACCTATGACCTTGATCCGAATAGATGCCAGACGGAACTTGACAAAGGCTTCCTAGACAAAATGAAAGATGTATTTCTTTTCGAATGTGGAATGGGGTAGAACTGACTCATGAAATTCGATTGCACACATTTTGCGATCCATAGAGAGAAGCGTGCTAAGCAGGAAATCCCACAGAGGGAGCTTTTCTTATTGCCTTCTGGTTAGTGAGCTCACCCAGTTCATTGATTTTGGCAATTTGAACCCTGGAACTGCTGACTTGTGGCCAAGGGTATCCCTAACCATGCAATCCAAACTCATTCCCTCAGTCTCGGTCTACAGGTCCTTCCTTCCAGACCCCTGCTGTCCTGTGAATATAGGTGGGAGGCGTACCCTCCAGTGGGCTTCTACTGCCGGGCTGTCTTATGGCTCTGTACCAGTGCAACTGTTTTCTTCCACCGCACTGAACCTCAGGAAAGCAGGCTTTGTAGGATTTGACTTGCTTCAGACCAGGCACAGTGGCTGGTAGGTATCTGCTGCTTAATGAGCCAAGAGAGTCCAGTAGACGAGAGAGGAGATACAGATACATTTAATTTCCCAACTACCTAGTCAGAAAAGTTTGTTCCTCTATCTTCCCTCTTCCTTGGCATAGATTTGCATCTGGGTTGAACTCATTTCTTTCCAGGATCCCCACTTGTATACACACCTGATACATTCTCTGCCCAGGATCCCCACTTGTATATACACCTGATACATCCTCTGCCCAGGACCCCCACTTGTACATACACCTGATACATTCTCTGCCCAGGATCCCCACTTGTATATACACCTGATACATTCTCTGCTCAGGATCCCCACTTGTATATACACCTGATACATTCTCTGCCCAGGACCCCCACTTGTATACACACCTGATACATTCTCTGCCCAGGATCCCCACTTGTACATACACCTGATACATTCTCTGCCCAAGATCCCCACTTGTATATACACCTGACACATTCTCTGCTCAGGACCCCCACTTGTATATACACCTGACACATTCTCTGCTCAGGACCCCCACTTGTATATACACCTGACACATTCTCTGCTCAGGATCCCCACTTGTATATACACCTGATACATTCTCTGCCCAGGACCCCCACTTGTATATACACCTGATACATTCTCTGCTCAGTACCCCCACTTGTATATACACCTGATACATTCTCTGCTCAGGATCCCCACTTGTATATACACCTGATACATTCTCTGCTCAGGACCCCCACTTGTATATACACCTGACACATTCTCTGCTCAGGACCCCCACTTGTATATACACCTGACACATTCTCTGGCAGGGGTCCCCACTTGTATACACACCTGATACATTCTCTGCTCAGGACCCCCACTTGTATATATACCTGATACATTCTCTGCCCAGGATCCCCACTTGTATATACACCTGATACATTCTCTGCTCAGGACCCCCACTTGTATATACACCTGACACATTCTCTGCTCAGGACCCCCACTTGTATATACACCTGATACATTCTCTGCCCAAGATCCCCACTTGTATATACACCTGATACATCCTCTGCTCAGGACCCCCACTTGTATATACACCTGATACATTCTCTGCCCAGAACCCCCACTTGTATATACATCTGATACATTCTCTGCCCAGGACCCCCACTTGTATATACATCTGATACATTCTCTGCCCAGGACCCCCACTTGTAAATACACCTGATACATTCTCTGCCCAGGATCCCCACTTGTACATACACCTGATACATTCTCTGCCCAAGATCCCCACTTGTATATACACCTGACACATTCTCTGCTCAGGACCCCCACTTGTATATACACCTGACACATTCTCTGCTCAGGACCCCCACTTGTATATACACCTGACACATTCTCTGCTCAGGACCCCCACTTGTATATACACCTGACACATTCTCTGCTCAGGACCCCCACTTGTATATACACCTGACACATTCTCTGCTCAGGACCCCCACTTGTATATACACCTGATACATTCTCTGCCCAGGACCCCCACTTGTACATACACCTGATACATTCTCTGCCCAGGACCCCCACTTGTACATACACCTGATACATTCTCTGCCCAGGACCCCCACTTGTACATACACCTGATACATTCTCTGCCCAGGATCCCCACTTGTATATACACCTGATACATTCTCTGCCCAGGATCCCCACTTGTATATACACCTGATACATTCTCTGCCCAGGACCCCCACTTGTATATGCACCTGATACATTCTCTGCCCAGGATCCCCACTTGTATATACACCTGATAAATTCTCTGCTCACATCTGCTAGGTCACTTGCTGATCCCAGGCCTCGTTCCTTCTCAGACACTTGGTCGCCATCTCATATCTACATCAGGTCATTCTGGAATCAGAATCATTCCTATTCTTAGTCCTCTTATTTTTCTACTAGCGTTTAAATTACTTATTCCTGGAAGTCACATCTTCACCTTTGTATCTCCCAGGGCACTCAGGGCCTTGAGAGACTGCCATTTAATAAGGGCTAAGCTAGGCGACTCTAGTAGGCAGAAGAATGGTCCCCTACAAATGTTCTGCCCTAAATCTTTTTTGAGACAGAATCTCCTTTTCCTCCCAGCTGTTCTGGAACTATGTAGACCAGGCTGGCCTTGAACTCACAGAGATCTGCCTGCCTCTACCTCACAAGTGCTGGGATTAAAGCCTGTGCCACCATGCCTGGCTAATTATATATCTTGTGAATATGATATTTTAGGTGATAAAGAGGACTCTGCAAATTTGATTAAGGTTAGGACTTTAAAATGGGGAGATTTGGGGGCTGGAGAGATGGCTCAGCCGTTAAGAGCACTGACTACTCTTGCAGAGGACCTGGGTTCAATTCCCAGCACCCACACGGCGGCTAAGAATCATCTTAGGCCAGGTGTGGTGGCACACGCCTTTATTCCCAGCACTCAGGAGGTAGAGGCAGGCAGATCTCTGTGAGTTCAAAGGCCAGCCTGGTCTACAAAGGGAGTTCCAGGCTAGCGGGGGCTTCAGGGAGACTCTGTCTCAAAAAGGCCAAAATAATAGCCGGGCGTGGTGGCGCACACCTTTAATCCTAGCACTTGGGAGGCAGAGGCAGGTGGATCTTTGTGAGTTCAAGGCCAGCCTGGTCTACAGAGTGAGTTCCAGGACAGCTGGGACTACAGGGAGACCCTGTCTCGAAAAGATGCCCCCCCAAAAGATACATATACATATACGTATACATTTGGGGGCTAGAGAGATGACTCAATGGTTAAGAGCACAGGCTTCTCTTGAGGAAGATCCCACATGGTGGCTAGCATCCATCTGTAAATCCAGTTCCAGGGAATCCTGCACCCTCTTCTGGCCTCTATGGGCATTCCACTCACATGGCATAATTTACATACATGCAGGCAAAACACTGATGCACATAAAATAAAAATAAGGGGTAAAAAGATGGCTCAGTAATTAAGAGCACTGATTGCTCTTGCAGAGGACCCCAGTTCAATTCTCAGCACCCACATAGTGGCTAATGACCCACTGGGTCCTTAACCCAGTTCCAGAGGAATCCAACACCCTCTTCTGACCTCTGCAGGCACTGCTTGGCATAGATGCAGGCAATCCGCTCATATACATAAAATGAAAAGTAATAAATAAAATATTTTGAATAAAAATAAGTAAATAAAAATTTGATATATGTGCATGTATGTGACCGTGCATGAATTTATGTGTACTATATACATGCAAGAGCCCAAAGAAGTTACAAGAGGATGTCAGAGCCCCTGGAACAGAAGTTACAGGCAGTTTTGAGCCCCCATGTTGGTGCTGGGAATCAAACCGGGGTCCTCTACGAGAGCAGGAAACTCTCCTAACCACTGAGGCGCGTCTCCAGCCTCAGCTCTATGATTTAAGGTAAAATCTGAAAGAGGTCAAAAACAAAATGTCAAAAAGGGAAGGAGGGGAAGTCAGGTACTCAGAAACGGAGCAAGGTTATGAGTCAGTGAAGTTCACTGGCAGCCCCTGTCATCTGCCCGGGGAGCCAGAGCCCAACCCAGCTACCTAGTAGTACTGTGATTTTGGCCGAATGGCATAACTTCTCTAAACCTCAAGTTCTACATCTGTGAAATGGAATCTGTATTTTGTGTGTGTGTGTGTGTGTGTGTGTGTGTGTGTGTGNCCGACTGCTCTTACAGAGGACCCGGGTTCGATCCCCAGCACCCACATGGCGGCCGAGAGCCGTCTGAAACTCCAATTCCAGGAGAACTCCAGCTCCAGGGGAATCCGAGACCCTCTTCTGACCTCCGCGGCATTGCACGACACGGGTGCACAGACTTGCATGCAGGCAGTACATTCATACACATACAGAAATAAATAAAATTAATTAAAAAAAAGTATTTTATTGCTGGGCGTGGTGGTACACCCCCTTAATCCCAGCACTCAGGAGGCAGGAAAAAAACCCCAAAACAAGAGGTCAGACCCAGAAAAACAAAGGAAAAGAAAAAAGATAATATCATACACACATATCTATATATTAAATCAACTGAATACCTACCTACCTACCTACCTTTAAGTGACAGAGCGCTTGGCTAGCATGTGCAGGGTCCTAGGCTCAATCACCAGTAACACACATCAAAAATCTGTTATCTAGACAGACAAGACAGACAGACAAATGGACACAGACACACACACAGACACACATACACACAATTTCAATTTCTATAAGTAACAAAAGTATAGTAAGGAAAACAATACCTGTAACTCACAACAGGATTTTTCCTTATATTGAGCCTACATCTACTATTCATATCCCTGCAAGGTCTCTTTACTTTGGATCTTTGAAGAGTTAGTGAGCACCTACTATATGGTAGCTAGGCATTCTTACACATTTAAACATTATCGTGGTAAATAAAACAAAGAACTCCAGTGGAAGAAAGAAAAAACTCACATAAATCACTTATACAGGTTCAGATGGTGATTAAGTATCAGAAAGATTATAAAACAAGACTCATTTTAAACAAACTGAGGTGGTCAGAGAAAACCTGGTCTCTGAGAGGACAAGGAGTATCCATTGTTATGTTCATCTCCCAGTGTCTAGACATACTGCTGGCATATACTGTGCACTCGATATCTGCCTGAATATGGTAGTGAGTTAATGACATTTCCCTACTTTGGTTCTCAGGTGATTCGAAGCCCAAGTTTATTCCATCATCTAAAGAAAATGTTGGGGTGGGAGAGATAGCCTAGTGGTTAAGAGTGCTGTCTGCTCTTGCAGAGGACCTGGGTTCAATCCCCAGCACCCACATGGAGGCTGAGAACCATCTGTAACTCCAATTCCAGGAGAACTCCAGTTCCAGGGGAATCCAACGCCCTCTTCTGACCTCCTCAGCATTGCATGACACAGGTGCACAAACCTACATGCAGACAGTACATTCATACACATAAAATAAATAAATAAAATAAAATTTAAAAACAAGAAAATGTTGACAACTTTCTGTAAAGGGCCAAATAGATATTTTAGGTTTCCATGCCATATGGTCTCTGTCTGAATCATTCATTTCTGCTGCTGAATCACAAAACAGACAGACAATACATAAATGAATGAGTGTGGCTCTGCTCCAATAAAACTTTATTTATAAAACCAGGTGGCAGTAGACTTGAAACTCACATGGACATGCAAAAGACCCAGAATAGTCAAATGATCTTGCAAAAGAACAAAGTTGGAAGACTCACACTTCCTATGTTGCTACAAAGTGGTATTGTCATAAGGTCAGATATTTTGATCAAGAGCTAGTAGCGAGATCTCCTGAGCCCAGCGGCAGGAAGAGGGGGAGACAGGTACGAACTGGGTGTCTTGGCGAGCTGATTGTTGATCCTTTGGTCCTGCTGTCTTTGGTTTGATTGGCCTTTGTGGCTGTGAGGTTGGAGTTATCCTCCCAGCTGGGATTAAAGGTGTGGTCTTTGGCTTGATTAGATCTAGTGGCTGTGGGGGCGGAGTTATCCTCCCAGCC
>VZQC01010550.1:1390446-1403822 GCA_009823505.1 Rhizomys pruinosus
AAAAAAAAAAAAAAAAAAAATGCTGCTAGGGGCTGGAGAGATGGCTCAGCGGTTAAGAGCACCGACTACTCTTGCAGAGGACCCGGGTTCAATTCCCAGCACCCACATGGCTGCTAAGAACGGTCTTTAACTCCAGTTCCAGGGGAATCTGATGCCCTCTTCTGACCTCCTTAGTACTGCATGACATGGGTACACCAACCTACATGCAGACAGTACACTCATACACATAAAAAAATAAAATAAATTTAAAAAAAACGGCAAGCTGAGCAAAGTTAATCTTATATTTCTTTTTATCTGAAGGTAACTATGCTGTTATAATGTGAATCCCTTAAAAGGTTCTAGCATTAACTGACCACTTATTTTCATACGTTGTAATTGTGGTATATGTATGGAGAGTATATATGTATTCATATATTAGAGTAGTATAAAATTAAAGGGGAAAATGTAACCTCCTAAACATATTTTGGAGTTAGCATAGTTTATTTTCAAAGGTCATAATTTTGGTATATATAGGCATACTTTGGTCTACCGACTGAGCTATCCGGGCTCTTAGGCATACTTTGTTTTTTGTTGTTGTTTTTTTTTAATTTTATTTATTTTTGTATGTGTATGAGTGTACTGTCTGCATGTAGGTTTGTGCACCCGTGTCGTGCAATGCCGCGGAGGTCAGAAGAGGGTCTTGGATTCCTCTGGAACTGGAGTCCTCCTGGAATTGGAGTTACAGACGGTTCTCAGCCGCCATGTGGGTGCTGGGGATCGAACCCGGGTCCTCTGCAAGAGCAGTCTTAACTCTTAACCGCTAGGCTATCTCTCCAGCCCCATCTTAGGCATACTTTGAAGCAATACAAATGGGAGGGAAAAACAATGACAAAAAGACTGGACCAAAGAACTGACTGAAACAGTTAACTTCTGCCCAAACAATAAACTTCTGCAGAGAAAAACTTTAAAAAGACTGAGAAAAAGATGCAAGAAATGCATGGCAGAATGCATGAACTGGGGTTGGGTGGGGGGCATGGAAAAGGGAGTTTGTCTAACCCGGACTGAGAAATGACGTATGAAATACACAAAACACCAATAAAAACATTTTGTTTTAAAAAAAAAAAAGGGGGGTTGGAGAGATGGCCTATTGGTTAAGAGCGCCGACTGCTCTTGCAGAGGACCCGGGTTCAATCCCCAGCACCCACATGGCGGCTGAGAACTGTCTGTAACTCCAATTCCAGGAGAACTCCAGTTCCAGGGGAATCTGACACCCTCTTCTGACCTCGGCGGCATTTCAGGACGCGGGTGCACAAACCTACATGCAGACAGTACATTCATACACATAGAAAATAAATAAATATTTAAAAATCTTAAAAAAAAAAAGGCCAGGCGTGGTGGCGCATGCCTTTAATCCTAGCACTTGGGAGGCAGAGGCACGTGAATCTTTGTGAGTTCAAGGCCAGCCTGGTCTATATAGCGAGCTCCAGGACAGCCAGAGCTACAGGGAGACTCTGTCTTGAAAAGACAAAAAAAAAAAAAAAAACTAGAAAAGATGATGAGAAATTGGCTTGTAGGAGGGACTGGAGTACAACAGAAGAGTCCATATAATTAAGCACTATGTTGTTTATTGAGTCATACACACACTCTCTCACGATAATAAAAAAGAAATTGAGCCGGGTGTGGTGGTGCGCGCCTTTAATCCTAGCACTTGGGAGGCAGAGGCAGGCGGATCTTTGTGAGTTCAAGGCCAGCCTGGTCCACAGAGTGAGTTCCAGGCCAGCTGGAGCTACAGGGAGACCCTGTCTCGAAAAGACAAAAAAAAAAACAAAAAAATTAAGGGGCTGGAGAGATGGTCTAGCAGTTAAGAGCACCGACGGCTCTTGCAGAGGACCTGGGTTCGATCCCCAGCACCCACATGGTGGCTGAGAACCGTCTTTAACTCCAGTTCCAGGGAAATCCAACACCCTCTTCTGACCTCCGCAGCATTGCATGACACGGGTGCACAAACCTACAAGCAGACAGTACATTCATACACATAAAAAATAAATAAAATTTAAAAAGTAAAAGAATCTACTTTATAAAAAAATAAAGAAATTGAAACAATAGGGAAGGTTTCCATATTTTGGATGGCAGGGCACCATCTCTAGGATATACATTGTACGAACATATACAACTACATAAAAAAAGAAAAAACCTACTGTCTTAGTGCCTCTAAAAATAGTCCCTGTCCTTGATGGCCACAGTCTAATAAAAATCACAAAGACCTCACAAGGACAAACCTAAAAGGATCCAAGAATACAGGGAAAAATAGACAAAACCATATAGACTAATGTACCTTGGTTCAAATAGGAGTATACATTATACTCGGTCCATTCAAATGATAACCAAAGCTAATGCTAATATTACTTTTTGTTTTATTTGTTTTTGTTTTGAGACAGGGTTTTACTATGTATCCCCAGTTGGCCTAGAACTCCCTATATAAACCAGATTGGCCTTGATTTCATAGATTGCCTGCCTCTGACTCTGGTGTGCTGGAATTAAAAGCATGGGTCGCCACGCTTGGCTGAATGCTATATAATTTAATTTCTTTCTAAGTTTCAAATTTTAACTAAGTTTAACCAAACAACTGTCCTGCCATGCATTCATCTCATAGGTAACACTGTCTTTTACATGCAAACAGCAGAGGACAGGCTTCAAGACAGGTCAGCCTGGGAAGAGAATGACATCAAGCTGCATTCAGATGATGCTTCCTTAAAAAGTTCTAGTACATCTACAATTTAGCAGCTGAAGCAGACAAAAGACTATTATTTAATCTTCTGTGTGCCTCCAAACATGCACATATGTACGGATATACATCACACATCATGGTTCACCAGCCTACATCAACATACACATATATGCGCATGTACACCACACATTCATGGCTCACCAGCCTACATTAATCTTAGCAACGCAGGCACAAGAACTTGGCCAGGGGAGTCTCCATAAATCCCACATACTAAGATAAAATATGGGGCAGCGGGGGCTGGAGAGATGGCCTAGCGGTTAAGAGCACCGACCGCTCTTACAGAGGACCTGGGTTCAATCCCCAGCACCCACATGGCGGCCGAGAACCATCTGAAACTCCAATTCCAGAAGAACTCCAGTTCCAGGGGAATCCGACACCCTCTTCTGACCTCCGCGGCATTGCACAACACGGGTGCACAAACTTGCATGCAGACAGTATATTCATACATATACAAAAATAAATAAAATTTTCAAAAAAATATGGGGCAGCAAGACAAACTGACTATAGTCTTTAGTCCACCATTAACTAGCTATGTGAATATGACTCTGGGTAAGTCAGCAACTCTAGATCTATTTTTCCATCTGTAATATCCAGCTATGGAGGAGGAAAGGGTTAAGAGGTCTAACCTACTTACCTTGATTTGCCTACGAATGAGGTCTCTAGTTATGTTGACTTTTGCCATCTTCTCTTAAAGAGTTCAGCAGAAGGAAGCTATAGAAGGATCTTCAGGACCCTTGTACATTCCATCCAAGCCCAGGTCCACAAGACAAACATTTAATTACCTACAGGGGAAAAACGAACAAACAATATCAATAACTGGGGAATGGAATAAGGTATTTCAGAGGTCTGATCCCATTCCTAAACAGTCCCCTAGCCCACTCAGTCATTTATGACATGGTGGATTGGCCCTGTTCTGTCGTTCTAAAGAACTGATTGGGTGAAGGGAACAGAGAGGACAGTGATTCATAGCCCCCAGAAGCACTGGAATAAGTACTGAGGAAGTTGTGCATGCATGCTTCCCTTGAAATGGCTAAGGATATGGGTATGAAGGAAGATGGCAGCATATCCTGAAAGTCAGAACAGGGCACAGCTAGACAGATGTCAAGTTCCACTTGTTCAGCATACATCTGTGGCAGCCTCAGCTATTAGTCATGCTTCAAATCCCTCAGCTTGATGTTCCCCCAAATCAGTACAAAACAGTCAACTCCATCAAAGAATTACAAAATAAAAGAGGGGTGGGGCTGGAGAGATAGCCTAGCGGTTAAGAGCACCGACTGCTCTTGTAGAGGACTGGGGTTCGATCCCCAGCACCCACATGGCTAAGAACCATCTGTAACTCCAATTCTAGGAGAACTCCAGTTCCAGGGGAATCCGACACCCTCTTCTGACCTCCAGGGCACTGCATACCTACATGCAGACAGTACATTCATACACATATGAGAAAATAAATAAAATTAAAAAACAAACAAACAAAAAATAATAAAAGAGGGGGGGGCTTCCAGGGAGCTGGTCATATGGAAGTTCCTGGAATGGCATGCCCAGCAAGGCCAAGGAAGCTGCACGGTCCTAGTTTGCTTCTCTGTTGCTGTGATAAAAAATTTTGGGCAAATACAACCTGGGGAAAGAGGGGCTTATTTCAGCATATAGATAATAGCCCATCATCAAGGGAAGCTAGAGGTAGGAGCTCAGGGCAGGAACCAAAGCAGAGCACAGAGAATACTGCTTAGTGGCTTGTTTCTTCAGGCTTGCTCAGCTGCACAGCCCAAGCTCACCATCCCACATAGTGGGCTGGACCACCCTCCAAAATCAATCAGCAATTAAGAAACTGTCCAACAAACATGGCCACAGGCCAATCTAATAGAGGAAATTCTTCTACTGAGGTTCCTTCTTCCTAAGTATGTCAAGTTGATAACCAAGATTAGTCATCAGAGCATTTGTTTGTATCCTTTGTAAAATCCTTCATAGGAAAACAATAAATGATTTATCATTATTGAGGGGACATGTGCATGTAGAGATCAGAGAAGCACTTTGTGGAGCTCGTTGTCTCTTCTCTCCTTTCTGTGGCTTTCAGGGACTAAACACAGGTCAGGCTGGTATGGCAAGTGCTTTACTTTACCAATCCACCTTCTAGTTCTAGTAAATTATTTTTTTGTTAATCTGGTTTTTTTTTGAGACAGGGTCTCCCTGTAGCTCCAGCTAGCCTGGAAATCACTATGTAGACCTCTTGCAGGGGACCCAGGTTCAGTTGCCAGCACCCACATGGGGGCTCACAACACTCAGTAACTCCACTTCTAGAAGATTCCATGCCCTCTTCTGACCTCTCTGGACATTGTATAACATGGGTGGGTCCACTTACATACATGTAGGCAAAACACCCATACACGTTAAATCAAAATAAATAGGGGCACCAGGTGTGGTGGCCTATGCCTTTAATCCCAATACTCAGGATGTAGAGACAGGTGGATCTCTGTGAGTTCAAGGCCAGCCTGGTCTACATAGCAAGTCCCAGGCCAGCTGAGGCTGTCTCAAAAAGTGGTACCAAAAAAAATTTAAAGGGGGGGGGGTTGCTAGAGATGGCTCTGTGGTTAAGAGCACTGGGTCTTCTTGCAGAGGACCTGGGTTCAATTCTCAGCACCCACATGGTGGCTAACAACCATCCATAACTCCAGTTCCAGCCCTCTTCCATGGGTATTACATGACATGGATGCACTTACACACATACAGACAATACACACTCATACACATAAAATTAACAGGCTACTCCTATCATCTTTTTGGGGGGAGGGGAGCAGGATCTCACTATGTAGCTCCAAGCTGGCCTCAGAACTCAGAGAAATCAACCTCCCTCTGCCTTCTGAGTATTGGGATTAAAGGTATGTGCCACTATACCCAGCTCCTGGCATCATTTTATAGAGAACAGATTTATGGACATGGGACAGTCTTCACAATCATACAGTCAGTAAACTAGAATGTAAGGATTCAAGCCCAGGTCTGTGATTCCATGTTCTTAACTACCATGTACTTTTTTTGGTTTTGGTCTTTCTTTTTTTTAAATTTTTTAAAAATTTATTTCTGTATGTGTATGAATGTACTATATGCATGTAGGTTTGTGCACCTGTGTCGTGCAATGCCGCGGAGGTCAGAAGAGGGTGTCGGATTCCCCTGGAACTGGAGTTCTCCTGGAACTGGAGTTTCAGACGGTTCTCAGCCGCCATGTGGGTGCTGGGGATTGAACCCGGGTCCTCTGTAAGAGCGGTCGGCGCTCTTAACCGCTAGGTCATCTCTCCAGCCCCAGGTTTTGGTCTTTCAAGACAGGGTCTCCCTGTAGCTCCAGCTGTCCTGGAACTCACTCTGTAGACCAGACTGGCCTTGAACTCACAAAGATCCACCTGCCTCTGCCTCCCAAGTATAGGATAAGGGCGTGGGCCACCACGCCACAGCCTGTCCCGTCGTCCCTCCCCCATCCCCCCGCTGTCCTCCCCCCAGCCGTCATATATGAGACAGGGTCTCCCTTGTAGCCGCAGCTATCCAGGAACTCTTATGTATTGCAGACCGGGCTGCCCTTGAACTCACAGATGATCTATCTGCTTCTCTGCCTCCCAAGCACTAGAACTATAGGCATGCATACCATGCAGGCAGCACTTTAGCCTGCTTTTATCCAACCCAAGACGGCTACCAATGGGGCCTGAGGCCTCCATATCAACTCAACAATTTGAAAATGCTCCACAGACAAGGGCCAAGGGTCCAGATCCAATGAGAGGCATCTCCTCCCCAGGTGAGGTCGCCTCTCAACCCGGGTGTGTCAAGTTTGACCACGAAAGCTGTCGCACCACAACAACCATCTAAGCTTCCACAAGGAACAGATTGCGTTCCTTCCCACAATCTTGCAGAACACATCTAAAAGTGAGAACTTAGGAATCAGAAAAGGAAGAGACACTCTTTAAGTAACAGAGCAATAAACTTATCTTTATATGCAAGCCAAAAACCACTCAAACACAATCATTAAATCAAATAAATCAAAGGGAAGCCAATCTCTTGGGTTCTTAGGTCAACAGCTGATATATCAAAGAGTTTGAGGGCTGAGAAGATGGCCTAAGCCTGGTTAAAGCAAGCCGACCACTCTTGCAGAGGAACCCGGTTCGATCCCCAGCACCCCATCGGCGGCGAGAAACCATCTGAAACTAGACCAATTTCCGGAAAACTCCAGTTCCAGGGGATCGATGACCTCTTGCTGCCTCCGTCGGCATTGCCACGACACGGGTGCAGGCGAACCTGCATGCGACAGTACATTCATGCACATAGGGGAAACCGAATAACACAAATATAAAAAAAAAATTTTTAAAAATTAAAAAAAAAAAAAAAAAGAGTTTGAGACCAGACAGGGATATACAGTGAGTACCTGTCTCAAAAATAACAGTTCTGGCACCGGGTGTGGTGGCGCACGCCTTTAATCCTAGCACTTGGGAGGCAGAGGCAGGTGGATTTCTGGGAGTTCAAGGCCAGCCTGGTCTACACAGTGAGTTCCAGGACAGCTGGGGCTACAGAAAGACCCTGTCTCAAAAAAAAAAAAAAAGGTTATATGTATGATTTTATACTAGAAAAGACCACACCAGACACACATTATGTCTAGTGGAATATGCAAATGATATAGTGTGAATAACTTCAAGAATTTTTACCATAAAAATTTTAATGGGCCAGACTTGGGAAATATAGCTGAGCACAAGCCAAACTCACAAACCTCCTGCCTTAGCCTCCTAAGTGCTGGGATTGTGGGTAGGTGCCACCACTCACACCTGGCTTCAGGCTCCCAGTCAAATGGAAAAGATAACTGAACCACCAAAGGAATAGCTAGGAAAGTAAATTCAGAAGGAAAAACATGGAAATGTCAGGACACCATGCTCTTTGTATGTCATCCATACCCCTTCAGTCCTGTGCTGATGGAATCCTCAATGTCAGCCTCATTACTGGTAGGGCAATGTGGGAGGTCTGTTGTAACCTGTGCTATTGGACATGTGAAACAGGAGTTACTGGGTCTTAGAAGAATTCACATTTGGCTAACATCTGTTAAACATCTATTATGTTCCAGGTACTTCTTAGTTTAGATGACAGAAAAGCCCACAGTTGTTGAAATAAGAGATGGACAGATCTTAATTATTCTGTTTTGTTCGCTTCATATATATTTGGAGTTCTGCTTAATGAAGTTCTTTAAAATCCCTTAAATCAAAAAACATTCGATGTAGACAGGAGGATCAAGAGTTCCAGTCACCCTTGTTTACACAGCAAATTCAGGTCTAGCCTGGGCTACTAAGACCCCATCTCTAAACACAAAGCAAAGCAATGGTGGTACAACGCCTTTAACCCCAGCACTTTGGAGACAAAAGCAGGTGAATTCTGTGAGGTCCAAAGTCAACCTGGTCTACATACTAAGTTCCTGGTCAGTCAGAGTTTCACAATGAGACCTTGCCTCAAAAAACTAAAACCAAACAAACAAAAACAAAGCAGATCTTGTTCATAAAGTAGAAACAGCAGTTAGGGGCAGTGAGATGGCTCATCAGGAAAGGTGCTGGCCAAGCACCTCTAATAGCCTGCATTCAACCCCAGAACTCAACAGGAGAGAGAGAACTGGTTCCTGAAAATTCTCCTCTGACCCTGCACACACATCGTACACACAAACACACAATAATAAAATCTTCTTTGAAAACAGACCTGGGAGGAGTGGTGACCTTGCACTAACTTTAATCCCAGCACTCAGGAGGCAGAGGCAGGCAGAGGAAAATCTCTGTAAATTCTAGCCTAGCCTGGTCTACACAGTGAGTTCCAGGCCAGCTAAGGCTACAAGGAGACCCTGAAAAAAAAGCCCCCAAAAAGTAGTTAGAAATGAGCTAAGAATTTGACGCTAGGGGCTGGAGAGATGGCCTAGCAGTTAAGAGCACCGACTGCTCTTGCAGAGGACCCAGGTTTGATCCCCAGCACCCACATGGCGGCTGAGAACCGTCTTTAAACTCCAGTTCCAGGGGAATGCGACACCCTCTTCTGACCTCCGCAGCATTGCATGACACGGGTGCACAAACCTACATGCAGACAGTACATTCATACACATAAAAAAATAAATCAGGGGCTAGAGAGATGGCCTAGCGGTTAAGAGCACCGACTGCTCTTGCAGAGGACCCAGGTGCAATCCCCAGCACCCACATGGTGGCTGAGAACCATCTGTAACTCCAATTCTAAGAGAACTCCAGTTCCAGGGGAATCTGATGCCCTCTTCTGACCTCCGCGGCATTGCACGACACGGGTGCACAAACCTACATGCAGACAGTACATTCATACACATAAAATAAATTAAAATTTTAATTAATTAAAAAAATAAATCAAATTTAAAAAAAAGAATCTGACTCTACTCATCATTAGATTTGTCTACATGCATGTTAGTGTACCCCTGCATGCAATGCCCTCAGAGGGTGCAGGATTCCCTGGAACTGGAGTTATGGACAGTTGTTAGTTGCCATGTGGATGCCAGGATTTGAATCCAGGTCCTCCGCAAGAACAGCCAGTGCTCTTAACTGCTGAGCCAGTTCTCCAGCCCCAAGATAATGCTTCCGAAGGCAATGCACAACATGGGTGAACTTGCATACATGCAGGCATAACACACACACACATATATAATAAAAATATTTCTTGCCAGGTGTGGTGGCACATGCCTTTAATCCTCAGGAGGCAGAGGCAGGCCTCTGTGAATTCAAGGCCAGTCTGGTCTACATAGTGAGTTCCAGGACAGCTGTGGCTATAGGGAGACCTGTCTCAAAAAGACAAAAAAAAAATTTTTTTTTCTTAATTAAAAAAACACTTAGCATAATGCCTGGCATGTGGCAAGTGCTCAAGAAATGCTATCTCTTCATCTCTTACACCGCAAATACCACAACATGTAATTTGCAATATAATTAAAGAATCATCACACGGCCATAATGATGCACACCTGTAATCTCAGCACTTGGAAAAATCATGGCCATCCTTGGCTCTGTTCCAAGTTCAAAGCCAGCCTGAACTTATATGAGACCCTGCTCTGAAAAGCAAAAATGAAAAAGAATGATCTCAAATGCATTTTTTTCTTTTTCAAATGCATTTTTTTTAAGATGGAGAATAGCCTGAATTGGCCCCAAACTTTTGAGGGATGACCTTGAACTCCTGATCCTTCAATCCCCATTTCCCAAATTCTGGAGTTATAAGAACGCACCCTCATACCCGATCTTCAATGATAAAATTGTAAGTGCTGGATATGGTGGCACACATCTTTAATCCCAGCACTGAGGAGGAAGAAGCAGCTGAATCTCTGTCGGTTTGAGATCAGCCTGTTCTATACAGGGAATTCCAGGTTAGCCAAGGCTACGTAATAAGACTCTGCCTCAAAAAGAAAAAAATAGAAAACACTGAGCTGGAGAGGTGGCTAACAACTATCTGTAACTCCTCTAGCCTCTGTAGGCACTGCATGGTAAACGTATACATTACACACATGCAGGCACAACACTGGTATACATAAATTTTTTTTAATTAAAAAACACAATAATAATAGTACCACTTCATTGGGCTGAGGTGAGGGTAAAATAGGACAGTGGGCACTCTGAGTACTATGAGTGACGTGTAATTTTTCAGTAAGAAGACGTTTAAGAAAAGTTTCCAGCACCCACAATGGGCAGCTCACAACTACCCCTAATTCCAATTCCAAGGGATTGGTTGCCTTCTTCTAGCCTCCCTGGGCACACACATGGGGGCACTTACACAAATTCTGGCTAAACACTCATACAGTAAAAAAAAAAAAAATGGCGGTAGACATTATATGGGATGCAGAGGTAGGCAGATCAGTGTGCAATCCAGGCTAACCTGAAATGGTCTACACAGCAAGTTCCAGGCCAGCTGGAGATACATACTAAGACCCTGTCTCAAAAAAACACAAAACAACCCCTGCTATGTTGGTCCATGCCATCTCAACAGAAGGGGCTGAGCCAGGAGACATAAATATCTTGTGCTTGAGGTCAATTTCGGCTACAGAGTAAGACCCTGTCTCAAAACAAACCAGCAGCTAAATGTATATACTCTATGAGTATATTTATGGAATGCAAATATCACAATCATAAAAAACAAAAGCTCTCGCCAGGCGCGGTGGCGCACGCCTTTAATCCTAGCACTTGGGAGGGCAGGCGCAAGTGGATCTTTGTGAGTTCAAGGCCAGCCTGGTCTACAGAGTGAGTTCCAGGACAGCTGGGGCTACAGGGAGATCCTGTCTCGAAAAGACGAAAAGAAAAAGTTCTCCGGGGGGCGGGGGTGTATGCCTAGGCAGATCTGTGAGTTCCAAGCCAGCTAGAGCTGGGAGACCATCACAAAAAGACAAATAAATAAAAATTAAAATTAAAAAAAACCTACAATTCCCAAACCCTTTCCTCTTTTTTCTATTTCAAAATCACAATTTATAAAAACAAAATTTAGCCTTAATCTCTCCTGTCAACTACCTTGAATTGTGGTTTTGTAGCTTCTCTTCCTTAAAGGAATAAAAGCATCCCGAGGGCCAGCTCTTCATCATCTGATTCATCTATTACTATTCCCTGGGTGACTATGAGCCGAAGAGGTGCCAGTAACTATTGCTAAATGGACAACAGCACGCCTGCCTTGAGTATGTACTGCTCACACCTATCAAAGTGCCTTTGTTCAGGCTTTTAATTTGCTTCACAACCCTGTGAGGAAGCTATGGAGCTATTATTACCCCCACTTAACAAGGAAGAACTGAAGCATAGCATTGTATCACACTAAGGAAGCGTAGCATAGTATCACATTGAGGAAGCATAGCATTGTATCACACTGAGGAAGACCAGTGGGCTAGGACCTAGGGTCGCCCTCGGGCTTCAGCTGAATATATGACCCTGAGAGACACTGCACTCTGTCAGACTTTTTCCATCTATGAAATGAGAAGTAGAAGCCAAGAATGGTGCTGTAGGTAAGGGAGGGAAAAGTAGGCCAACTCAGCTACAGAGCAAATTCAAAGCCAGTCTCTGCTAATGAGACCCTGTCTCAAAATATAAAAAAAAATGATGGCTCAGTGGGTAAGGGGGCTTGCTCCTAGGAATGACAACTGAGGTTCCATCCCTGAATCCCATATGATGGAAGGACAGGACACACTCCCACAGGCTGTCCTCTGACTTTTATGTGTTTTGTTATTGTTTGTGTGTGTGTGTGTGTGTGTGTGTGTGTGTGTGTGTACAAGTACAAAAGTACATAAGTAAAAAGATAAAATGAGAGATGGAAATAAACTACAACCCTTTCTAACACTCTCCTGTGACTCCAAGGACAGATCTATTCAGCTGTAGAATGAAGACAATCATCTGCATTCTGTCCTACAGACATGCTGCCTTCCACAAGGAGCTGCCTCCAGCTGAGGTGAAGACCCACCCCCTTTCAACATTCTGAATTATGCAAAAGATGTATGCAAGTTTCCTTTTACTCTACTTGTAGTGGCTTCCTACTGGAGCAATCCAATAAAAAAGGAAAGGTAAAACCAAGTGAGGACCCAGGATAAAGACCTGTGGAAACAGCAATACACGGATGGAAAGCCAAGCTGTGGAGCCCAGAAGACTGAAGGTTCAAATTCCAACTCTGCCACCTCTTTTCTGTATGACAACATTGCTAAACCTTGTTTCCTAATCTGATCGGATCTTCCTTTGCAGGGTAAGCAGGAGTAGAAGGGCACACATGTAAAGTGCCTGATACTGAGCTGGTAAATAGTATTTGCTGAACATTCTAAATGTTTTACAAGTGTTATCTCAGACTCCTCCTAGCAATCCCATGAGATAGCCTTCATTATTGTCCCAGAGGCAGGATCTGAGGTCCAGAAAAGTTAATTTACCAAGGACACAAAATTATTACATGGAGAGTCAACCTAATTAATCTCACCCCAGACCCCAGGCTGCTAGCCACACAAAAAAATAAACTACTATTACTATCTTTAATCAGACCAAGTCCAAACTGTCTTCCCTAAAACAAGCTCTGTTTCTCTCTTTTTTTTTTAATGCATATGAAAGTACTATCTGCATGTAGGTTGGTGCACCCATGTCGTGCAATGCCACAGAGGTCAGAAGAGGGCGTTGGATTCCCCTGGAACTGGAGTTTTCCTGGAACTGGAGTTACAGACTATTCTTAGCCGCCGTGTGAGTGCTGGGAATCAAACCCAGGTCCTCTGCAAGAGCAGTTGGCGCTCTTAACCGCTGAGCCAACTCTCTAGTCCCCAAAGCTCTGGCTCTTAATCTGTTGGACTATGGAAGTGAAATTATCTTGCAGGGAGTAGAGCTCAGCAAAAGAGTACCTGCTTAGTAGTGTGAGGCCCGGGTTCAAGCCCTAATACCAAAAATCCCAGAAGAAAAAAAAAATCTTGGTTTTGCTAGTCTCAAACACAAATAAAAGAATGCTACTTCAGCTCGGTGTGGCGGCGCATGCCTTTAATCCTAACACTTGGGAGGCAGAGGCAGGAGGATCTTTGTGAGTTCAAGGCCAGCCGAGTCTACAGAGTGAGTTCCAGGACAGCTGGGGCTACAGGGAGACCCTGTCTCAAAAAAGACCAAAAAAAAAA
>VZQC01010550.1:1405239-1445274 GCA_009823505.1 Rhizomys pruinosus
TTTATTTATTTCTGTATGTGTATGAATGTACTGTCTGCATGCAAGTCTGTGCACCCGTGTCGTGCAATGCCGCGGAGGTCAGAAGACGGTCTCGGATTCCCCTGGAACTGGAGTTCTCCTGGAATTGGAGTTTCAGACGGTTCTCGGCCGCCATGTGGGTGCTGGGGATCGAACCCGGGTCCTCTGTAAGAGCGGTCGGCGCTCTTAACCGCTAGGCCGTCTCTCCAGCCCCCTGTATTGTTCTTTTCACTCAGAGTTACTTTGGCTATTCGGCGGGGTCTTTTGTTTTTCCAAATGAAATTAAGGACTTTTTTTTCCCCAAGCCTGTGAAGAAACTCTTGGGGATTTTAATTGGGATTGCACTAAACCTGTATAAGAGTTTGGGTAGAATGGACATTTTTACTATATTAATTTTCCCAATCCATGAGCATGGGAGGTTTTTCCATCTTCTGATGTCTTCTTCAATTTCCTTCTTCAGGGGTTTAAAATTTTTGTTGTAGAGATCTTTGGTGTCTTTTGGGGGGGGTCTTTTCGAGACAGGGTCTCCCTGTAGCCCCAGCTGTCCTAGAACTCACTCTGTAGACCAGGCTAGCCTTGAACTCACAAAGATCCACCTGCCTCTGCCTCCCAAGTGCTAGGACTAAAGGCATGCACCACAAGGCCCTGCTGAATCTCACTCTTACAGAAGTAGCTAAGACTTGTGGTGGGTTTTTTGTTTTGTTTTGTTTTTTGAGACAGGGTCTCCCTGTAGCCCCAGCTGGCCTGGAACTCACTCTGGGACTTTAATTTTCCCACTTTGAACTCCCTGCACCATCAGGCCAGCTTAGCTGAGAATTTTCTTTGAAACCAGGCCTTCTTATGCACTCTCCCCTTCTTCAAGTTTTTAGGCATTAGTCACTAATGCCACAAAGCCCTTTGAGAAGGCTGCAGCTATTACTAATAGCACAAAGAGTTAGCCCCAGAGCTTTGGGGTTTCAGGTCAGGCCTGAATTCACCCTGAGGAAGCCAATAAAAAGTGGTATTCCTTTAGGCCCAAACCTAGCTCCTGAGGAAAATCACTGAAGCCCAGTGAAAAACACAGATTATGTCATTTGACCCCCATCAACACACTATAAAGCAGGTGCCCTCAAAAGCTCATTTTAGAGTTTTGGAATTCACCTGTAGTTCAGAGAGGCCTTGTGATTTAGGCTTGGTCACAAAACCACCAAGAGGCAGGCATAGTTCAAGGCAGCCTTAGCACTACTTGCTGAATGATTTCCAGCATATTTCTTAGCTCTCTGGAACCTATTTCTTCAGCTGGGACTAATGATCATTTCTACCTTACAGGGAGTTTCTGAGAGGATCAAGTGAGATATTTTAGAAAAAGTGTCTAGCAAGTGTCGAGCATGAGGCAGAAAAATCAATACATGTCAGCCTTTTATAGATTGAAAAGAAAACAGTTTGGGGGCTGGAGAGATGGCCTAGTGGTTAAGAGCGCTGACTGCTCTTGCAGAGGACCCGGGTTCGATCCCCATCACCCACATGGCGGCTGAGAACCGTCTGTAACTCCAATTCCAGGAGAACTCCAATTCCAGAACTCTAGTTCCAGGGGAATCCGACGCCCTCTTCTGACCTCCACGGCATTGCACAACACGGGTGCACAAACCTACACACAGACAGTACATTCATACACATAAAAATAAATAAATAAATAAATAGGAAAAAAAGAAAAAAGTTTGGTATTTTCACAAAATGACAGTTTTAAAATTCTTTTTTTTTTAATTTTTTTATTAATTTTTATGTGTATGAGTGTACTGTCTGCATGTAGGTTTGTGCACCCATGTCGTGCAATGCCTCGGAGGTCAGAAGAGGGTTTCTGTTTCCCCTGGAACTGGAGTTATAGATGGTTCTCAGTCTCCATGTGGGTGCTGGGGATCGAACCCGGGTCCTCTGCAAGAGCAGTCGGCACTCTTAACCACTAGGCCATCTCTCCAGCCCTACAGTTTTAAAATTCTAAAACACTGCTTAGTTCAATTACCTACATAAGTTTGAACCCCTCTATCATATCCTTGATAACAAGTGACAAAGCTCGTCAGGTATGGTGAGAAAGACCTGTAATCCTATCAGGCAGAGGCTGCAATAGGAGGCTGGAGTTCAAGACTAGCCAATGCTACAAACTAAGACCCTATGTCTCAAAAACAAAAACAAATTTAAAAAACAACCTTTGTTTACAAGGCAGCCCATTTTGTTTTTAAAATGCTGAATTTTCTTCCAAGCATATAAGTGCATATCTCTAATTCCAGCCCTGAGAAAGCAGAAGCAGGAGAATTGCCTAATCTATAGAGTGAGCTCCAGGCAAGCCAGAGCTATATAGCAAGATCTTGTCTCAAAAACCAAATAGTCCTGCCTGTGGTGGCCCACGCCTTTAATCCTAGCACTTGGGAGGCAGAGGCAGGCGGATCTTTGTGAGTTCAAGGCCAGACTGGTCTACAGAGTGAGTTCCAGGACAGCTGGGGCTACAGGGAGACCCTGTCTCAAAAAGACAAAAAAAAAAAAAAATTAAAGAAAGAAACAAAGGTCTGGGGACACAGCTTCCTTGGTAGAGTGCTTCTCTAGCACACACAAAGCTGTGGGTTTAGTTCCTGGCACCACATAAACACAAGTCCTAATACTCTGAAAGTAGACACAGGAGGAGCAGAAGTTCAAGGTAATCCTTGCTACCTTCTAACCTTCTGGAATCTCTTCAAGTATTTGCAGGCAGGTCATCTTCCCCAGGCCCTCAGCCTCCGTCTTTAACTCTTCGTCCTATGTCATAGTCACAGAGGTGGTCCAACTGCACAAAGTGTACAGGAATGGGTTGGAATCCCAATCTTTCCTCTTACTAGCTATGTGAATTTAAGCAGGATTTTTTTTTGGGGGGGGTCTTTTTGAAAGGGTCTCCCTTTTAGTACCAGCTGGCCTGGAATTCGCTCCATAGACCAGGCTGGCCTAGAACTCACAGAGATCAGCCTGCCTCTGGCTCCCAAGTGCTGGGATTAAAGGAGTCCCCCACCACGCCTGGCTTAAGCAGGATTTTTTTTAAAGATGGAAGAACCAATTTTGTTTTAATTTATTTTTGTATGTGTACAAATGTACTGTGCGCATGCAGGTCTGTGCACCCGTGTAGTGCAATGCCACAGAGGTCAGAAGAGGGTCTCAGATTCCCCTGGAACTGGAGTTCCCCTGGAATTGGAGTTACAGACGGTTCTTAGCCGCCATGTGGGTGCTGGGAATCAAACCTAGGTCCTCTGCAAGAGCGGTCAGTACCCTTAACCTCTAGGCCATTTCTCCAGCCCCAGAAGAACCAATTTTTTTTTTTTTTTTTTTTTTTTTTTTTTTTTTGGTCTTTTCGAGACAGGGTCTCCCTGTATTCCCAGCTGTCCTGGAACTCACTCTGTAGACCAGGCTGGCTTTGAACTCACAAAGATCCGCCTGCCTCTGCCTCCCAAGTGCTAGGATTAAAGGCGTGCGCCACCACGTCCGGCAGAAGAACCAATTTTAAGCAGGATTTTTAACCTCTCCAAAATATGGTTCTTCATCTACGTGACAAAGAAAAGTTATTCTCATCTCACAAAACAATTGTGAGAATTAAATTAGATAAAGTAAGAATACTAGCTCCAAGCCTGGCGTGGTGGCACATGCCTTTAATCCTAGCACTTGTGAGGCAAAGGCAGGCGGATCTTTGTGAGTTCAAGGCCAGCCTGGTCTACAGAGTGAGTTCCAGGACAGCTGAGGCTACAGGGAGACCCTGTCTCGAAAAGACAAAAAAAAAAAAAAAAAAAAAAAGATACTAGCTCCAACCAAGTCCAGCAATATATGTACGAGGCCTCCTGAATGTCTGCCACTGTTAAACTATATGCCAATTAACCAGGCATGGTGGTTGCGTGAGAATGGCCTAGCAGTTAAGAGCACGACCGCTCTTACAGAGGACCGGGTTTCGATCCCCCAGCATCCATAATGGCGGCTGAGAACCGTCTGAAACGCCCATTCCAGGAGAACTCCAGTCCGAGGGGAATCCGAGCATTCTTCTGACCTCCGCGCATTGCAGACACGGGTGCACATAACCTTGCATGCAGACAGTACATTCATACACATAACATAAGAAATAAAATTAAAAAAAAAAAAAAAAAAGACCAAAAAAGGGCTGGAGAGATGGCTCATCGGTTAAGAGCAAAGATTGCTCTTGCACAGGACCAGGTTCGATTCCCAGCACCTACATGGCAGCTAAGAACCATTTTTAACTCCAGTTCCAGGGGACTCCAATGCCCTCTTCTGAGCTTCGTGGCATTGCTTGACATGGGTATGCTCACATACATGTAGGCAATACACCCATATACATACAGTAATTTAAAAGAAAAGATATATCCCAATTAGTAAATATCTTTCAAAGTAAGTTAAGTCAATCAAACATAACATGAAGGTACTAGTTTTTGTTTTGTTTTGTTTTTAAATTTTATTTATTTTTTTTGTGTATGAATGTACTGTCTGCATGTAGGTTTGTGCACTTGTGTTGTACAATGCTGCGGAGGTCAGAAGAGGGCGTTGGATTCCCCTGGAACTGGAGTTCTCCTGGAATTGGAGTTACAGACAGTTCTCAGCCGCCATGTGGGTGCTGGGGATTGAACCCCGGTCCTCTGCAAGAGCAGTCGGTGCTCTTAACCGCTAGGCTATCTCTCCAGCCCTAAGCTACTGGTTTTTGATGGTGACTAACAGGACCTTGTTTTAAGACACAACAGCTAAGAAAGCACAGACTCCCAGTTCGATGTGTCTAGCAATCTATACCAGCGACCCAAAGATGCAATGGAGACTCTAAAGACAAAGGTGAAAGAAGAAGCAAGAAGAAACAGGATAGGTCATTAAACCAGGGGTCCAAATAAAAGCCAAGTATCACATGCTGTCCAGAGCTGTCTGAGATTCGGAGCTCTACATCTAGCACACATTCCCTAATTTAAGAGAAGACAATGAGGGGCTGGAGAGATGGCCTAGCAGTTAAGAGCACCGACTGCTCTTGCAGAGGACCTGGGTTTGATCCCCAGCACCCACATGGTGGCTGAGAACCGTCTTTAACTCCAGTTCCAGGGGAACCCGACGCCCTCTTCTGACCTCCGAGGCATTGCATGACACGGGTGCACAAACCTACATGCAGACAGTACATTCATATAAATTAAATAAATAAACAAACACATAAATAAATAAATAAACAAATAAACAAAAATTTAAAAAAGAGAAGACAATGAAAATAATTAAAGAACAAGCAACTACTGGGAGTGGTGGTACCTGCATGCATTCTCAGCACTCAAGATTGAGGCAGGAAGACTGTGAGTTTCAGTACAGCACCAGCTAAAGTGTCACTTTGTCTTATAAAATATAATATCTTCAGTGGTGTCCTTCTAGATCCTGAAGTCCAAAGTACAGAGGAGGCTCAATAAGTCAAGACTGAAATCCTTCCTAAAATAATTGCCAGTTGGTCTGCTTCTTCCCACCTTGAAGGGCTCACATTTAAACTTTCCTTGAGTCTCAAAATAGACTTGAACTTCACTTTTTTTTTTATCTTTTTGAGACAGGGTCTCCCTGTAGCACCAGCTGTCCTGGAACTCGCTATGTAGACCAGGCTGGCCCTGGAACTCGCTATGTAGACCAGGCTGGCCTTGAACTCCCAGCAATCCGACTGCCTCTGCCTCCCAAGTGCTGGGATTAAAGGTGTGTGCCACCATGCCCAGCTTGAACTTTACATTTTTTAAATTTCATCTTTGTTATTGTGTGTATGCATTTGTGATGTGTGAGTGCAGGCATGTATATACCATTACAAGCATGTGGAAGCCAGAAGACAATCTTAGGTAGTTCTCTTCTTCCACTATGAATCAAACCCAGGCCATCAGACTATTGAGGTAAAGGACCTTATCAGCTAAGCCATCTCACTGGTCTGAATTTGAACTTAAAATTTGTCTTTTTGAGACAGGGTCTCCCTGTAGCCCCAGCTGTCCTGGAACTCACTTTGTAGACCAGGCTGGCCTTGAACTCACAGAAATCCACCTGCCTCTGCCTCCCAAGTGCTGGGATTAAAGGTGAGTGCCACCATGCCTAGCATGGGGGCTCTTTTCTATTTCACAACATTCCACCCCTGGCCCCAAAGGCCTATGGCCATTTCATAATGCCGGATGCATTTAGTCCATCTCTAAGAGTCCTCCAAATCTTAGCAGTTCCAATACTGTTCAAAAGTCCAAATTTAAAAAAAAAATAAAAAAATAAAAAATAAAAAAAGCCCCATAGAATCTGGATAGGGCACACACCTTTAATCCCAGCTCGGGGGAGTCAGTCTGATCTCTCTAAGCCTGGTCTACATATCAAGTTCCAGACCAGTTGGGGCTACAGCTTAAAAACAAAAATAAGCCTGGTGCCATGTGGCACAAGCCTTTAATCCCAGCACTGGGGAGGCAGAGGCAGGTGGATCTTTGTGAGTTCAAGGCCAGCCTGGTCTATAGAGCGAGTTCCAGGACAGCTAGGGCTACAGGGAGACCCTGTCTCAAAAAGACCAAAAATAAATAAAATAAAACTTAAAACAAAAATAAAAAGCTATAAACAGAGAGGGAGCAATGTAGCTCAGCAGGACAGAAGGCCAGCCTATTGCCTAGCACTCTCAAGGCCCTTTTCAATGCCAAAACTGCCAAACCAAAAAAAAAAAAAGAAAACAAGTAACAAGGCAAATTTTGCTCACTGAAGTCTACACCCATGCTAGGGCTTTCTTCCCAAGCCCTTCTTTACTTCTCTTAATCCATGTACTTAAAATCTATATTGAGGGCTGGAGAGATGGCCTAGCGGTTAAGAGCGCCGACCGCTCTTGCAGAGGACCCGGGTTCGATCCCCAGCACCCACATGGCGGCCGAGAACCGTCTGAAACTCCAGTTCCAGGAGAACTCCAGTTCCAGGGGAATCCGACGCCCTCTTCTGACCTCCGCGGCATTGCACGACACGGGTGCACAGACCTGCATGCAGACAGTACATCCATACACATACAGAAATTTAAAAAAAAATTAATGTGATTTTAGTATTTACAGTAATAAATAAAAATTTATAAAAAAAAAAAATCTATATTGAAAAGGTCCTTTATATGCAGGCAGACCTCTGTGAATTTGAGGCCAGCTTGGTATACGTGGCAAGTTCCAAGCTAGCTAGGGACCCTTTCTCAAACAAATTTAGCCCAAGAGCTAAATTTCATCTCTGTTAAACATACAAGAATCACAAGGAAGAATAATCCAGAACTCAAACCCCAAAACAAGCCTAATAGTCCTAAGTAGTTCATTCACCACCATGAACAGAGATTGACCACCCAAGGACTAAAGCTATGTGGAGACCACCAGCATACCTATGCCCTAGGTGGGTCTATTATAACAAGTGAGTCATAAAATACCTCAGAATAATTTTCTCCGAAAGGATCCCTGGTAGATTAAAGCCAGCCCAGCTGTGGTTACATTTGTAATTCCAGACCAGGTAATGGAACAGGGAGGATCCCGGCTCACAAAGACAAAAAAAAAAAAAAAAAAAAAAAAGGAACACCTGAGCCAAGCCTTGTGGCAGCATCTGCCCTGCAACCCAGTACTTGGGAGATGTCAGCAGAGGATAAGGAGTTCAAGCATTGCATTAGCTAAAGGTGATTTCAAGGCCAGTCTCATCAACACTGTGATTCCTAGGCCTGCCTGGGCTATATAGAATTTGCTTAAAACACGCAGGCCTGTCTGCGTTTTTAGCCAGGCATGGTGGTAAAAGCCTTTATCCAGAGCGGGGAGGGCAGAGGCAGGTGTATCTCTGAAGTTCAAGTCCAGCCTGATCTACACAGTACACAGTCAGTTCCAGGACAGAAACGGCATCGGGCAGACTCTGTCTCAAAAAGACAAAAAGAAACAACAACAAAACAAAACAAAACACATGCTGTATTCATTTGTGTGCATACAATAAAGAACCTTATCTAACATTTTAACCTGATCATCCTCCCCATCTTTGAAAAGAATGGGACAGCTAGAATCACTCTACGGAACTTCTAAACTCAAAATTGATAACAAAATTTAAAGTTGCTTTACCAGTACCCTATGTCAAGAGATTTAAGAAAAATCAAAGTGGGCATGGTGGCCACCCCTTTAATCCCAGCACTCGGAGGCGGAGGCAGGGAAGATCTTCTTGTGAGTTGAAGGCACAGCTGGTCTACATAGTGAGTTCCAGACAGCAGCTAAGAGACCTTGTGAAAGACCCCTCCCCCAAAAAATCAAAAAAGTAGTAAATTCAGTCATAAACTCTCATACCTATTTTTCTAGAAATCTCCAACAGTACACCCAGGAGTGGAGAGAAAGTCCTTTGGAAGACACCAAGCAAATCCAACTACCGGGCTGGCAAGAGGGGGTCCCACTACAGCTTTCAGAATGGGACCCTTCTGGTTTGCAGTTTTTGTTCTAGCTCTTCACTTCCAATTTTACCCTCTGAAGTGGGTACTAATACCCCACTCCCAAGCAGAGGCCCTTTGTACTGGGCGCCATAGTTGATGATGCAAACACCTTGGCAAAGTTCAGCTTGGTGCCAGGATGAGCCACTGAAGGCATCTGCGACTGCCAGAAGCCAACACACACACACACACACACACACACACACAACACACACACACACAGGCACAGGTGGGGGAGGGCAGAGGGAGGCCAGGGAAGGGAAGAGTGACTTGGAGAGCAGGTCAGGGTCACTGCCCTACTGAAACTTCCACCTGCCCCCTTCTTCCTGAGTGCTACCCAGCGCCAGATCAGATGTCAAAAACTCCGCAAAAAAAAGTCCCGTGATAGGTCGACTTCCACCTCTTGGCCTCTGAAACTCCTACAGCCTGCCCCCTACCTCCTGCCCAGCCCTCCGCCTGCCCCCTGCAGCCCCCACTCTACCCCCGACCCACTCTGCCCTACCGCCCCGGCGAGGCCTGCCCCCTTTCTCGGGACACCCGGGAGCCCCGGAGGCGGCCGGACTCAGGGCCCCAGGCCCGCAGGACCAGAGCCGGCCCAACGCGGGTGGCCGGGGTGCAGCGGCTGCGAGGGGCCAGGGTGCAGCGGCTGCAGGCGGCCCGGGTGCAGGTGTGCGGGGGACCGGGGTGCAGCGGCAGCCGGGGCCGGGGTGCAGGGGCTGGCGGGGGGGGGCAGGTGCAGGGGCTGCGGGGAATCTGGTCCCAGCCTCAGCGCCTGCGGAGAGAAGGGGGCGGCGGCGACCCTACCTGTCAGGTCTCTTCCCGGGACCAGCAGCAGCACAACTTCAGGAGCCCATGTCCGTCGGGGGCCCGGCCCCTCTCCCGGGAGCAGGAGCGCAGATCCCGGGAAGGGGGCTGGGGACCCGGGCAGCCCTAGCCGCTTCCCATGCTCCCCGCCCGGCGCCAAGCCGGGGCAGGACAGCGCCTCCGCCCGCCCCTGCGCAACACCTCACACCCGCGCTCACACACACTCACACTCCCTCGCGCGCTCTCACACACGCACTCCCCTCCCTCCCCCTGCTCTGTTTATCTCCTCAGGCTGTCTGGGGACCCAGGAGAAGCCCAGCACTGCGCCTGCGCCGCGCAGTCTCCGCGCCCGCCTCGCGCCTCACGGTCGGCAGCTACGCTACGGAGATGGCGCCCGGCAGTTTCGAGAATAGCCAGCGCGGGCCCCAGTCCCCCTGCCCGCCCCCACCGCGCGCCCGGGTCAACGTCTGCTGCCGGTGGCGCCCACTAACCTGCTAGTGGGGGAGCCCCCGCTCCGCCGGGGCCAATCCGCTTCACCGCTCGCAGGACCGGCAGCTAGTGGGCGGGCGGGAAAGCTGGACTGAGCCCTGACGCATCATGGGAGTAGTAGTTTCTCGCCATCGCGAAGCTCCTGCAGCGTGGGCTGACCCCGCCCGGTTACTATTAGTTACCTGGACGCACCTCCCGTCTCCCTTTGGGTAAAAATGCAGTCACCTTGGTTTTGGGGACCACCCCGACGCGGTCGCCCAGAGTCCAGCACAGCCCCCTAAGGGCTCCTCAAAACTGCTTCTGAGACTCGGAATTAGGGGACACCTTAGGCTAAGACACTAGAGTTCCCCACCCTAGAGCCGCCCTCAGCCTACGCCTGCCTACTCTAGGGGGCTGCTGAAGTAGCACATTCCACTGCTGAATCTTCCAGAGCTTGAAGTTAGAGGATAAAGGCGAATCAGGTCCTAAATTCAGCCACACAGTCTAGGAACTCAGGCTGATGGGAGACAAGGTCCCTCAGAAACAACTTGAGTCACTGCTTACTTGCCAAGAAAGGGCTTTCAAGCCTTGTGAAGCCCCAGATGGACATTCATTCTCTTGTCTAGGGAAATCCCCAAGGTGACATGGGAGGCACTAGAGGTAACCTCTTAAAGCAGAGACCAGAGCCCCAATTCAGAAAAAAGCACACAATGTTATCACCAGAGGAGGGAAACCTCACAGGTAACACAGAGTACGAGACTTTCAGATTGATAACATTTGGCTTTTGTTTTCTCTATATTGGGTATGGTCCCTTCTATAAATACAACTGCGGTCTGTTTTACAGAAGAGAAAACAATAGCAAAAAGAGGCTAAAGGTGGCTAGCGCAGGGTCATATAGCAGATAGAGAAATCCACTAGGGGCCTGGAGAGATGGCCAAGCGAATTAAGAGCCCGCTGCTCTTGCAGAGATAACACACATCGGCTGGGTCAGCTAAACCTCAACAATCTGAACTCCAATTCCAGAGAATCCAACACCCTCTTCTGACCTTGGCGGCATTTGTACGACACGGGTGCACAGACTGCATCAGACAGTAATTCATACACAATAATAAATAAATAAATAAATAAATAAATATAAATAAATAATAAATAAACAAAAAAAACTCCAGCTAGGATTCAAACACTAGCAGTACCCACCCTTAAGAACTTAGCCGGACTGGCTGTGGAGAGATGACCTAGCGGTTGGGAAGCACCGACTGCTCTTGCAGAAGACCCAGGTTGCGATCCCAGCACCCACAGAGACTAAAACCGTCTTTAACTCCAGTTCCAGAGGAATTCGACGCCCTCTTCTGACCTCCGCGGCGTGCACGACACCGGTGCACAGACTCGCATGCAGACAGAACATTCACACCAAACGAAAATAATAAAATAAAATAAAAAAAAACTTAGCCACGCCTAGTGGCGCATGCCTTTAATCTAGCACTTGGAAGGCAGAGGCGGCAGTATCTCTTGAGTATCAAGGCCTGCCTGGTCTAAAAAGTGAACTCCAGGCCAGCCTGAGACTAAGGGAGACCCTTTCTAAAAAACAAAAAAGTGTTATCCCATGTTATAATTCCATTGAGATTCTTTTCTACCAATTTTGTTCCCATTTGTGGAAATTCGTCTAAATTCCCAAAGAGTAATTTGTCTCCATTTTCAAGATAAGAACCTACCCTGTGAATTCCAGCCCTTCTAAAAATGTGGATCATTCCTCTTGACCTTTCCCACAGAGCCGTGTCTTTAAATCAGCTGGATGTGGTGTTCCTTGGCACTTGGGAGATCAGAGTCAGGGGGATCTTTTACAAGTCTAAAGCCAACTAGGTTTACATAGAAAGTTCCAGTCTAGGGCTGGAGAGATGGCCTAGCGGTTAGGAGCGCCGACCGCTCTGCAGAGGACCTGGGTTCAATCCCCAGCACCCACATGGCGGCCGAGAGCCGTCCTGAAACTCCAATTCCAGGAAACTAAGTTCCAGGAGAATCTGCCACCCGCTTCTGACCTCCGCGGCATTGCACGACACGGGTCACAAGACTTGCATGCAGACAGTAACATTCAACACAACGGAAATAAATAAAAATTAAAAAAAAAAAATTTAGAAGAAAGATTCGGCTAACTGCCATTACATAGTGACCCCTGACTCAAAAAAAAAATTATAGATTTGGGGCTAGATGGCCTGATCCATCTATCCATAGTTCTCTAGGTTCTAGCTACAGCCATGGTTGGAGTGAATGAGTCAGTGAAGCTACAAAACAGCTGTGTTTTCTGAGCACCTTCCATGGGAGCTAAGTACTCCCAGAGAATTAAACAACACTTCCACAATCATATAGCTAAAAAGCGATATACTTGCCGGGCATGGTGGCCCATGCCTTTAATCCCAACACTTGGAGGCAGAGAGGCAGGTGGATCTCTGTGAGTTCAAGGCACCTGGTCTACAGAGTGACTTTCAGCCAGCCTTGGGGCTATAGGGTAGATGCCTGTCTCAAAAAGACAAAGAAAAAAAAAAAAAGGAAGTGATATACTTGAGATGAAAACCCAGAATATTTTTATTTTATTTAATTTTTTGGTCTTTTCCAGACAGGATCTCCCTGAGCCCAAGCTGTCCTGGAACTCGTTCTGTAGACCAGGCGGCCTTCAACTCACAAAGATCCGACCTCCCTGCCTCCCAAGTGCTAGGATTAGAAGGCATGCACCACCACGCCCGCTTAAAACCCAGAATATTTTAAACCCTTAAGTCTAGGTGGCAAGGTCACAAAGATCTTAGAAATGCCAAAGCAGAGCAGGGCGTGGTAGCCAGGCCTTTAATCCCAGCACTCAGGAGGCAGAGGCAGGGGATCTCTTGAGTTTAAGGCCACCCTGGTCTACATAGGGAGTTTCCAGGCCAGCGGTGGCTAAAGGGAAAACCCTGTCTCAAAAAAAAATACCAAGACAGAAGAGTGGATTACATTTCTGTGACTACTAGAATAGTCTATAGCTCATAGTAGACAGTAAATTATTTGTATTTATTTATTTAATTTATTTATTTAATTTATTTATGTTTTTTTCGAGACAGGGTCTCCCTGTAGTCCCAGCTGTCCTGGAACTCACTCTGTAGACCAGGCTGGCCTTGACCTCACAAAGATCCGCCTGCCT
This sequence comes from Rhizomys pruinosus, assembly GCA_009823505.1. Taxonomy (NCBI): domain Eukaryota; kingdom Metazoa; phylum Chordata; class Mammalia; order Rodentia; family Spalacidae; genus Rhizomys; species Rhizomys pruinosus. The sequence continues at coordinate 1,418,127 of VZQC01010550.1, forward strand.
TCTGCCTCCCAAGTGCTAGATTAAAGGCGTGTGCCACCACACCCCGGCAGTAAATATTTTGTTTTTAGAATGAATGTATGGGGGCTTGAGAGATGGCTCATGGTTAAGGCACTGACTGCTCTGCAGGAGACCAGGGTTCGATCCAACACCACATGGCAGCTAAGAACATTTTTAACTCCAGTTCCAGGGGAATCTGACACCCTCTCTGACCTCAGGCGGCACTTGCATGACAGGGGGTGCACCATCTACATGCAGACAGTACACTCATACACATAAAAAATAAATTTAAAAAAATGCAATGCTTATAATCTTAAAAAGGGGAGGGGGCTGGAAAGATGGCTCAGCAGTTAAGAGCTCCGACTGCTCTTGCAGAGGACCCAGGTTTGATTCCCAGGACCCACATGGTGGCTAAGAACCGTCTGAAACTCCACTTCCAGGAGAACTCCAGTCCCAGGAGAATCTGACACCCTATTCTAACCTCGAGCATTGCAGGACACGGATGCACCAACTACATGCAGACAGTACATCATACACATAAAAAAATAAATAAAATTTAAAAAAAGAATGAATGTATGATGGTAAGGCAGAAGACTGATAATAGCTGTGATTAATATTGCTTATTTTCTGTCTGGTAGTTATTCAAGCTCTTACTCCCTTGGTCATGTGCTCTCATCTTCACATATAATAAAACATTTGTATATATATATATATATTTAATATATATATACTATACATGTGCAACATTATATTAGATCTTCATAACCACTTTATACGTTAGAAAGGATGGATATTATTCTTACTCTCATTTACACAGAAAAAAACAGGCTGGAGAAGTGGCTTAACAGTTTAAAGAGAACTGGCTGTTTCTACGAAAACCTGGTTTGATTCCCAGCACCCACATGTGCAGCTAAACTGAACTCCAGTTCCACAGGATCCAAAGCCCTCTTCTGACCTGACCTCTGTGGGGATTGCATGGCACGGGTCACTTACATGCAGTCATGCACCAAAACACATAAAATAATAAATTTTTTTTTTTAAAGCTGGGTGTGGTGGTATACACATTTAATACCAGGACTTGGGAGGCAGAGGCAGGAAGAACTCTGAATTCAGACCAGCCTGGTCTCAGATTAAGTTCCAGACCAACTGGGGCTACAAAGAGATCCGGTCTCAAAAAAGACAAAAAAGAAGACAAAAGAGAGAGAGAGAGAGAAGAGAGACATAACAGCTTTGTAAGATACACTGAGCAGTAGCAGAAGAGCACTTGCCTAACACATGTAAGACCCTAGCTTTGATCACCAATACCAAGAAAAATTCAGTTCAGAATCAGATACACCTTCAAGTCCTAAGTAGTATCCAGATTAGCTGAAGAAAGGACTCTCTAACCAGTAGATCTGTGCTACTTTGGGAAATCTTCAGCTGTCCATCGCTGCAGTATTCAAGTAGTCTACATAGTTATGTCTCCAAGACAATCTCTAGTAGTAATTATTATCATTAGGGTAAATATAATTAAGTGATCAATTCCAGTAATCTCAGAATTCAGTTTTCTAGAACAACGTTATTCAAATAAAGTTTATGGGTAATGAATATAAGCCCTTTGTTTTTTTGTTTTTTTTTTTTCTACCCAAAATGTCAAAGGATGCCACCACTGATGGCTGCCACTACAGAGGTCACAATGTTAGAAATATAGTCCAAGGTCCAAGGACTCCATCAAAACTACACAAAGAACATGTAGACAAAGCAAAAGTGACTGGCAAGGAGATTTTACTTTTGTAAAAGGGACTTTCATGTCAGTCGACCAGCAAAGTACATACCCTGACTCCAAGAAGCTTGGAGGGGCTTTTATCCCTACTAACACAAGAGAACTGTCCTATTCCCCCATTGGCTTGGGGTCGACTCCATAGTTTTTTTCCAGCTTGGCTAAGTTTAAAGGGAGAGAGCTCCACTGCTCCAGGCCATTGGGCTCTGATATGCATCAGGGCTTTTCCTTAAACAAAAGTCTTGCAGATGTGTGTTATGATTAAAAGATTAGAAATCCACTCCTGGTATAGTACCCATAAGACTCTTCTTACTACGAGAAATTACATGCACAGCTATTTTATTGGCAGCTCTGTTCACCAATAAAAAAAGCTGGAACCAACCCAAATGCCCCTCAACTGGGNTTGTGTCTAACATAGTGAATTCCAGACCAGGTATGGACTAAAGGGAGGATCCGCTCCAAGACAAAAAAAAAAAAAAAAAAAAAAAAAAGGAACACCTGAGCCAAGCCTTTGCAGGCCATCTGCCCTGCAATCCCAGTACTTGGGAGATGTCAGCAGAGGATAAGGAGTTCAAGACTTGCATTAGCTAAAGGTGATTTCAAGGCCAGTCTCATCAACACTGTGATTCCTAGGCCTGCCTGGGCTATATGAGAATATTGCTTAAACACGCAGGCCTGTCTGCGTTTTTAGCCAGGCATGGGTGTAAAAGCCTTTAGTCCCAGCAGGGGGAGGCAGAGGCAGGTGGATCTTGAGTTCAAGTCCAGCCTGATCTACACAGTACACAGTCAGTTCCAGGAAGAAAGGCATCGGGAACTCTGTCTCAAAAAGGACAAAAAGAACAACAACAAACAAACAACAAAACAAAACACATGTGCTCTTCATGCGACATGCTGTGCATACAATAAAGAACACTTATCTAACATTTTAACCTGATCATCCTCCCCATCTTTGAAAAGAATGGGACAGCTAGAATCACTCTACGGAACTTCTAAACTCAAAATTGATAACAAAATTTAAAGTTGCTTTACCAGTACCCTATGTCAAGAGATTTAAGAAAAATCAAAGTGGGCATGGTGGCACACACCCTTTAATCCCAGCATCTCGGAGGCGGGGGAGGCAGGCAGATCTTCTTGTTGGTTGAAGGACAGTCTGGTCTACATAGTGAGTTCCAAACATGTACAGACCTTGCTAAAAAAAAATAAAGACCCCTCCCCCAAAAAATCAAGAAAGTAGTAAATTCAGTCATAAACTCTCATACCTATTTTTCTAGAAATCTCCAACAGTACACCCAGGAGTGGAGAGAAAGTCCTTTGGAAGACACCAAGCAAATCCAACTACCGGGCTGGCAAGAGGGGGTCCCACTACAGCTTTCAGAATGGGACCCTTCTGGTTTGCAGTTTTTGTTCTAGCTCTTCACTTCCAATTTTACCCTCTGAAGTGGGTACTAATACCCCACTCCCAAGCAGAGGCCCTTTGTACTGGGCGCCATAGTTGATGATGCAAACACCTTGGCAAAGTTCAGCTTGGTGCCAGGATGAGCCACTGAAGGCATCTGCGACTGCCAGAAGCCAACACACACACACACACACACACACACACCAACACACAACACACAGGCACCGGTGGGGGAGGGCAGAGGGAGGCCAGGGAAGGGAAAGAGTGACTTGGAGAGCAGGTCAGGGTCACTGCCCTACTGAAACTTCCACCTGCCCCCTTCTTCCTGAGTGCTACCCAGCGCCAGATCAGATGTCAAAAACTCCGCAAAAAAAAGTCCCGTGATAGGTCGACTTCCACCTCTTGGCCTCTGAAACTCCTACAGCCTGCCCCCTACCTCCTGCCCAGCCCTCCGCCTGCCCCCTGCAGCCCCCACTCTACCCCCGACCCACTCTGCCCTACCGCCCCGGCGAGGCCTGCCCCCTTTCTCGGGACACCCGGGAGCCCCGGAGGCGGCCGGACTCAGGGCCCCAGGCCCGCAGGACCAGAGCCGGCCCAACGCGGGTGGCCGGGGTGCAGCGGCTGCGAGGGGCCAGGGTGCAGCGGCTGCAGGCGGCCCGGGTGCAGGTGTGCGGGGGACCGGGGTGCAGCGGCACGGGGGCCGGGGTGCAGGGGCTGGGGGGGGGGGAGGTGCAGGGGCTGCGGGGAATCTGGTCCCAGCCTCAGCGCCTGCGGAGAGAAGGGGGCGGCGGCGACCCTACCTGTCAGGTCTCTTCCCGGGACCAGCAGCAGCACAACTTCAGGAGCCCATGTCCGTCGGGGGCCCGGCCCCTCTCCCGGGAGCAGGAGCGCAGATCCCGGGAAGGGGGCTGGGGACCCGGGCAGCCCTAGCCGCTTCCCATGCTCCCCGCCCGGCGCCAAGCCGGGGCAGGACAGCGCCTCCGCCCGCCCCTGCGCAACACCTCACACCCGCGCTCACACACACTCACCACCCTCCTCGCGCGCTCTCACACACGCACTCCCCTCCCTCCCCCTGCTCTGTTTATCTCCTCAGGCTGTCTGGGGACCCAGGAGAAGCCCAGCACTGCGCCTGCGCCGCGCAGTCTCCGCGCCCGCCTCGCGCCTCACGGTCGGCAGCTACGCTACGGAGATGGCGCCCGGCAGTTTCGAGAATAGCCAGCGCGGGCCCCAGTCCCCCTGCCCGCCCCCACCGCGCGCCCGGGTCAACGTCTGCTGCCGGTGGCGCCCACTAACCTGCTAGTGGGGGAGCCCCCGCTCCGCCGGGGCCAATCCGCTTCACCGCTCGCAGGACCGGCAGCTAGTGGGCGGGCGGGAAAGCTGGACTGAGCCCTGACGCATCATGGGAGTAGTAGTTTCTCGCCATCGCGAAGCTCCTGCAGCGTGGGCTGACCCCGCCCGGTTACTATTAGTTACCTGGACGCACCTCCCGTCTCCCTTTGGGTAAAAATGCAGTCACCTTGGTTTTGGGGACCACCCCGACGCGGTCGCCCAGAGTCCAGCACAGCCCCCTAAGGGCTCCTCAAAACTGCTTCTGAGACTCGGAATTAGGGGACACCTTAGGCTAAGACACTAGAGTTCCCCACCCTAGAGCCGCCCTCAGCCTACGCCTGCCTACTCTAGGGGGCTGCTGAAGTAGCACATTCCACTGCTGAATCTTCCAGAGCTTGAAGTTAGAGGATAAAGGCGAATCAGGTCCTAAATTCAGCCACACAGTCTAGGAACTCAGGCTGATGGGAGACAAGGTCCCTCAGAAACAACTTGAGTCACTGCTTACTTGCCAAGAAAGGGCTTTCAAGCCTTGTGAAGCCCCAGATGGACATTCATTCTCTTGTCTAGGGAAATCCCCAAGGTGACATGGGAGGCACTAGAGGTAACCTCTTAAAGCAGAGACCGGAGCCCCAATTCGAAGAAAAGCACACAATGTTATCACCAGAGTAGGGAAACCTCACAGGGTAACACAGAGTACGAGACTTTCAGATTGATAACATTTGGCTTTTGTTTTCTCTATATTGGGTATGGTCCCTTCTATAAATACAACTGCGGTCTGTTTTACAGAAGAGAAAACAATAGCAAAAAGAGGCTAAAGGTGGCTAGCGCAGGGTCATATAGCAGATAGAGAAATCCGCTAGGGGCCTGGAGAGATGGCCTAGCGATTAAGAGCGCCGACTGCTTTGCAGAGGAAACACCCACATGGCGGCTGAGGGTCAAGCCTAACAGCCTGCAATTTGTCTCAATTCCAGGAGCCAATTCCAGAGGAATCCAACACCCTTTCTGACCTTGGCGGCATTGTACGACACGGGTGCACAGACCTGCATGCAGACAGTACATTCATACAAATAATTAAAATAAATAAATAAATAAATAAATATAATAAAAAATATAAACTAAAAAAAAAATCTCACAGCTAGGATTCAAAACTAGGCAGTACCCACCCTTAAGAACTTAGCCGGACTGGGCTGGAGAGATGACCCTAGCGGTTGGGAAGCACCGACTGCTCTTGCAGAAGACCCAGGTTGCGATCCCAGACCCCACAGGAGACCTAAAACCGTCTTTAACTCCAGTTCCAGAGGAATTCGACGCCCCTCTTCTGACCTCCTGGCAGTGCACGACACGGCGTGCACAGACCTGCATGCAGACAGTACATTCACACCAAACGAAAAATAAATAAATAAAATAAAAAAAACTTACCACGCCTAGGGCGCATGCCTTTAATCTAGCACTTGGAAGGCAGAGAGCGGCAGTGATCTCTATGAGATCAAGGCCTGCCTGGTCTAAAAAGTGAACTCCAGGCCAGCCTGAGACTAAGGGAGACCCTTTCTAAAAAGACAAAAAAGTGTTTATCCCATGTTTATAATTCCATTGAGATTCTTTTCTACCAATTTTGTTCCCATTTGTGGAAATTCGTCTAAATTCCCAAAGAGTAATTTGTCTCCATTTTCAAGATAAGAACCTACCCTGTGAATTCCAGCCCTTCTAAAAATGTGGATCATTCCTCTTGACCTTTCCCACAGAGCCGTGTCTTTAAATCAGCTGGATGTGGTGTTCCTTGGCACTTGGAGAGACAGAGTCAGGGGGATCTTTTACAAGTCTAAAGCCAACTAGGTTTACATAGAAAGTTTCAGTCTAGGGCTGGAGAGATGGCCTTAGCGGTTAGGCAGCGCCGACGCTCTTGCAGAGGACCTGGGTTCAATCCCCAGCACACATGGCGGCCGAGAGCCGTCCTGAAACTCCAATTCCAGAACTCAGTTCAGGGAGAATCTGAGCACCCTCTTCTGACCTCCGCGGCATATTGCACGACACGGGTGCACAGACTTGATGCAAAAAAACATTCAGACACATAACGGAAATAAATAAAATTAATAAAAAAAAAAAAATTTAGGAAAGAAAGTTCCAGCTAACTGCCATTACATAGTGACCCTGACTCAAAAAAAAAATTATAGATTTTGGGACTAGATGGCCTTGATCCATCTATCCATAGTTCTCTAGGTTCTAGCTACAGCCATGGTTGGAGTGAATGAGTCAGTGAAGCTACAAAACAGCTGTGTTTTCTGAGCACCTTCCATGGGAGCTAAGTACTCCCAGAGAATTAAACAACACTTCCACAATCATATAGCTAAAAAGCGATATACTTGCCGGGCATGGTGGCCCATGCCTTTAATCCCAACACTTGGGAGGCAGAAGAGGCAGGTGGATCTCTGTGAGTTCAAGGCAGCCTGGTCTACAGAGTGACTTTCAGGCCAGCTGGGGTATAGGGAGGCGGGGTGGGGGGTGCGGGGGTCGAAGAAGAAAAAAGGAGTGGGAGTATGGGGGGGGGGGGGGGGGTGGGGACTTGGTGGGGGTGGGTGTGGGGGGTGGGTGGTGGGGGGTGGGGGGATGAAAACTGGGCGTATGTGGTTGTATTGGGGTGGGTGATTGGTGGAGGGGGGGGGTGGGGGGTGGGGTGGGGGGGGGGTGTGGGTGGGGGGGGGGGGGGGGGGTGGGGGGGGGGGGGGGGGGTGGTTTGGGGGGCGGTGGGTGGGGGGGGGGTGGTTGGGGTGGGTGGTCTTTGGCCAGCGGTCTCCTGGGCAGCTGTGCTGGGGGGGGACGGGGGGGGGGGGTGCGTTCTGTGGTCCGGGGCCTGGTACTCAAGATGGGGGCGTCCTGGGCTGCCCAGTGTGGGTTAAGGTCTGCGCCCGCGTTAACGTTGTGGGTGGGTGGGGGGGCGGGGGGTGGGGGGGGGGGGGCGGTTGGGTGGGGGGGGGGGGGGTGGGGGTGGGGGGGTGGGGGGAGTGTGTGTGTGTGGTATATTAGATATTATCTGTCTCAAAAAACAAGAAAAAAAATGCAGATAACTTAGAGTAACCCCAAGAGTGTATTATTGGAGGTGGCAGCAGGAGCTGTCCCATCTGAACTGTGTCAGAGAGGCCGCTACTCATAGACCCACCGCCCCCCACGTTAGATTCAGCATGCAACCCCGGTACCCAAAGGTAGTCAGGGGCAAGGTACAAGTTGATGAAGCGCAGGCGTGGAAGGCCTTTAATCCCAGCACTCAGGAGGCAGAGGCAGGGGATCTCTCTGAGTTTAGGCCACCCTGGTCTCCACATAGGGGTTTCCAGGCCAGCTGGCTAAAGGGAAACCCTGTCTCAAAAAAAATACCAAGACAGAAGAGTGGATTAATTACATTTTGTGATACTAGAATAGTCTATAGCTCATAGTAGACAGTTAAAAATTATTGTATTTATTTATATTATTTATTATTTAATTTATTTATGTTCAATCTTTTCGAGACAGGGTCCCCTGTAGTCCCAGCTGGTCCTGGAACTCACTCTGTAGACCAGGCTGGCACTTGACCTCACACAGATCCCGCTGCCTTCTGCCTCCAAGTGCTAGATTTAAAGGCGTATGCCACCACACCCCGGCAGTGAGTTAAGTATATTTGTTTTTTAGAATGAATGTATGGGGTCTTGAGAGACTGGCCTCATATGGGTAGATGCACCTCTGACTGCTCTGCAGGAGGACCAGGGTTTCGATTCCCACCCACATGGCACTAAGAACATTTTTAACTCACAGTTCCTCAGGGGTATCTGACACCCTCTCTGACCCTCAGGCGGCATTGCATGACAGGGGTGCCATGCACCATCTACATGCAGACAGCTACACTCATACACTATAAAAAATAAATTTAAAAAAATGCAATGCTTTATAATCTTAAAAAGGGGAGGGGGGCTGAAAGATTGGCTCGCAGTTAAGAGCTCCGGACTGCCTTGCGAGGACCCGGTTTTGATTCCAGGACCCACATGGTGGCTAAGACACCGTCCTGAAACTCCACTTCCAGGAGAACTCCAGTCCCAGGAGAATCTGACCCACCCTATTCTAACCTCGAGTGCATTGCAGACACGGATGCACCAACTACATGAAGGACAGTACATTCATACACATAAAAAACATATAATAAAATTGTTAAAAAAAAGAATGAATGTATGGAATGGTAAGGCAGAAGACTGATAATAGCTGTGATTAATATTGCTTATTTTCTGTCTGGTAGTTATTCAAGCTCTTACTCCCTTGGTCATGTGCTCTCATCTTCACATATAATAAACATTTGTATATATATATTATAATATTATATATATATACTATACCATGTGCCACACATTAATTATTGAATCTTCATAAACCACTTTATACGTTAGAAAAGGATGGATATTATTCTTACTCTCATTTGACACAGAAAAAAAAACAGGCTGAGAAGAAATGGAAAGAATGTTTAAGATTAGAGACGGCTTGTTTTCTGTACGAGTAACCTGGTTTGATTCCCAGCACCACCCACATGTGGCAGCTATAACCATACTCCAGTTCCACAGATCCAAAGCCCTCTTCTGACCTGACTCTGTGGGATTTGTCATGGCACGGTGTCAACTTACATGCAGTCAATGCACTCAAACACAATTAAAATAATAAATTTTGTTTTTTTTTAAGCTGGGTGTGGGGTATACACATTTAATACCAGGCTTGGGGGCAGAGGCAGGACAGACTCTGAATTCAGGACCAGCCTGGTCTCTCAGAGTCTAATTCCAGACCAACTGGGGCTACAAAGAGATCCGGTCTCAACAAAAAGACAAACAGAGACACAAACGAGCGGAGAGAAGAGAGGGAGAGAGACAAAAAAAAAAAAAAAAAAAAAAAAAAAAAAAAAGGAACACCTGAGCCAAGCCTTGTGGCAGCATCTGCCTGCAATCCCAGTACTTGGGAGATGTCAGCAGAGGATAAGGAGTTCAAGACTTGCATTAGCTAAAGGTGATTTCAAGGCCAGTCTCATCAACACTGTGATTCCTAGGCCTGCCTGGGCTATATGAGATCTTGCTTTAAAACACGCAGGCCTGTCTGGTTTTTAGCCAGGCATGGTGGTAAAAGCCTTTAGTCCCAGCAGTGGGGAGGCAGAGGCAGGTGGATCTCTGAGTTCAAGTCCAGCCTGATCTACACAGTACACAGTCAGTTCCAGGACAGAAAAGGCATCGGGGAGACTCTGTCTCAAAAAGACAAAAAGAACAACAACAACAACAAAAAAAAACACATGCTTGTATTCATGCGCACATGTGTGCATACAAATAAAGAACACTTATCTAACATTTTAACCTGATCATCCTCCCCATCTTTGAAAAGAATGGGACAGCTAGAATCACTCTACGGAACTTCTAAACTCAAAATTGATAACAAAATTTAAAGTTGCTTTACCAGTACCCTATGTCAAGAGATTTAAGAAAAATCAAAGTGGGCATGGTGGCACACCCCTTTAATCCCAGCACTCGGAGGCGGAGGCAGGCAGATCTCTTTGTGAGTTGAAGGCCAGCCTGGTCTACATAGTGAGTTCCAGGACAGCAGGGCTACAGGGAGACCTTGTGAAAAGACCCCTCCCCCCAAAAAATCAAAGAAAGTAGTAAATTCAGTCATAAACTCTCATACCTATTTTTCTAGAAATCTCCAACAGTACACCCAGGAGTGGAGAGAAAGTCCTTTGGAAGACACCAAGCAAATCCAACTACCGGGCTGGCAAGAGGGGGTCCCACTACAGCTTTCAGAATGGGACCCTTCTGGTTTGCAGTTTTTGTTCTAGCTCTTCACTTCCAATTTTACCCTCTGAAGTGGGTACTAATACCCCACTCCCAAGCAGAGGCCCTTTGTACTGGGCGCCATAGTTGATGATGCAAACACCTTGGCAAAGTTCAGCTTGGTGCCAGGATGAGCCACTGAAGGCATCTGCGACTGCCAGAAGCCAACACACACACACACACACACACACACACACACACACACACACAGGCACAGGGTGGGGAGGGCAGAGGGAGGCCAGGGAGAGGGAAGAGAGTGACTTGGAGAGCAGGTCAGGGTCACTGCCCTACTGAAACTTCCACCTGCCCCCTTCTTCCTGAGTGCTACCCAGCGCCAGATCAGATGTCAAAAACTCCGCAAAAAAAAGTCCCGTGATAGGTCGACTTCCACCTCTTGGCCTCTGAAACTCCTACAGCCTGCCCCCTACCTCCTGCCCAGCCCTCCGCCTGCCCCCTGCAGCCCCCACTCTACCCCCGACCCACTCTGCCCTACCGCCCCGGCGAGGCCTGCCCCCTTTCTCGGGACACCCGGGAGCCCCGGAGGCGGCCGGACTCAGGGCCCCAGGCCCGCAGGACCAGAGCCGGCCCAACGCGGGTGGCCGGGGTGCAGCGGCTGCGAGGGGCCAGGGTGCAGCGGCTGCAGGCGGCCCGGGTGCAGGTGTGCGGGGGACCGGGGTGCAGCGGCAGCCGGGGGCCGGGGTGCAGGGGCTGCGGGGGGGGGGGCAGGTGCAGGGGCTGCGGGGAATCTGGTCCCAGCCTCAGCGCCTGCGGAGAGAAGGGGGCGGCGGCGACCCTACCTGTCAGGTCTCTTCCCGGGACCAGCAGCAGCACAACTTCAGGAGCCCATGTCCGTCGGGGGCCCGGCCCCTCTCCCGGGAGCAGGAGCGCAGATCCCGGGAAGGGGGCTGGGGACCCGGGCAGCCCTAGCCGCTTCCCATGCTCCCCGCCCGGCGCCAAGCCGGGGCAGGACAGCGCCTCCGCCCGCCCCTGCGCAACACCTCACACCCGCGCTCACACACACTCACACTCCCTCGCGCGCTCTCACACACGCACTCCCCTCCCTCCCCCTGCTCTGTTTATCTCCTCAGGCTGTCTGGGGACCCAGGAGAAGCCCAGCACTGCGCCTGCGCCGCGCAGTCTCCGCGCCCGCCTCGCGCCTCACGGTCGGCAGCTACGCTACGGAGATGGCGCCCGGCAGTTTCGAGAATAGCCAGCGCGGGCCCCAGTCCCCCTGCCCGCCCCCACCGCGCGCCCGGGTCAACGTCTGCTGCCGGTGGCGCCCACTAACCTGCTAGTGGGGGAGCCCCCGCTCCGCCGGGGCCAATCCGCTTCACCGCTCGCAGGACCGGCAGCTAGTGGGCGGGCGGGAAAGCTGGACTGAGCCCTGACGCATCATGGGAGTAGTAGTTTCTCGCCATCGCGAAGCTCCTGCAGCGTGGGCTGACCCCGCCCGGTTACTATTAGTTACCTGGACGCACCTCCCGTCTCCCTTTGGGTAAAAATGCAGTCACCTTGGTTTTGGGGACCACCCCGACGCGGTCGCCCAGAGTCCAGCACAGCCCCCTAAGGGCTCCTCAAAACTGCTTCTGAGACTCGGAATTAGGGGACACCTTAGGCTAAGACACTAGAGTTCCCCACCCTAGAGCCGCCCTCAGCCTACGCCTGCCTACTCTAGGGGGCTGCTGAAGTAGCACATTCCACTGCTGAATCTTCCAGAGCTTGAAGTTAGAGGATAAAGGCGAATCAGGTCCTAAATTCAGCCACACAGTCTAGGAACTCAGGCTGATGGGAGACAAGGTCCCTCAGAAACAACTTGAGTCACTGCTTACTTGCCAAGAAAGGGCTTTCAAGCCTTGTGAAGCCCCAGATGGACATTCATTCTCTTGTCTAGGGAAATCCCCAAGGTGACATGGGAGGCACTAGAGGTAACCTCTTAAAGCAGAGACCAGGAGCCCCAATTCAGAAAAAGCACACAATGTTATCACCAGAGTAGGGAAACCTCACAGGGTAACACAGAGTACGAGACTTTCAGATTGATAACATTTGGCTTTTGTTTTCTCTATATTGGGTATGGTCCCTTCTATAAATACAACTGCGGTCTGTTTTACAGAAGAGAAAACAATAGCAAAAAGAGGCTAAAGGTGGCTAGCGCAGGGTCATATAGCAGATAGAGAAATCCAGCTAGGGGCCTGGAGAGATGGCCTAGCGATTAAGAGCTCCGACTGCTCTTGCAGAGGAACACCCACATGGCGGCTGAGGGTCAGCTCTTAACAGCTCTGCAATTTGCTCTCCAATTCCAGGAGAATCCAACACCCTCTTCTGACCTTGGCGGCATTGTACGACACGGGTGCACAGACCTGCATGCAGACAGTACATTCATACAAATAATAAATAAATAAATAAATAAATAAATAAATAAATAAATAAATAAATAAACTAAAAAAAAAATCCAGCTAGGATTCAAACTAGGCAGTACCCACCCTTAAGAACTTAGCCGGACTGGGCTGGAGAGATGACCTAGCGGTTGGGAGCACCGACTGCTCTTGCAGAAGACCCAGGTTCGATCCCCAGCACCCACACGGAGACTAAAAACCGTCTTTAACTCCAGTTCCAGAGGAATTCGACGCCCTCTTCTGACCTCCGCGGCAGTGCACGACACGGGTGCACAGACCTGCATGCAGACAGTACATTCACACACAAACGAAAATAAATAAAATAAAATAAAAAAAACTTAGCCACGCCTAGTGGCGCATGCCTTTAATCCTAGCACTTGGAAGGCAGAGGCAGGTGATCTCTATGAGTTCAAGGCCTGCCTGGTCTAAAAAGTGAACTCCAGGCCAGCTGAGACTAAAGGGAGACCCTTTCTCAAAAAGACAAAAAAGTGTTTATCCCATGTTTATAATTCCATGAGATTCTTTTCTACCAATTTTGTTCCCATTTGTGGAAATTCGTCTAAATTCCCAAAGAGTAATTTGTCTCCATTTTCAAGATAAGAACCTACCCTGTGAATTCCAGCCCTTCTAAAAATGTGGATCATTCCTCTTGACCTTTCCCACAGAGCCGTGTCTTTAAATCAGCTGGATGTGGTGTTCCTTGGCACTTGGGAGACAGAGTCAGGGGGATCTTTTACAAGTCTAAAGCCAACTAGGTTTACATAGAAAGTTTCAGTCTAGGGCTGGAGAGATGGCCTAGCGGTTAGGAGCGCCGACGCTCTTGCAGAGGACCTGGGTTCAATCCCCAGCACCCACATGGCGGCCGAGAGCCGTCTGAAACTCCAATTCCAGAACTCCAGTTCCAGGAGAATCTGACACCCTCTTCTGACCTCCGCGGCATTGCACGACACGGGTGCACAGACTTGCATTCAGACAGTACATTCATACACATACGGAAATAAATAAAATTAATAAAAAAAAAATTTAAGAAAGTTCCAGTCTAACTGCCATTACATAGTGAGACCCTGACTCAAAAAAAAAAATTATAGATTTTGGGACTAGATGGCCTTGATCCATCTATCCATAGTTCTCTAGGTTCTAGCTACAGCCATGGTTGGAGTGAATGAGTCAGTGAAGCTACAAAACAGCTGTGTTTTCTGAGCACCTTCCATGGGAGCTAAGTACTCCCAGAGAATTAAACAACACTTCCACAATCATATAGCTAAAAAGCGATATACTTGCCGGGCATGGTGGCCCATGCCTTTAATCCCAACACTTGGGAGGCAGAGGCAGGTGGATCTCTGTGAGTTCAAGGCCAGCCCGGTCTACAGAGTGACTTTCAGGCCAGCTGGGGCTATAGGGAGATCCTGTCTCAAAAAGACAAAGAAAAAAAAAAAAAAGGAAGTGATATACTTGAGATGAAAACCCAGAATATTTTATTTTATTTAATTTTTTGGTCTTTTCCAGACAGGATCTCCCTGTAGCCCCAGCTGTCCTGGAACTCGTTCTGTAGACCAGGCTGGCCTTCAACTCACAAAGATCCACCTGCCTCTGCCTCCCAAGTGCTAGGATTAAAGGCATGCGCCACCACGCCCCGCTTAAACCCAGAATATTTTAAACCCTTAAGTCTAGGTGGCAAGGTCACAAAGATCTTAGAAATGCCAAAGCAGAGCAGGGCGTGGTAGCACAGGCCTTTAATCCCAGCACTCAGGAGGCAGAGGCAGGTGGATCTCTGTGAGTTTAAGGCCACCCTGGTCTACATAGGGAGTTCCAGGCCAGCGGTGGCTAAAGGGAAACCCTGTCTCAAAATAAAAATACCAAGACAGAAGAGTGGATTACATTTCTGTGACTACTAGAATAGTCTATAGCTCATAGTAGACAGTAAATATTTGTATTTATTTATTTATTTATTTATTTATTTATTATTGTTTTTTCGAGACAGGGTCTCCCTGTAGTCCCAGCTGTCCTGGAACTCACTCTGTAGACCAGGCTGGCCTTGACTCACAAAGATCCGCCTGCCTTCTGCCTCCCAGTGCTAGATTAAAGGCGTGTGCACCACACCCGGGCAGTAAATATTTGTTTTTGATTGAATGTATGGGGGTGCTTGAGAGATGGCTCGTGGTAAGAGACTGACTGACTGCTCTTGCAGAGGGACCAGGTTCAGTTCCAACACATCAGGCAGCTAAAAAACCATAACTCAAGTCCAGGGTAACTCCAGTCCACACCCTCTCTGACCTCAGCGGCATTGCATGACAGGGGGTGCACCATCTACATGCAGACAGTACACTCATACACATAAAAAATAAAAAAAAAAATAAAAAAAAAATAAATAAAAAGGGGAGGGGGCTGGAAGAGATGGCTCAGCAGTTAAGAGCTCCGACTGCTCTTGCAGAGGGACCCAGGTTTGATTCCCAGGACCCACATGGTGGCTACGAACCGTCTGAAACTCCAATTCCAGGAGAACTCCAGTTCCAGGAGAATCTGACACCCTATTCTAACCTCGAGGCATTGCAGGCACGGATGCACCAACCTACATGGCGGGACGTACATTCATACACATAAAAAAATAAATAAAATTTTTAAAAAAAGAATGAATGTATGATGGTAAGGCAGAAGACTGATATAGCTGTGATTAATATTGCTTATTTTCTGTCTGGTAGTTATTCAGCTCTTAATCCCTTGGTCATGTGCTCTCATCTTCACATATAATAAACATTGTATCTATCTATATCTATATATATATATATACATATACATGTGCACATTAATTATTAGATCTTCATAACCACTTTATACGTTAGAAAGGATGGATATTATTCTTACTCTCATTTACACAGAAAAAAACAGGCTGGAGAAATGGCTTAACAGTTAAGAGAACTGGCTGTTCTTACAGAGAACCTGGGTTTGATTCCCAGCACCCACATAGCAGCTAAGAACTCCAGTTCCACAGGATCCAAAGCCCTCTTCTGACCTGACCTCTGTGGGGATTGCATGGCACGGGTGCACTTACATGCAGTCAATGCACTCAAACACATAAAATAATAAATTTTTTTTTTTTAAAGCTGGGTGTGGTGGTATACACATTTAATACCAGGACTTGGGAGGCAGAGGCAGGAAGACCTCTGAATTCAAGACCAGCCTGGTCTACAGAGTAAGTTCCAGACCAACTGGGGCTACAAAGAGATCCTGTCTCAAAAAAGACAAAAAAGAAGACAAAAGAGAGAGAGAGAGAGAGAGAGACATAACAGCTTTGTAAGATACACTGAGCAGTAGCAGAAGAGCACTTGCCTAACACATGTAAGACCCTAGCTTTGATCACCAATACCAAGAAAAATTCAGTTCAGAATCAGATACACCTTCAAGTCCTAAGTAGTATCCAGATTAGCTGAAGAAAGGACTCTCTAACCAGTAGATCTGTGCTACTTTGGGAAATCTTCAGCTGTCCATCGCTGCAGTATTCAAGTAGTCTACATAGTTATGTCTCCAAGACACTCTAGTAGTAATTATTATCTTAGGGTAAATATTTAATTAAGTGATCAATTCCAGTAATCTCAGATTCAGTTTTCTAGAACAACGATTATTCAAATAAAGTTTATGGTAATGAATATAAGCTCCTTTGTTTGTTTTTTTTCTACCCAAAATGTCAAAGGATGCCACCACTGATGGCTGCCACTACAGAGGTCACAATGTTAGAAATATAGTCCAAGGTCCAAGGACTCCATCAAAAACACACAAAGAACATGGAGACAAAGCAAAAGTGACTTGGCAGGGCAGATTTTACTTTTGTAAAAGGATGACTTTCATGGTCAGTCAGACCCAGCAAGTACATACCTGACTCCAGAAGCTTGAGGGGCTTTTATCCCTACCTAACACAAGAGAACTGTCTATTCCCCATTGGCTGGGGTCCGACTCCATAGTTTTTCCAGCTTGGCTAGTTTAAAGGGAGAGCAGCTCCACTGCTCCAGGCCATTGGGCTCTGATATGCATCAGGGCCTTTCCTTAAACAAAAGTCTTGCAGAGTGTGTTATGATTAAAAGATTAGAATTCCACTCCTGGGTATATACCCACAAGACTCTTCTTACTACAGAGATACATGCACAGCTATGTTTATTGCAGCTCTGTTCACAATAGCAAAAAGCTGGAACCAACCCAAATGCCCCTCAACTGAGGAGTGGATAGAGAAAATGTGGAACATCTACACAATGGAGTTCTACGCAGCAGTAAAGAAAGATGTCATGAGCTTTGCAGGTAAATGGATGGAACTGGAAGACATTATGTTAAGTGAAGTAACACAGTCCCAGAAAAACAAAGGACGAATGGTATCCCTCATCTGTGGATGCTAGCGCCAATTACCTAGCTGTAAACATTTCTTGTTGGGAGTGATGCATCTTGGAAAGAACAACAACACCCACATGGCGGCTAAGAACCATCTTTAACTCCAGTTCCAGGGGAATCTGACACCCTCTTCTGACCTCCGAGGCATTGCATGACACGGGTGCACCAACCTACATGCAGACAGTACACTCATACACACACACACAAAAAAAATAAGGGGGTTGCTGGAGAGATAGCCTAGCGGTTAAGAGCACCGACCACTCTTGCAGAGGACCCGGGTTCGATGCCCAGCACCCACATGGCGGCTAAGAACCCTCTGTAACTCCAATTCCAGGAGAACTCCAGTTCCAGGGGAGTCCGAGACCCTCTTCTGACCTCCGTGGCATTGCACGACATGGGTGCACAAACCTACATGCAGACAGTACATTCATACACAAAATAATTTTTTTTTTTGGTCTTTTCGAGACAGGGTCTCCCTGTAGCTGTCCTGGAACTCACTCTGTAGACCAGGCTGATCTTGAACTCACAAAGATCCACCTACCTCTGCCTCCCAAGTGCTAGGATTANTTATTTATTTATTGTATGTGTATGAATGTACTGTCTGCATGCAAGTCTGTGCACCCGTGTCGTGCAACGCCGCAGAGGTCAGAAGAGGGTCTCGGATTCCCCTGGAACTGGAGTTCTCCTGGAATTGGAGTTTTAGACGGTTCTCGGCCGCCATGTGGGTGCTGGGGATCGAACCCGGGTCCTCTGCAAGAGTGGTCGGCGCTCTTAACCGCTAGGCCATCTCTCCAGCCCCTTTTTTGGTCTTTTCAAGACAGGGTCTCCCTGTAGTCCCAGCTGTCTTGGAACTCGCTCTGTAGACTAGGCTGGCCTTGAACGCACAAAGATCCGCCTGCCTCTGCCTCCTGAGTGCTAGGATTAAAGGCGTGTGTTACCACGCCCGGCAAAAATAAATAATATATTTTTTTTAAATCCTAGCACCCGGGAGGCAGAGGCAGGTGGATCTCTGTGAGTTCAAGGCCAGCCTGGTCTACAGAGAAAGCTCCAGGCCAGCTGGGACTAAAGGGTGACCCTGTCTCAAAAATACAAAATACACACAAAAATGCCGGGCATGGTGTCACACGCCTTTAATCCTAGCAATTGGGAGGCAGAGGCAGGCAGATCGTTGTTAGTTCAAGGACAGCCTGGTCTACAGAGTGAGTTCCAGGACAGCTGGGGCTACAGGGAGACCCTGCCTCAAAAAGACCAAAAAAAAAAAAAAAAGAGAAAGAGACTAGATGGGGCCTGCATGATAGGCCCTATAATCCTAGTACTCAAGAAGACAAGGCAGGAGAATTGTTACAAGTTTGAAGCCAGCCTATAGAATGAGTTCCAGCCTATCCTGGGCTACAGAGTAAGACTGAAAACAAAACGAGACTAGAATTAAGTATCGGAAGATATTAAGCATCACCTTTATCTTATAGTTGTAGTATTATCTATACTTACTATACCAGGGATTGAAATCAAGACCTTGCACATGCTAGGCAAGCACTCTACCATTGGACAGTTTCCTCTGCCCTAGTTTTGTTTTAGACAAGATCTATAAAACCCTGGCTGCTTAGAACTTAGGTCAATGGTCCTTCCTTTGCTCCTGAAATAAGATTATCACACCCTGGTCTCAGCTCTATTTTTATTATCTATACTTCACTAAGTGTTTGTTATTTTATTTTGTTCTCTCTCTTTTCTTTCTTTCTTTCTTTCCTTCTTTCATCTTTTTGAGACTGGGTCTCCCTGTAGCCCATTTGGCCTGGAACTCACTATGTAGACCAGGCTGGCCTTGAACTCACAGAGATCTGTCTGCCTCTGCTTCCCAAGTGCTGAGATTTCAGGCATGTGCCATCACACCTGGCTATTTTTATTTATTTTATGTGGATGAGTATATTGCTCCTATACTTAAGTGCACCGTGCCATGCAATGCCCACAAAGGCCTAAAGAGGGCATTGGATCCACTGGAACTGGAGTTACAGACAGTTGTTAGCCATCATGTAAGTGCTGGGAATTGAACCCAGGTCCTCTGCAAGAGCAGCCAGTGCTCTTAACCACTGAGCTATGTCTCCAGCCCCCATACCTAGCCTTTTTTTTTTCTCCAAGTTTTTTTTAACCTTGAGACAAGGGTCTAGCCTTGAACTCCTAATCCTCTCCTAGGTAATGAGATTACAGATGTGTCCCACCATAACCACTCTTGAAACTTTTTACTCCTTTTTGCCTGTATGTATATGACATGTGTCTGTGCATGTGTGTGTGTATACCTGTGTGTGGGGATGCATGAAGGCCAGAGGTCAGCCTCAGATGGTATTCCTTGGATACTTTCCATCTTGGTTTTTTAATTTATATTTTATTATATTCTTTATTTTATGTGTATGAGTGCAGTTACCTTCCTGTATGTAAATTCACCTGTGTCATGTAATGCCCACTGAGGTCAGAACTCCATGGCATATCCCCTAGAACTGGAGTAATAGATGATTATTTACCATGTAGGTGCTGGGATTTGAACCCAGGTCTCTGTAAGAGCACCCAGTGCTCTCAGCCACTGATCCATCTCTCCACTCTGGTCCCCCATTTGGGAGGGACAAGATTTCTCACTGGCCTGGAGCTGGGTATATGATTGTCTGCACATCTCCAGGGCTGGGATTGCAAATTTGCACCACCATGCCAAATTTTTCACATGGGTCTCGCTGATTCAAGTCCTCATGCAAGCACTTTACTGAGGACCTATCTCCTCAGCACCCCTGGGAACTTCACATACAAAAATGTACCCCTTCTGGTTTCCCATGGCCTGAAACGCAAATATATCTTACTGTATTTAATGCTAACCCCCCCTTTTTGTTCTCTCATTCTTGCTCTCACTTTTATTGTTTGAGACCGGATCTTACTCCGCAGCCTAGGCTTACCTGGAACTCACTATATACAGCTCAAGCCAGCCTCGAGGTTGCTGCAGTTCTCCTCCCTCAGCCTTCTGAATGTTGGGATTACAGGTGTGAAACACTATATATCCAAGTCTGGATCTGAATCTTTTTTTTTTTTTTTTTTTTTTTTTTGGTTCTTTGGACAGGGTCTCCTGCAGCCCCCAGCTGTCCTGGCCTCATTTCTAGAAACCAGCTGGCTTTGAAATCCACAAAGCGATCCACCTGCCTCTGCCCTCCCAAGTTGCCTAGGATTAAAGGCGTGCGCAACACGCCCGGCTGGATCTCGAATTTAAAGTTAAGTCATGCATTCCGCCGGCGTTGGCTGCTACACCGCCCGTTAATACTACCATGGGAGGCAGAAGGAAGGCATATCTTTCGTGTATGTTTCTTATTAAGGCCACCTGGTCTACAGAGTGAGTTCAAGGAAAACAAACAAACAAAAAAAAAAAAGTTCAAAAAGACCAAAAAAAAAAAAAAAGTATCGAATCTTCCGATTCTTGCTCAACCAGGTAGTTCTACGTCTCCAAGCTCTGTATTATCTCTGTCCCTTAGGAGCCTCTTCTCAATAAAACAGTTCACTTCTATTTATCTGTGTCAACTCCATTCCATGTGTGCTCACATGGAGTCTGCAAGTACTCGTAGCTCTATGTGATTAAAAGAGGTGATACTGGAGCAAACACTAAGATCTGGGCTAATCTGGCAGGGATTAGTAAATGGACATTATAAATAATGATTGTTTTTGCTCTCAAAAATCTTTAGCTAAAACTCTCCTGTCCCCCCTTTCTCAAGCTAAACGCTTCCATTTCCACACAATCAAGTCAAAAAAAGGTAAATATTGGGGCAAGATAGCTTAGCAGAAGAAAGACACTTGCTGCTGGGCGTGGTGGCACACGCCTTCAATCCTAAGCCAATCGGGCATAGGCAGAGGCAGGTGGATCTTTGTTAAATTCATAGGCCATCCTGCGTCTCAGATGTGAGTTCTCCGGACAAGCTGGTGGCCGCGACAGGGAGACCCGTCTCGAAATAGTACAAAAAAAAAAAAACCTTGATCTGTTGGTGTTGGGGATTGTTTGTTTGGTTAAAAAAAAGACATTGTGAACTGTCACCCTCCAAAAGGTGCGGAAGTACCCTCATCCTCTCTCACGACACGTGTTCCGGTCGACTCTATACACCTAATGTACACCCACCCACACATGAACACACTAGACATATAAATAATAAATTGCTGATGGGTGTGTTGGCACAGGTCTTTAATCCTAGACTTGGAAGGCAGAGGCAGGTGGATCTCTGTGATGTTCAAGGCCAGCTTGCGTCTCCAGAGAGAATTCCAGATAGCCAGGTTGCTACGGGCGGACTGCCAAAAAGACCAAAACTCAAAACAAAATAACGCAAGATTGCCAACACGAGGATATTTCCATGAGAAACATGTCTGATGCAATCTTATATTTTCCAAAGATGTGATGCAAAAATATTCCCAAAGCTGGGGATATAGCTTCCGTGACAGAGGATTTTCAAATATTGCCAGTACCTGTATCAATCCCAACACCAAAGATGACCCCCAGTAAACTCAATTGTTTTAAGATTTTTTTTGTTTTGTTTCAATAGAAACTACTAATATGACCAAGCCAACATGATGGCACAGGCCTGTAAGCCCAGCTACTCACCAGACGCTGGGTCAGGAGAATTTTGAGCTCAAGGCCTACCTGAGCTACAAAGTAAGTTCTAGCCACAAACTGGGTCAATAAGGAATGGAGCCCTAGCTGACAACGAAAATCTGAAAGAAGACGCAAGTAAGGAATGGTTAAAGCGTCGAAGATGGGAAAAAAAAAAAAAAAAAGAAAAGACTTAGGCTGTAGTTCCAGTGGCATCAAAAACCAGAATCAGGGGGCGGAGAGATGGCCTAACGGTTAAGAGCGACCCGCCCTGCCTTCTTGCAGAGGACCTGGTTCAGTCCCAGAGACCCACATGCGGTGTGACGAACGAGAGCCATTTGAAACTCCAATTCCAGGGAGAACTCCATCTCCAGGGGCATCCCGACACCCTTTTGACCTCCGCAGCATTGCCAGACACTGGGTGCACAGACTGCCATGCAGACAGTACACTCAGACACCTACCGACATAAGTAAAATTAAAAAAAACAAACAAACCAGCAAACAAAACAAAACAATAGGATTGACCAATGATCACTTAAACACATGAGGTTGACTTTTCTCACAGAACAATTAGTCCTGGAGTGGGCAACTGTTATTATTAGTTCAGCTGTTTGGTATAATTCACATCAACTTTTCTTCTGTTCCAGAACCCTACTCTTACAACATGGCTGTGGCAGCATCAGGAATCACATGTGTAATCAAAGAACAAAAGAAGGCGAAAGGCAAAAAAGGAAAAGTTAAGGCTAGAGATATGGCTTAGCTGTTAAGAGCACTTGCTGGGGCTGGAGAGATGGCCTAGCGGTTAAGAGCGCCGACTACTCTTACAGAGGACCCGGGTTCAATCCCCAGCACCCACATGGAGGCTGAGAACCCTCTGAAACTCCAATTCCAGGAGAACTCCAGTTCCAGGGGAATCCGACACCCTCTTCTGACCTCCACGGCATTGCACGACACGGGTGCACAAACTTGCATGCAGGCAGTACATTCATACACATACAGAAATAAATAAAATTAATAAAAAAAAATTAAAAAAAAAGAGCACTTGCTGCTCTTGCAAAGGACCCTAGAGTTCAGTTCCCAGCACCCATGTGGGAGCTCACAACTGCCTATAACTCTAGTTCCAGGGGCTGCAGCACCCTCTTCTGGCCCCTGTGGTGCACTTATATGCATGCAAGCAAAACACTCATACACAAATTTAAAAAAAGAAGTAAATGTTGCTGGACATGGTAGTACGTACTTTGTGATCTAGCATTTGGGAGGTGGAGACAGGAGGATAAGGAGTTCAAGGCCAGTCTGAGCTACATAGTGAGTTTGTCAGCTTGAGTTACACAAGGCCTTGCCTCAAAAACCAATAAGGAATTGGAATGTAGCTCAGCTAGTAGAGTGCTTGTCTATCATGGATGAATCTGGGTTCAATTCCAAGCACCCTATAATGCTAGTGTGGGGGCACATGACACCACAATCCTAGAATGTGGGAGATGAAACAGGTCGAATACAATCCCCATCCAAATTTTAATATCTTACAGAGATAGAAAAAAACAATCATGGGGCTGGAGAGATGGACTAGCGGTTAAGAGCACCGACCGCTCTTACAGAGGACCCAGGTTTGATCCCCAGCACCCACATGGCGGCCGAGAACCGTCTGAAACTCCAGTTCCAGGGGAATCCGACACCCTCTTCTGACCTCCGCGGCATTGCACGACGCGGGTGCACAAACTTGCATGCAGACAGTATATTCATACACATACAGAAATAAATAAAATTTAAAAAAACATTAAAAAAGTAAAAAAGAAAAAACAATCTTAAATTTTAAATAGAAGTACAAAAGACCCCAGATACCCAAAATAATCATGAACAAAAAGAATAAGGCCAAAAGGTATGACCATACCTGATTTCAAGTTATACTACAGAGCCATAGTAACCAAAACAGCATGGTGCTAGTTCAAACAGGCACATAGATCAGTGGACACAGATACAAACCCACATAGCTAGAGCCACCTGATTTTTCCATAAAGATGCCAAAAAAAGAAAACACTGGAGAAAAGACAGCCTCCTCAACAAATGGTGCTAAAAAAAACTGTACTGGCATGTACAGGAAGGAAAGTAGATCACAGCTTTCATCCTGCACAAAAATAATCAACTCCAAATGGATCAAAGACTTTAATATAAGACCTGAAACTCTGAAACTGTTAAGAGGAAAAAGTAGGGCTAATACTTCAAGATATAGGCACAGGTACTTTCTTTTTTTCTTGGTCTTTTCAAGACAGGGTCTCCCTGTGGTCCCAGCTGGAACTCTCACCAAACTGGCCTTGAACTCACAAAGATCCCCCTGCTTCTGCCTCCCGAGTGCTAGGATTAAAGGCATGCACCACTTTCTAATAGTACCGCAGTCACTAAGAAAATAAGGCCAACAATTGACAAATGAAACTTCATGTAATTAAAAAACTTAGTTTATGTTATGTACAAGAAACAATAGAGAGAAGAAATCTACAGCATGGAAGAAAATCTTCACTAGAGGATTAATATCTAGAATATACTAGAGGATTAAAATCTAGAATATACAGAGGCTGGAGAGATGGCTCACCAGCTAAGTGCATATAGCTCTTTCGGAGGATCTGAGTTCAGTTCCTAGAACCAATATCAGGCAGCACACAGCCTCCTGCACTTCCAGCTTCTGGTGGATGTAACACTTCTGGCCTCTGAGGGCACTTTGCCTTATATGCATCTACACATCTAGACATACAGATATGCACATAATCAAAGAATAATAAATATTTAAAAATAGAATACACAAAGAACTGAAAAAAACTAAGCAAAAAAAGTGAGTGCTGAGTATCGTGTTTACTGGCTTTCATTGAGAGCACTTGGGAGGCAGAAGTAGGTAGATCTCTGTGAGTTCAAGGCCAACCTGGTCTACATAGTGAGTTCTAGGACAGCTGGGGCTACAGGGAGACCCTGTCTCGAAAAGACCGAAAAAAAAAAAAATTAAATATCCATGAGAACACTAAAAAGTTATTTGTCTTTTCCACTAACATTTTGCTAGAGAAAGTGCAGTGGAATTTTCCAAAGGCTACAAGACAGGTGGTGACAAAATAAATCTGATGATTAATGGCTTCTATGTTTCTGTGATGTGAACATTTCAGTTATGGGCTAGTGATGAAGCTTAGTGGTAGACTACTTGCCTACTATTTGAAAGAATTTGAGAGTTCAGGTTCAATCCCTAACACTGGAAAAAAAAAAAAAAGAGGGGGAGGGGGACGGGGAAGGAAAGAGGAAAGAAGGGAAAAAAGCTGTCTTGAAGCCTGGCATGGTGGCGTTCGCCTTTAGTCCTAGCACTTGGGAGGCAGAGGCAGGCAGATCTTTGTGAGTTCAAGGCCAGCCTGGCCTACAGAGTGAGTTCCAGGACAGCTGGGGCTACAGGGAGACCCTGTCTCGAAAAGACAAAAAAAAAAAAGCTATCTTGAAAAAAAATTTTCATTTTGTTGCTTTTTTGAGACAAGGTCTCACTATTTAGCCCAGGCTAAGCCAAGAACTCTCAATCCTCTTGCCTCAGTCTCCCAAGTATTGGGATTACAGGAATGTACCACCACATCTGATTGAATTATCTTATCTTCTGTTTGTGTGTGTGTGTTTATGTACTTGCAAAGCCTTACTAGGTAATCACTATTCTGCTGACATCTAGCCCTAACTCCCTCCGTTTTAATCTCCAAAACTGCAAATATGGGCTGGAGAGATGGCTGCTTTTGCAGAGGAATGGGTTCAATTCCCAGCATCCACATGGCAGCTAACAACCCTCCATAACTCCAGTTCCAGGGAAATCCAATGGCCTCTTCTTACCTCTGTGTGGGCGTTGCACAACACGGGTGCACTTACATGCATGCAGACAATACACACACATAAAATTAATAATAACAACAACAACAATAATAATAAACTTACAAAAACAAAAGTTCTGGGAGGTTCTATTTTTTATTTTTTTTCTTCTTGTAGCTTCCAGTGGCCTGCAACTTGCTACATAGACCAGGATGGCCTCAATCTCACAGAGATCCACCTGCAACTGCCTCTGCCTCCCAAATACAGAGTGCAGAGATTAAAGGATATAGCACAATGCCCAGTCTAAATACTTTATTTTTATGTAGAGATGGCTCAGCCATTAAGGGCACTGATTGCTCTTGCAGAGGACCTGGGTTCAATTCCCAGCACCCATATGGTGGCTAACAATTGTCTGTAACTCAAATTCAAGGGAATCAGATGCCCTCTTCCAAGGGCACTATAAGACATGGGTGCACTTACATGCAGGAAATGCACTCATACATATAAAATAAAAATGAATAAAATGGTTTTGCTTTATTTATTTATTTTTGTTTGTTTGTTTTTTTGAGACAGTGTCTCCCTTTAGTCCCAGCTAGCCTAGAGCTCACTCTGTAGACCAGGCTGGCCTTGAACTCACAGAGATCCACTTGCTTCTGCCTCCCAAGTGCTAGGATTAAAGGCGTGTGCCACCACACCCAGATACTTTATTTTTATTTTATGTATATGAAATGTATGTAAGTTTACATGTATGTAAGTTTACCTCTCCATGCAATACTCACAGAGGGCATCGAACCCCCTGGAACTGGAGTTATGGATGGTAACACCATGGGGTGCTGGGGACTGAATCCAGGTCCACTGTAAGAGCATCCAGTGCTTCTAACTGCTGAGCCATTCCTCTAGGACCCTCAGTGTGTTTTGTTTTATTTTGTTTTGGACTTTTTGAGACAGGGTTTCCCTGTAGCTCCAGCTGTCCTGGAATTCGCTCTGTAGACCAGGCTGGCCTTGAACTCACAAAGATCCGCCTGCCTCTGCCTCCCAAGTGCTAGGATTAAAGGCGTGTGCCACCACGCCCGGCTTGTTTTCTCTTTTAATACTGAAAAGAATCCTGAGACTAGAAAATTTGAGATGCTCTGCTGTCCAAGGTTCCAAATTCCTTTCTTAAAAACAAAGTCTCAGAGGTTAAGAGCACCGACTGCTCTTGCCGAAGACCCTTGTTTGATTCCCAGCACCCACATGGTGACTAAGAACCATCTTTAGGGGCTGGAGGGATAGCCTAGCGGTTAAGAGCACCGACGCTCTTGCAGAGGACCCGGGTTCGATCCCCAGCACCCACATGGCGGCTAAGAACCGTCTGTAACTCCAATTCCAGGAGAACTCCAGTTCCAGGGGAATCCGAGACCCTCTTCTGACCTCCGCGGCATTGCACGACACGGGTGCACAGACCTGCATGCAGACAGTACATTCATACACATACAAAAATAAATAAATGAAAATTAAAAAAAAATCAATGGCCTTTCTTTACACCAAGAACAAGCAACTGGAGAGAGACTTCAAAGAGACCTTCCCACTCACAATAGCCTCAAAAACTATAAAATACCTAGGAACAAACCTAACCAAAGACACCAAGGATTTCTACAACAAAAATTTTAAATCTTTAAAAAAAGAAAT
>VZQC01010550.1:1455923-1468423 GCA_009823505.1 Rhizomys pruinosus
TTCTGCCAAACATGCTTTTCATCTCTTTCTCAGTCTTTCTCAATATTCTCCATGTGGAAGTTGACTGTTTTGAGCAGAATTTCACTGTTTCAGTCAGTTCTTCGATGCAGTCCTTTCTGTTGTTGTTGTTGTTTCCAATATGCATCACTCCCAACTGCTTTGGACAAAAGCTCAGGGGGCCATACACAAGAAATACTTACAACTAGGTAATTGGCACTAGCATCCACAGATGAGGGATACCATTCGTCGTTTGTTTTTCTGGGACTGTGTTACTTCACTCAGCATGATGTCCTCTAGCTCCAGCCATTTTCCTGCAAAGCTCGTGATTTCCTTTCTTTACTGCTGCATAGAACTCCATTGTGTAGATGTACCACATTTTCTCTATCTGCTCATCAGTTGAGGGGCATTTGGGTTGGTTCTAGCTCCTTGCTATTGTGAAGAGAGCTGAAATAAACATGGCCATGCATGTATCTCTGCGGTGGGGTGAGTCTTGAGGGTACATGCCTGGGAGTGGTATGGCTCGTCATTCCAAGTGTGCCCCTATTATTATTTTTTTAATGAGCAGCTGCATCCCTCAGACCAGACTTAAAAAATAGAAGAGCTGGAGAGTGGCAATGAAAAAACAGAAGAGCTGGAGAGTGGCAATGTTAGGTCCAGGCTTCCCAGAATCCTAAGGGGCATACAGGCGCGCACTTCCTCCAGAAGCTGCCAATCCTCTGACCCCTTCCCACTTACCTGAGGCCCCGCCCCATGGGTATAAAGGGTGGACCCCAGCCGCCATAACCCTCTCTGTGCCTCTCTCTTTCTGCGCTTCTCTATACCCTCTGCTATGCTGCCTGGTCCCACCACGTGTCTGCAGGCGGCTCACTCTGGCAGTCCCACATGGAAGTAAAGCATGCTCCTAGAGTGACCTATGCCTCATGTGCCTTTTTTATTGTTTCCTGCTTTTTTATACTTAATAGGCAAGACTGCATTCCTAGTTGTCCGTGGTGACACACGCCTTTAATCCCAGTACTCAAGAGGCAAAGTAAGCAGATCTTTGTAAAGAGGCCAGCCTGCCCTACATAGCCAGTTTCGGGCCAGATGAGGCTACAGGGAGACCCTGCCTCAAAAAGACCAAAACAACACAAACAAAAGGAATGCTTTCCTAGCTTGCGGTAATGCTGGAAACCCTGGGTTCATTTCCCAGGATAAGAAAGGAAAAGCGGGCTGGAGAGATGACCTAGCGGTTAAGAGCAACGACTGCTCTTGCAGAGGACCTGGGTTCGATCCCCAGCACCCACATGGCGGCTGAGAACCGTCTTTAACTCCAGTTCCAGGGGAATCCGACGCCCTCTTCTGACCTCCGTGGCATTGCACGACACGGGTGCAGACCTACATGCAGGCTGCATTCATACACATAAATAATAAATAAATAAATAAATAAATACATAAATAAATGAAAAAGAAAAGCAAGCTGGGAGTGGTGTCGCACGCCTTTAATCCTGGCACTCAAGAGGCAGAGGCAGGTGGATCTCTGTGAGTTCCTCGAAAACACCAAAAAGAAAAAAAAGGAAAAACAAAAATTAATGGAGTCATTCATAGTAAGTTTTTTTGTGTGTGTGTGGTTTGGTTTTGGTTTTTGGTATTTTTTTGAGACAGGGTCTCCCTTTAGTCATAACTGGCCTGGAGCTCGCTCTGTAGACTAGGCTGGCCTTGAACTCACCGAGATCCGCCTGACTCTGCCTCCTGAGTTCTGGGATTAAAGGTGTGCACCACCATGCACTGCTCATAGTAAAGGTTAAACTGTGAGTTGGCTACCGTGGCACACCCCTTTAATTCTTGGGAGGCTGAGGCAGGTGGATCTCCATCCCACTCCCACTGCCGCAAAAGTATTCAGGACTCCATTAAAGATAATTAAGAAAAATAAAGATACTTCAGGTTTTATTTTAGGGGGTGGTCTGGCATCTCTGTCTCAGTAGTACGACAGACTCTTAAGCGGAAAGGCCTCAGCCTCTTGCACAGCCCTAGGATCTGCAGAGGCCAGGGCAGCACAATGGACAAGGATGCGCAGGGTGCTGTCTTTCAGAGGTTATGCATAGAGACAGGCCAGCAAGGACAAGAAACCAGAACCTGACATCAGCTGACCTCAGGACCCCCTTCCTGCTCTCTCTGCACCCTCTTTTCAGGTCTCTCATTGATTCTTTTCTGCTCAATCAGGATGGTTAATAAAGGGGGCTGTACTACTCTCAAAAAAGCATAAAATATATAAAAAAAAAAAAGGGAAAGAAAGCAGAGCGGTATAAACTTGGACAAACTAAGGTAGCAGGCGGTCTCTTAGAGTGGTAAAGACTAGAACTTATAGTTGCGGGTTTAGGGAGGATTTAGGAAATAAAATGTGGGTCGTTGGACCATATGGGGAACCCCTCCAAGAATAGCAGGCAATTCCCGCCGCGGCTTAGGCCGACATTTTGTTTTGGTGGGTGTCAGATGGACTTTTCTCTCTCACATGGCCCAATGGGCAATTACGTTTTTATTGGGACTTTATGGATGGGTAGAGTCAAGGGTAAACAACTTTTGCGGTTTCCCAGTTTGATTGCAGTCTAGTTTTTTTTTTTTTTTTATTTTTTTTTTTATTTTCTTATGTGTAATATGAAATGACTGTCTGCATGTCAGGTTTGTGGCACCACTTGTACGTGCCAATATTGCCTCTCGGAAAACAGACGTCAGAAAGTGAGGGTGTCGATCCCCCTGGAACTGGAGATTCTCCTGGAATTGGAGGTATTCCAGACGGTTCGTACAGTCCTGGCTAAGCATTGTGATTGTGTCGGTGGATCAAACCCTTTGGAGTCTTCTGCAAGAGCAAGTTGGCGCTCTTAACTGCTAATAGAGTGGCCACACTCTACCAGCCCTTCCCTTTATTTGTCAGTCTACAAGATCTCTGTGAGCATTAGAGGCCAGCCTGGTCTACAGTTATAGGGTTGTAGTCTAATCTACTGGTGTGCTTTTACAGCTGGCCCTGTCTCAAAAAAAAAAAAAAATTTTTTTTTACCTGCTCTAAGAAACTAGGAGAAATGTGAGACAAATCCCAAGCAGGCTGCTTTCAGTCCAAATGATAGGTTTCTTCTACCTTTAATCTTACAAAGAAAAAAAAGGGGGTGAGTGGAGGGGCAACCCAAATCAGTTACCCCTTTCTTGTTTATTCTTTCCCCACCTTAATTAAGGTAGTTCTGGGGCTGGAGAGATGGGTCTGGGGAGATGGCCTAGCAGTAAGAGCGCCGACCATTCATCTTCAGAGAGACCCCGGCCGTTCCATCTCCCAGGGCACCCACCATGGCTGGCCAGAGAACACTGTCTGAAACTCCAAATTCCAGGAGAAACTCAGCTGGCCAGGGAACGACACCCTTTTTCTGACTCCTTGGGCTTGCACGACACGGTCAGTGCACAGACCTGCATGCAGACAGTACATCATACACATTACAGAAATATATAAAATTAATAAAAAAATTATTAATAAAAAAAAAAAAAAGGAAGTAGTTCTGAGGGGGAATAGGACAGGTTAGAAACATTATTGACTGTTCTTCCAGAGGATCCCTGTTAGGTTCCCAGAACCCACATGGTGGCTAACAACTGTCTATAACTCCAGTTCCAGGGGATTTGGAGGCCCCTTCTGACCTCTGTGAAGCATAGGTACTTTTTTTTCGAATTTTATTTATTTTTGTATGTGTATGAATGTACTGTCTGCATGTTAGGTTGTGGCACCTGTGTCGTGCAAATGCCGCGGAGTTCAGAAGAGGTTGTCTGATCCCCTTGGATATCTGGAAGTATCATCCTGGAATATGCGAGTTTACTCAGAAGGTTTGCTCAGCCTCTCTGTGGGTGCTGGGGATTGAACCCGGGTCCTCTGCAAGAGCAGTTGGTGCCTTAACAACCTCTGGGCTATCTTCTCCAGCCCCAGCGCCATAGGTACTCTTACATACATGCAGATAGAACACTCATACACAGTTAAAAATAAATATAACCTAAAATTTTTTTACAGTAAAAATTAAATTTTAATTAAGTTAAAAAAAAAAAGAAATTTTTTTTTTTTTTATTTTATTTTTACATTTAGTATGTTTTCCATGCTGGCTTCAGATTCACAGCAGCCCTCCTGCTGCTGTCTCCATGGTGGTGCCATGAAGTGCTCTTCTCAGCATGTTAGGGACACTTGCTACCTACCACATCATACTATGGCCAGGTCTTTCTTCATTGTAGTAACTCTTTTTTGTTTTTTTGTTTTTTTTTTTTCACATAAATTTATTTATTTATTTTAAACAAATCTAGACCCATGTTCCCGCTCATTTTCCCCCACCCCACCAGAGCTCGTGCATTCTGCCAAACATGCTTTCCATCTCCTTCTCAGACTTTCTCAATATTTTTCCATGTGGAAGTTGATTGTGTTGAGCAGAAGTTCACTGTTTCAGTCAGTTCTTTTGATGCAGTCTTTTTCTGTTGTTGTTTGTTTTCCAAAATGCATTATGCCCAACTGCTTTGTACAAAGCTCAGGGGGCCCTACACAAGAAATACTTACAACTGGGTAATTGTGCACTAGGCATCCACAGTGAGTATAGATACCATGCATTCATTTTTTTTGTGGGACTGTGTTACTTTCACTCAGCATGATGTCGCTAGCTCCAGCCATTTTTCCTGCAAAGCTCGTTATGTCGTCTTCTTTACTGCTGAATAGAATTCCATTGTGTTAGATGGGTACCACATTTTCTCTTCCACTCGTCAGTTGAGGGAAATTTAGGTGCGTTCCAGCTCTTCTGTATTCTGAAGAGAGCTGCAAATAAACCATTGGCCGTGCATGTATTCTCTGTGGGGCGTATGAGTCTTGTGGGTATATTATGCCCAGGAGTGGTATGGCTGGGTCGGGGTGGCAAGTTTCATTCCAAGTCATTCCGAAGGTTCTCCACACTGCCCCTTTCAATAGTGGCTGTATCAAGTTTACATTCCCACAAGCAGTGGATGAGTGGTTCCCCATTTCCCCAACAACCTCTCCAAGCACTGGTATCATTTGTTCTTTTGATCCTTATGTTACAGTTCTTATTGGAGTAAGATGATATCTTAAAGTGAGGTTTTTCCATTGCATTTTCCATTAGATGATTAGTTGATGGGTCTCGGTAGCAGTTGTTGAGGTGTATTCTCAGACATTCATCTAATTCGCCTCGCTTTGTTGAAGGTCGTCCTGTCTCATAGTGTCTTTTGCTTCCATCTATTATGGTGAGCGCGCGTCGTTTGTTTTCATTTTTTCTTGGTGTTTTTTGAGTAGTCTTGATATATTCATGGAGATCAATCGCTCTTGTAGTCAGATAGTATCCTTGTCAGCCTAGACGGTATTCGCTCCCGTTTCAACCCACTGCCGTTGTGATTCTCTCTTCTACTTCCCTTCTGCATTGTTTCTTTTGATAGACAGAAGCTTTTGAGTTTGATGAGGTTCCCATTTGTCAACTATCAACCTTAATTCTTGCTGCAGCTGCTGTCTGGATGTAGGAAGTCTTATAATCCTTACGCTATTGTTCTTGAATAGTCTAGCTGGCCAAACTCTATTTCTTCTTCATTCACCGTGTTTCTAGTGGTGCTTGCGACATGGTTTCACGTTGAGGTCTTTAATCCATCTGGAGTTGACTTTTGTACAGGGTGAGAGGTAGGGGTTTAATTTCATTCTTCTACAAGTGGTGATCCAGTTTTGCCAACACCACTTGCTGAAGATGCTGTCTTTTCTCCATTGTGGTTTCTTGGCCCCCTTGTCAAATATGAGATGGCTGAAATTGTATGTGCTCAGATTTGGATCTTCGGTTTTGTTCCATTGGTCAACAGGTCTGTTTTCTCTTTTTTTTTTTTTAATGTGTATGAATGTACTGTCTGCATGTAGGTTTGTGCACACATGTCGTGCAATGCCTCGGAAGTCAGAAGAGGATGTTGGATTCCCCTGGAACTGGAGTTAAAGATGGTTCTCAGTGGTCATGTGGGTGCTGGGAATCAAACCTGGGGCCTCTGCAAGAGCAGTCAACACTCTTAACCACTAGGCCATCTCTCCAGCCCCTCCATATATATCCTTCCATGGATATATATATATATAATTATGTATATATATAAATTATATGTATATATAATATAAATTATCCCTTTAGTCCCAGCTGGCCTGGAGCTCACTATGTAGACCAGGCTGGCTTTGAACTCAGAGATCCGCCTGCCTCTGCCTCCAGAGTGCTGGGACTAAAGGTAGGCACCACCATGCCCAACTTTGTTTATATTTTTTAATTTGAGAGATTCTTCTATCGCACTACTTAGACTGTAACTCTATGTAGTCAAGAATGACCTCGAACTGCTGATCCGCCTGCCTCTACCCCCTTGAGGCTGGGATTGCAGGCATTTGCCACTGTGCTTCCCACCTCCACAGCATATTCTTCTGGAGCCATCAGCAAGTCCAGTCCACCCTCTAGAGTTTTATCGTTTATTATATTTTACTTAGCAATTTTTTAAATTTTATTTTCATTCTTTCACCCTCCAG
The DNA here is from genome assembly GCA_009823505.1 of Rhizomys pruinosus. Taxonomy (NCBI): domain Eukaryota; kingdom Metazoa; phylum Chordata; class Mammalia; order Rodentia; family Spalacidae; genus Rhizomys; species Rhizomys pruinosus. The sequence continues at coordinate 1,462,456 of VZQC01010550.1, forward strand.
AGTTTTAAAGACTGGGCTTAAGCTCTACCTTGTGGAAGGAACATGGAGATTTGGAATTCGTTTCTCTTATTTATTTATAATAGCATGGATTTATATATTTATAGCTTAGATTATAATAGGCAAGACAAAAAAATTAAAAAAAAAAGAAAGAAAAAGACGAAGGAGAAAGAAAGGAAGGAGAAAGAGAGAGAAAGAAAGGAAAGAAAGAAGAAAGAAAGAACTGGATTTAGAAAAGCCCATCTGGGTTCTAGGTCATGGCTCCTGGCTACTGGGACGAACATTTGCACTTTTTTTTTTGGTCTTTTTGAGCCAGGGTCTCCCTGTAGCCCCAGCTGTCCTGGAACTCAGTCTGTAGACCAGGCTGGCCTTGAACTCACAGAGATCTGCCTGCCTCTACCTCTAAAGTGCTGGGATTAAAGGGGTACGCTACCACGCCTGGCTAAATTTTTTTATTTTCACTACTTTTTTTGGTTTGGTTTTTTTTTGTCTTTTTGAGACAGAGTCTCCCTGTAGCCCCAGATGGCTTGGAACTTGCTAGGTAGACCAGGCTGGTCTTAAACTCACAGAGATCTGCCTGCCTCTGTCTCCTAAGTGCTGGGATTAAAAATGTGTACCACCAGCCGGGCATGGTGGCTGACGCCTTTAATCCTAGCACTTGGGAGGCAGAGGTGGGCGGATCTCTGTGAGTTCAAGGCCAGCCTGGTCTACAGAGTGAGCTCCAGGCCAGCTGGGGTGCATGGAGACCCTATCTCAAAAAGACAAAAAAAAAAAAATGTGTTCCACCACACCCAGCCATATTTTCAGTAGTTTTTAAAAATGTTTTGTTGAGTTGGGCCTGGTGGCACACTCAGGAGACAGAGGCAGGCGGATCTTTGTTAATTCAAGGCCGGCCTGGTCTACAGAGTGAGTTCCAAGTCAGCTGGGGCTACAAGGAGACCCTGTCTCAAAAAAGACAAAATAAAAAGTATTGTTGAGGCCTATAGAGATGGCTCAGCAGTAAGAGCACTGGCTGCTCTTACAGAGGACCTGGGTTCAATTCCAGAACCCACATGGCAGTTAACAAGTGTCTGTAACTCCAGTTCCAGGGATCCAACACCCTCTTCTGACCTATGTGGGCACGTCATGACACAGGTATGCCCACCTACGTTCAGGTAATACACTCATACACATAAAAATTAAAAGTTTTATGGATCTAGATCTCAGTATTTAACCCAACCTGGCCTTGAATTCTTGATTCTTGTGCCTCAGTCCCGAAGGCTGAGATTATAGGTGTGTGCTACCACACAGGCTTTAGACCTGTGTTTTAAAATTGTGTAATATGTCATATATAGACACCAAGCTTATAAGTACAGTTTTAAAGAATAATTATAAAGTAAACACAACCAAATCTGTTTTTAGCATTAATTATGTTCATTCCTTTGTATCTTCCTGAAACCTTCCCCTGACCCTCAAACCAGGAGCAAGGGCCCCTTCTCTGAGCACCCACAATACCTAATACTTATTCTTATCCTGATTATATATTAAGACACGTCTGTGGTCCAACAAGTTAGAAGATGCAGAAAAGTGTAAAGAGACTAAGTCAACATTATTCTGCCATCCAGGGAAAACTTCGTAAGGACCAGAGGGGTCTAAAGATGTATTGGGCTCTCTCTACGCTTGTGCTGCATTCATCAGCCACATAGGGAAATTGAATAGTTGAAATAACTTGGTCTGAGCCGGGCGTGGTGGTGCACGCCTTTAATCCTAGCACTTGGGAGGCAGAGGCAGGTGGATCTTTGTGAGTTCAAGGCCAGCCTGGTCTACAGAGTGAGTTCCAGGACAGCTGGGACTACAGGGAGACCCTATCTGGAAAAGACAAAAAAAAAAAGAAATAACTTGGTCTGGACTGAGACTTAGTATAAGAAAAGAATATATAAGAGCCAGGCGTGGTGGTGCATGCCTTTAATCCTAGCACTTGGAAGGCAGAGGCAGGCGGATCTTTGTAAGTTCAAGGCCAGCCTGGTCTACGATGTGAGTTCCAGGACAGCTGGGGCTACAGGGAGACCGTGTCTCGAAAAGACAAAAAAAAGAAAGAAAAGAATATATGGGGCTGGAGAGATGGCTCAGTGGTTAAGAGCACTGGCTGCTCTTGCAGAGGACCCAGGTTCAGTTCCCAGTACCCATAGGGCAGCTAATAGCCATCCTTAACTCCAGTCCCAGGGGACCTAACATCTGCTGCCCACCCCCTCAAGGGATTGCATATCTGTGGTACACTTAAACTCATGCAGACAAAATACTCATACACATAAAATAAACTAAATTCTTAAAAAAGATAGGGCTGGAGGCTGGGTGCAGTAGAACAAGCCTTTAATCCCAGCACTTGGGAGGCAGAGGCAGGTAGACTGCTGTGAGTTCAAAGGCAGCCTGGTCTACGTAGTGAGCTCCAGACTAAAGGTATGCACCACCATGTCCAGCTTACAATTTAGGATTTTATTTTATAACTAAGATTTTTCTGTTGTGCACATGTGTTCATGTGTGTATGCTTCCTGTGTGTATACAGGTGTGCACACATGTTCATATGCATGTATGTAAGTATGTATGTGTGTGTGTGTGTAGAGGCCAGAGATCAACATTACATTTCTCAATTACTCTTCACCTTATTAGTTAAATTGTTAATTATGTGTTTATTAGACTATGCAGGTGTGCATGTATATCCATGTGTGTGCACATACATGTGGAGGCCTGGTCCTGGCTGAAAGGCTAGTCAGTTTTCCGGAGTTTCCTGGTTTCTGCTTCATCAGGAATAGGATTCCATGTATATGATATAGTGAGTCACCTTAAGATTGCCCAAAGCGGGCTGGAGAGATGGCCTAGCGGTTAAGAGCGCCGACCACACTTGCAGAGGACCCGGGTTCAATCCCCAGCACCCACATGGCGGCCAAGAACCATCTGAAACTCCAATTCCAGGAGAACTCCAGTTCCAGGGGAATCCGACACCCTTTTCTGACCTCCGCGGCGTTGCACGACACGGGTGCACAAACTTGCATGCAGACAGTACATTCATACACATACAGAAATAAATAAAATTAATTTAAAAAATTATAAAAAAAAAAAAGATTGCCCAAAGCATGGGGCTGGAGAGATAGCCTAGTGGTTGAGAGCACCGACTGCTCTTGCAGAGGACCCGGGTTCAATCCCCAGCACCCACATGGCGGCTGAGAACTGTCTGTAACTCCAATTCAAGGAGAACTCCAGTTCCAGGGGAATCCGAGACCCTCTTCTGACCTCCGCGGCATTGCACGACATGGGTGCACAGACCTACATGCAGACAGTACATTCACACATATAAAAGTAAACAAAAAATTAAAAAAAAAAAAAAGATTGCCCAAAGCAAAAAAAATAAATAAATAAAAAGATTGCCCAGCTGGGCCAGGCATGGTGGCACATGCCCTTAATCCCAGCCCTTAGGAGTCAGAGGCAGGTGGATCTCTGTGAATTCAAGGCCAGCCTGGTCTACATAGTGAGTTCCAGGCCAACTGGGACTAAAGGGAGACCCTGTCTCAAAAAGACCAAAGGGAAAAAAAAAGATTGCCCATAGCTATTAGCACCAGTTGAGCCCAGTAGTTAAAACTTAACTAGTCAGGCGTGATATATCTCTGTGCCTTCAAGACCAGCCTGGTGTACATAGTGAGCTCCAGGCCATTTGCAGCTACAGAGAGACCCTGTCTCAAAAAGATTAAAAAAAAAGGGGGGGGGCTGGAGAGTTGGTTCACTGGTTAAGAGCACTGACTGCTCTTGCAGAGGACCCAAGTTTGATTCCCAGCACCCACATGGTGGCTAAGAACCGTCTTTAACTCCAGTTCCAGGGGAATCTGATGCCCTCTTCTGACCTCCACAAAATTGCACCACACGGGTGCACCTACCTACATGCAGATAGTATACTCATACACATAAAATAAAATAAAATTTAAAAAAAACCCTTAAAGTATCAGAACAGACAACTGAACCAAGGCAGAAGTTAAGAACGGGTCAGTATGTACGTATCAGGTTGCTTAGAAACTATCCGGGTGTGGTGGGTGGTGGCACATGCCTTTAATCCTAGCACTTGGGAGCCAGAGGCAGGCAGATCTTTGTGAGTCAAGGCCAGCCTGGTCTTACAGAGGTGAGTTCCAGGGCACAGTGGCTGGTGCTACAGGGGGGGAGACCTTGTCTTTGGAAGACAATAAAAAAAAAAAAAAAAAAAAAAGTCATTTTTCTGGGGCTGGAGAGATGGCTCATTGGTTAAGAGCACCAACTGCTCATGCAGAGGACTGGGGTTCGATTCCCTCTTTAACTGTGGTAGCACATGCCTTTAATCCTAGCACACATGCATGCACACCCATATTTCAAAAATAATAGGTGGGGGCTGGAGAGCGGTTAAGAGCACCGACTGCTCTTGCAGAGGACCCGGGTTTGATCCCCAGCACCCACATGGCGGCTGAGAACCGTCTGTAACTCCAATTCTGACCCATCCAGTGGGTCAGTCAACGGGTCCTGGAAGAGAAGGAGTGAGGGGAAGGGGCAAGAGATGCAAGGAATAGAGACAAGACAGGTTCTGATCAAGTCTCGTTTATTGTAGGAACACAAGTAGAATATAAAGGGTAGGAATGCGGAAGCATTGCTAAACCACAGGCACCTCAGTGCTTACAAATTGGAAAGAATGTGCAGATACAGATCTTTACTTAAGGTGAACATTTGCAACACCTCCTGTGATAAGTTACACAATGGACTGAAACCTCCTCCTGACTCAGTGCTGGGAAGCTGCTAGTGGAAAATTACTAGGTGGCTAAACTCGTCCGAGAGCCCCACACAATTCCAGGAGAACTCCAGTTCCAGGGGAATCTGACACCCTCTTCTGACCTCTGCAGCATTGCACGACCCGGGTGCACAAACCTACATGCAGACAGTACACTCATACACATGAATAAATAAATAAAATAAAATAAAAAATAGCTGGGAGTGGTGGCACACACCTTTAATTCCAGCACTTGGGAGGCAGAGGCAGGCAGATCTCTGAGTGAAGAACGCCTTTAATCCCAGCACTCAGGAGGCAGAGGCTGGCAGGTCTCTGTGAGTTCAAGGCCAGCCTGGTCTACAGAGCTAGCTCTAGGCCTGCTGGGACTAAAGGGAGAACTCCCTCTCAAAAATACCAAAAAAAAGCTGGAGAGATAGCCTAGCAGTTAAGAGCGCCAGCCACTCTTGCAGAGGACCTGGGTTCGATTCTCAGCACCCACATGCGGCTGAGAACCGTCTTTAACTCCAGTTCCAGGGGAATCTGACACCCTCTTCTCCCTCTTCTGACCTCTGCAGCATTGCATGACACGGGTGCACCAACCTACATGCAGACAGTACATTCATACACATAAAAAATAATAAAAAAAAAAAAGTACCAAGTGACAAAAATCTCTAGACCATCAGAGAAGGAAGGGGTTATAAGTGCTGGAGGTGAATAGCAGACTTCAGAAATGGCAGTAAGAAAAGGCAGAAAAAGAAAAAAAAAAGAAAAGGCAGGCTATTCTGTGGGGCCTTAAAAGCCCAACTTGTGAAACAACTTTGTCTTGTAGGAAGAAAGGAAAGTAGATGAAGAGATCTAGAGAGATCAGTAGGATCTGTACCCTGTGAGAAGGGCTGAGAAAAACAGCATGGGGTCAGAGCGCTCTTCCCCACACCCTGCGGAAGTGTTGAGACTTGCTGTGAGTCCAGACCTGGAAATAGCACTTTGAAACTGGGCTGAGGCTGTAAAGAAAACCGTTTCCTTGTTTTTTTTTTGACAAAGAAGCAAATAGGCATGTTCTGTACACAAGGCCAAGCCCGTGGCCCTGTGTGATGTACCACATGGTTGATGTATTTGGGCAGAGCGGGCAGTCAAAGGAGAACGAGGAATGAGCACTAGCTCCCCTGTCCTAATCCCCAGGGCCCCAGCTTCATGCTGACTGGGCACATCTGGGGT
>VZQC01010550.1:1484293-1529293 GCA_009823505.1 Rhizomys pruinosus
TTTTTTTTTTTTTTAATTTTTTTTTTTATTAATTTTTTTTATTTATTTCTGTATGTGTACGAATGCACTGTCTGCATGCAAGTCTGTGCACCCGTGTCGTGCAATGCCGCGGAGGTCAGAAGTGGGCGTCGGACTCCCCTGGAGCTGGAGCTCTCCCGGAGTTGGAGCCTCAGACGGTTCTCAGCCGCCATGTGGGTGCTGGGGATCGAACCCGGGTCCTCTGCAAGAGCGGTCGGCGCTCTTAACCGCTAGGCCATCTCTCCAGCCCCTAATTTCATTCTTCTACAAGTGGTGATCCAGTTTTGCCAAGACCACTTGCTGAAGATGCTGTCTTTCCTCCATTGTGTCTTTTTGGCCCCCTTGTCAAATTTGAGATGGCTGAAATTATATGTGCTCAAGTTGGATCTTCAGTTTTGTTCCATTGGTCAACAGGTCTGTTTTTGTGCCAGTACCAGGCTGTTTTTATGACTATAGCCCTGTAGTATAGTTTGAAGTCTGGTATAGAGATCCCCCCTGTATTGGTGTTTTTCACTCAGGGTTGCTTTGGCTATTCAAGGTCTTTTGTTTTTCCAAATGAAATTAAGGACTTTTTTTCCCAAGCCTGTGAAGAAACTCTTGGGTGGGATTTTAATTGGGATTGCATTAAATCTATACAAGTGTTTGGGTAGAATGGACATTTTTTTATTTTTTTTTTATTTTATTAGCTTTATTTATTTCTGTATGTGTATGAATGTACTGTCTGCATGCAAGTCTGTGCACCCATGTTGTGCAATGCTGCGGTGGTCAGAAGAGGGTGTTGGATTCCCTTGGAACTGGAGTTCTCCTGGAATTGGAGTTTCAGACAGTTCTTGGCCGCCATGTGGGTGCTGGGGATCGAACCCGGGTCCTCTGCAAGAGCGGTCGGCGCTCTTAACCGCTAGGCCATCTCTCCAGCCCCCTAGAATGGACATTTTTACTTTATTAATTTTTCCAATCCATGAGCATGGGAGGTTTTTCCATCTTCTGATATCTTCTTCAATTCCCTTCTTCAAGAGTTTGAAATGCTTGTTGTAGAGATCTTTGGTGTCTTTGGTTAGGTTTGTTCCTAGGTATTTTATTGTTAAATGATTTTTATTACATTTATTTATGGTGTGTGTGTGTGTGTGTGTGTGTGTGTCTTTGTGTGTGTGTGTTACAAGCATGTATGTGGAGGTTAGAGGACAACTTTGGAATTGATTCTCTTCCACCATGTGAGTGTTCTCGGGATCAAACTTAGATCATCAGTCTTGGCAGCAAGCACCTTAACTCTCTGTGCCATCTTGCCAACTCCTAACTAGTACTTTAGAAAACTGAAACAGTCAGAGGAACAACATAAGTCTGAGAAACTGTCACAGACTAGGGGGAACTTTGCAGATGAGAAGACTAAATACAATACAGTGTCTTGATGGGCTCTGGGAATGGCAAAAGGAGATCAGTGAATCCAAATATAGTCTGGAAATTTCATTAATAATATGCCAGGGCTGGGCATGGTGGCACACACCTTTAATCCTAGCACTTAGGAAGCAGAGGCAGGCGAATCTCTGTGAGTTCAAGGCCAGCCTGGTCTACAGAGTGAGTTCTAGGACAGCTGGGGCTACAGGGAGACCCTGTCTTGAAAAGACCAAAAAAAAAAAATATGCCAGAGCTAGACAGGGGGTTCTGCAGGTAAGAGGTTTTGCTACTCCTACAGAGGACTCGACTGTGATTCCTAAAATCCTTAGCTGGTGGCCCACAGCCACTTGTAACTCCAGCTCCACGGGATCTGACACCCTCTTTTGGCCTCTACCGACACTCACACATACACAGAAATAACATTTTTTAATATTTATTTATTTATTTATTTATTTATTTATTTATTTATTTATTATGTGTATGAATGTACTGTCTGCATGTAGGTCTGTGCACCCATGTCATGCAATTCTGCAGAGGTCAGAAGAGGGCATCGGATTCTCCTGGAACTGGAGCCAAAGACAGTTCTCAGCTACTATGTGGGTGCTGGGGATCGAATCTGGGTCCTCTGCAAGAGTAGTCGGCGTTCTTAACCGCTAGGCCATCTCTCCAGCCCTATTTATTTATTTATTTATTTTTGGTCTTTTTGAGACAGGGTCTCCCTGTAGCCCCAGCTGTCCTGGAACTCACTCTGTAGACCAGGCTGGCCTTGAACTCACAAAGATCTGCCTGCCTCTGCCTTCCAAGTGCTAGGATTAAAGGCATGAGCCACCATGCCCAGGTTTTTTTGTTTCCTATTTATTTATTTTTTTAATTAATTAATTAATTAATTAATTAATTAATTAATTAATATGTGTATGAATGTACTGTCTGCATGTAGGTCTGTGCACCTGTGTTGTGCAATGCCGCAGAGGTCAGAAGAGGGTGTCGGATTCCCCTGGAACTGGAGTCAAAGACGGTTTTCAGCCGCCATGTGGGTGCTGGGGATCGAACCCTGGTCCTCTGCAAGAGCAGTTGGCGCTCTTAACCGCTAGGCCATCTCTTCAGTCCCCCAAATAACATTTTTTCAACATAGTAATATGCCACCACAGCTGGAATGGTTAAGAGTGAGCACTGCTCTTGCAGAGGATCCAGTTCCATTCCCAGCACCCAAGTTGAGAGGCTCACAACTGACTATAAATCCAGCCCCAGAGGAACTAACACCCTCTTCTTCTGGCTTCCTCGGGTACTTCACCTATGTTTGCAAACCCCTACACAAGATACAAACATATACATATAATTAAAAATAAAAATAAAATCTAAAAAAATTAGTAATATACCAATGTTGGATTTTCAGTTTGGATAAAGTTGCCATGGTAACATAAAATGCTAAAATAGTGAAATTAGGCCAGGAATAAACAAAAACTCCCGTTTGCAACTTTTCTGTAAATTTGAAATTATTCTAAATCTTAAAAAGTATTTAAGTCCATTGTGGTGGCACACACCATTAATCTCAGCACTCGGGAGGCAGAGGCAGGGGGAATCTCTGTGAGTTCAAGGCCAGCCTGGTCTACAGAGTGAGTTCCAAGACAGCTGGGGCTACAGGAGACCCTGTCTCAAAAAGACAAAAAAAAAGTTTATTAAGACTAGTTATGTTCTCCTGCTTCAGATTCCACACCTACCCTGCCTCACTAGTTAGGCGCCCCCAATGTATTCTCAGCCCTCCTTGCTGGTAGACTGCTCTCCTCATCTTCCGGCCTGAGACCTACAGAATACCCTGCTAAGAAATGGAGACAACCTAAATGTCCCTTAGCTGATGAATGCATAATGAACATATATTATATTTAGACAGTGGAGTTCTACTCAGCAGTCAAGAAAGTTGGGGCTCAAGAAATTTGCAGGTAAGTGGACCTGACTAGAAACTTTCCTACTAAGTGAAGTAACTAACAGAGACTCAGAAAAACAATATATGTTCTCTCTCACTTGTGGATCTTACACCAGATCCTTAGATGAGAGTCTATATCCTGATGTAACCACTGGAGCCAGAAAAATGGAAAGGAGTCATGGAGGTAAAGGAAAAGAAGGAGCCTGAGAGAGGGGGACAGTAGGAGACAGGTGTTAGCAAGGGGGTTACCAAGGGAGTGTATTTAACTTGATGGTAGGAGGAGGGGGTGGATACACATGGAAACATGGGGGTAAAGAAGAAGGCATTCAGGGGAAGGGGATGATAGGAGGCAGGTTATTATTAAGGGGGGATGGGAAAATAAGGGGAGGGAGGATAGGGAGAGAGAGATCAGGGAAAAATAATGTTTAGCTGGTGGGAAAAACCAAGGGGAAGGGCTGGGCATGGTGGAACATGCCTTTAATCCTAGCACTCAGGAGGCAGAGGCAGGTGGATCCCTGTAGCCCCAGCTGTCCTGGAACTCGCTATGTAGATCAGGCTGCCCTTGAACTCACAGAGATCTGTCTCTGCCACCTGAGTGCCGGGATTACAGGCATGCATCAGCATGCTCGGCTTATTATTGTCTTCAAATCATGTGTAAGCATGTATGTTGGTATATGCATGTGAAGGAAGGTGCTTCTGAGACCAGAAGAGGGCACTGGATGTCTATGGAACTAGAGTTATAAGCGTTTTGTGAGCTGCCTGACATGGATGCAAAGAACTTGAGAATTGGGGGGGGGGGGGGCTCTTTTTGAGACAGGGTCTCCCTGTAGCTGCAGCTGGCCTGGAACTCGCAATCTACTCCCGATTGACCTTGAACACTATAGTCTTGCTTCTGCCTTCTGAGTGCTGGGATTGCAGATATAGGTGCTGCTATGTCCAACCATGGGTTGGATTTTATATGTGTAGAGATGGAAGTACTGGGGGGGAGCCAGCAAGTAGACATTAGGGAATGAAGTGTGCTGGGGTGGGGGTAACAAGACCCATGATTTATTCCTACTGCAAGAAGCACAGGGAGTGCATACAGCAGGAGCTCATGAAATGTTGACTAGGTCATGCATGAACTCACTGAATCCTCCATCTTTACCATCCGTCAAATTCTCTTCCAGTAGTCCAGGATGTTACTTTTGTGATGACTAAGAGCCTGGAGAGTGGGAAAATCTTATACTTCAGAGTCAGGTTGACCTGGGTCCACACCTGCCTCCTCTTAGGACTTGGTTTTCTTCTTTGCAAAGAATGGGATAATTCATTCATTCAGTGAGTATGTACTGAACAACTGTGTGTACCAGGCATGGTTTTAGGTGGTGGGAAACCTTGATGGATGAGACAGACATAGACCCTGGCTTCCTGGAGCACACATCTCAGAAGGAGGAGACATCATTGAAGAAGATAATGGGGGTCTGGAGAGATGGTTCAGCAGTTAAGAGTGCCAACTACTCTTGCAGAGGACCCAGGTTCGATTCCCAGCACCCATATGGTGGCTAAGAACCATCTTTGACTTCCAGTTCCAGGAGAATCTGACACCCTCTTCTGAACCCAGCACTTGGAGGCGGAGGCAGGTGGATCTTTGTGAGTTCAAGGCCAATCTGGTCTACAGAGCTAGCTGGAGGCCACCTGGGACTAAAGGGAAACCCTGTCTCAGAAAAAGATAATGGGCAAATTATGTCTTTGTAAGCAAATTAAAGTCCCATATGGAGTAAAAAAGCAGCAAGGTAAGGAATGGGGCCTCGGAGATGTCCATTCTCAAGGGAGAGGAGAAAACTATCAAATAGGATGACCACAGAGTAGGCTGCATTGCAAAGGGAAATTTATGGGGTGGCTGGAAGTAAGGGGGTGAGCGAATGGAATGGCTACCTGGGAAGACAGCTTTTTTAAAATGTTTAATTAATTAATTAATTAATTAATTTTTTTTTTTTGGTCTTTTCGAGACAGGGTCTGCCTGTAGCCCCAGCTGTCCTGGAACTCACTTTGTAGACCAGGCTGGCCTTGAACTCACAAAGATCCGCCTGCCTCTGCCTCCCAAGTGCTAGGATTAAAGGCGTGTGCCACCACACCCGGCTTAATTTATTTTTTATGTGTATGAATGTACTGTCTGCATGTAGGTCTGTGCACCCGTGTCGTGCAATGCCGCGGAGGTCAGAAGAGGGCGTCAGATTCCCCTGGAACTGGAGTCAAAGATGGTTATCAGCTGCCATGTGGGTGCTGGGAATCGAACCTGGGTCCTCTGCAAGAGCAGTTGGCGCTCTTAACTGCTAGGCCATCTTTCCAGCCCCAGGAAGACAGTTTTGTGCAAAAGAAACAGCAAGTGCTAAGGTCCTGAGGTGCCAGTGGTGGCTGAAGAATAGCAAGGTGGTGCTGTGGTTGGTGCAGAACATATGAAGGGAAGATTGAAGAAAGGCCTTGAGGACCTGGGATGTTATGATGAAGGAAGGAAACAAACTTGGTGACTGACTGCCATGCACTTGCCAGGCGTTGCTTCACACTTGCTTTTGGGGGTGGGTTCTCACTTTGTAGCCTGGCTTGGCCTAGACCTCATAGTGATCTTCCTTCTCAATTCCCAGAGGCTGGGATTGCAGCATGAAGCACATACCCAGCTACAAACTGGACCAAAAAGATGACTTTTTTTTTTTTTTTTTTTTTTTTGTTTGGTGGCTTTTCCGAGACAAGGGTCTACCGTGTAGCGAGCTGACTTGGAACTCACTGCGTAAGACCCAGGCTGGCCTTGAACGCGTCCAAGATCCGCCTGCCTCTGCTCCCGAGTCTAGGATTAAAAAGGCGGTGTGCCACCACCCGCTCAAGAAGATTTACTTTTTATAGCAAGTTCCAAAGCCAGCTGGGGCTGCAGGGAGAAGGAGACCCTGTCTCAAAAACAAACACAAACAAGAAAATTACTTTTAAAAATAAATGAGTTTGTATAATTCCTTATTAAATTTTTTGGTCTATTAAACAAGGGTCTACACTGTAGCCCCAGCATAGCCTGGAACTCACTACTGTGAGTCCGCCCTGACTCAGAGTGAATACTTTGCCAGCCTTCTCTAACTGCCTAGCACTGTTGGGGTAGGCAATGTGCTGCTGGCGTATTTATTTATTTATTTTTTATTTTTTAATTGTGTATGAGATGTTACTGTCATGCATGTAGGTAGGTGCCTCCATGTTGTGCAATGCTGCAGAGGTCAGAAGAAGGGTTGGATTCCCTGGAACTGGATTAAAACAATGTTTCTTTTTTTTTTTTTTTATTTCGGTATGTTGTATCAATGTACTGTCTGCATGCAGGTTTGTGCACCCGTGTCAATCGTGCAATGCCGCGGAGGTCAGAAGAGGGTCTCGGATTCCTGGTACTGGAGTTCTCCTGGAAATTGGAGTTTCAGACGGCTCTCGGCGCCAAGTGGGTGCTGGGATCGAACCTGGGTCCTCTGTAAGAGCAGTCGGCGCTCTTACCGTAGCCATCTCGTCCAGGCCCCTAAGACAAGTTATTATCTGCCATTGTGGGTTGGAATGCAAACCCAAGGTCCTCTGCAAGAAGACAGAATAGAGTGCTCTACAACCACTGAACCATCTCTCCAGTCCCCCTATTATTTTATTTTTAATGTGTATGAGTGTATCTGCATGGTAGTAAGCAACACCACTCATGTGAAATGCCTCTGGAGGTCAGAAGAAAGGTGTCAGATCTCCTGAGAATGGATACTGGGACAAGTTGTTAGCTATGATGTGGGTGCTGGGAACCAAACCCAGGTCCTCTGCAAAAGCAGCCAGTGCTCTTAACCTCTTAACTGCTTAACTGCTGAGACCTCTCTCTAGTCCCCACATTTATTCTTTTTTGTGTGTGTGTGATTCTAGTGTGACATTCTTTTTAAATTTATGTATATGAGTGTATTTCTGTGTGAATGTATGCTACTTGTGTGTGAGTGACTGTGGAGTCTAGAAAAGGGCATTGGATCCCCTGGAACTGTAGCTACAGGTGGTTCTGAGCTGCCTGATATGGATGTTGGGAACTGAACTTAGGTCTGCTGGAAGAGAAGCGAGTGCTCTTAACTGGTGAGTCATCTCTCCAGCCCCTAAAGATTCACTTTTATTTTATCAATCTACCTATCACTATGCTATTACTATCTATCTATCTATCTATCTATCTATCTATCTATCATCTATCTATCTCATCCTCTATCTATCTAATCTACTCTATCTACTCTATCATTCATTCTATTCTTTGAACAGGGTCTTCCTGTAGCCCCATTTTGTCCTGGAGCTCCTATGTAGACCAGGGCGGCCTTGAACTCACAGAGATCCTCCTGCCCTCTGCTGCCCAGTTCTGGGATTACAGGAGTACACCATCACACCTGGCCTAGATTCAGTTTATTTTATTTTTTACTTATTATTATTTATTTTTTTTTTTTTTTTTGTCGTCCCTTAGTTCCCCACAGGCCTGGAACTATTATGTAGACAGGCTCTCAAGTCTTAGAGATCGCCGCTTTGCCTCCTGAGTGGAGTGCTGGGATTAAAGGAATGCACTACCACACACCCACCAATTTTTATTTAATTATTATTATTATTATTATGTCCTTTTCAGACAGGGTCCTCCCGGTAGCTCCAGCTGTCCTGAGATCTTGCTCTGTAGACCAGGCTGGCCTTGAACTCATAAAGATCCACTGCCTCTGCCTCCCAAGTGCAGGATTAAAGGCATGCACCACCATGCCAGGCTTTAAATTATTGTGTTTTTTTTTTTTTTTTTTTTTTTTTTGTCTTTTGAGACAGGGTCTCCCTGTAAGCCCCAGCTGTCCTGGAACTCTGAAGACCAGGCTGGCCTTGAACTCACAAAGATTACTGCCTCTGCCTCCCAAGTGCTAGGATTAAAGGGTTCGCCACACACCCAGCTTAAATTATTTTTATGTGTATGAGTGTACTGTTGCATGTAGGTTGGTGCACCCGTGTCATGCAATGCCACGGAGGTCAGAAGAGGGCGTCGGATTTCCCTGGAACTGGAGTTAAAGACAGTTCTCAGCTGCCATGTGGGTGCTGGGGATTGAACCAGGGTCCTCTGCAAGAACAGTCGGTGCTTTTTATTTTTCTATTACTTTTTTATTTTTTTTCATTTTTTAACAATAAGTAATAATTTATGAGTACAAACATCCTTCATTTAAAACCAATTTGCATTGCACGACACTGGTGCACAAACCTACATGCGACAGTACATTCATACACATACAAAAATAAATTAAAAAAAATTTAAAACCAATTTGCAAGCAGTTGTGCCCAAACCCACACAGCCCAAGGGTCCCACCATCCAGCAGGGGAGGCTTGTATTTCAATCAAGTTGATCAAATAAGTGTCCAGTCTATAATTGCTGTAGTTTCACCATTCACCCCAATTCGCAGCCCTTACATACTACCACGCCCCCTCTTCCGCAGATTGTTCCCTAGGCTTAGAAAAGGGGCACGGGGGGGGGGGTGGCAGTTGGCGCTCTTAACCACTGAGCCATCTCACTGCTCTTGGAGAGGACCCGGGTTCGATCCCCAGCACCCACATGGCCAATGAGAACGGTGGTCTTTAACTCCAGTTCCTGGGGAATTCGACGCCCTCTTTTGACCTCCGCGGCATTGCATGACACGGGTGCACCAACCTACATGCAGACAGTACACTCATACACATAAAAAAATAATTTAAGCCGGGCGTGATGGCGAACGCCTTTAATCCTAGCACTCAGGAGGCAGAGGCAGCGGATCTTTGTGAGTTCAAGGCCAGCCTGGTTCTAACAGAGGGTTCCAGGACAGCTGGGGCTACAGGGAGACCCTGTCTTGAAGACAAAAAATAAAAATAAAAAATAATAATTTGTAGCCTGGCGTGGTGGTGCACGCCTTTATTTTTTTTATTTTTTATTTTTTTATTTATTCTTGTATGTGTATTAATGTGCTGTCTGCATGCAGGTTTGTGCACCCGTGTCAAGCAATGCCGTGGAGGTCAGAAGAGGGTGTCGGATTCCCCTGGAACTGGAGTCAAAGACGGTTCTCAGCCGCCATGTGGGTGCTGGGGGGGATCAAACCTGGCTTCTCTGTAAGAGCAGTCAGTGCTCTTAACCCCTAGGCCATCTCTCCAGCCCCCTGGTGCATGCCTTTATCCTAGCAACTTGGGAGGCAGAGGCAGGCGGACCTTTGTGAGTTGAAGGCCAGCCTGGCTACATAAGACCTGAAAAACCAAGATGTAAACAAAAAGCCAAACAAAAAAAAAATTATTTGTATATTGTGGGCAGGGGTATGTGCAAATGTGAGTGCAGGCGGCTTTGGATTCTAGAAGAGGAAGCTGGAACTAAAGATAGGGGGTCACTCAGTATGGACGCTGGGAACCGAACTCCCTTCCTCTGTAACGGCAGTATGTACTCTTAACTGCTGAGCCATCTCTCCAGTCCCTTGTTTTATTTTTTGAGACAGTGTCTTTTTTTGGGTCACTAGTGCTGGGATTAAAGGCATGCACCATCACACCAGGCCTAAGATAGTTCTTAGGTGCTGTGTGGGTGCTGGGAATCAAACCCACACAGCCTCTGCAAGAGGTCCTCTGCAAGAGCAGTCAGTGCTCTTAACCGCTGAGCCATCTCTCCAGCTGAGACAGGGTCTTTTTTTTTTTTTTTTTTTTTTTTTTTTTTTTTTTTGAGACAGGGTCTCCCTGTAGCCCCAGCTGTCCTGGAACTCACTCTGTAGACCAGGCTGGCCTTGAACTCGCAAAGATCCGCCTGCCTCTGCCTCCCAAGTGCTAGGATTAAAGGCGTGCGCCACCACGCCCGGCGAGACAGGGTCTTTTTATGCAACCTTGTGTGGCCTGCCACTCACAGTGCAGCCCAGACTAGCCTCAAGCCCACAGTAATTCTCCTGCCTTAGCCTCCCAAGTGCTGGGATTACAGGTATGTGCTACTCTAACTCTATCTTAGTCATTTAATTCTTGTTATAACCTTATAGGTCTGATAATATGACACTACTCACCTAATGTGTATATGTGTATATATATATATATATATACACATATTTATGTATACATATGCATATATGTATATTTATGTAATTCAGAGACAGAAATAAAATGACTTTACTATTATCCACAGTGGGTAAGTGGATCCAATTTGCCAGCACCATACATTGCTACACATGTACATGGTGATGTCATAGCCATAACAATTCCATAAAATTCCTAGCACTTTTAATGAAAGGATTCAGTAAGTGGTTTTAGAGCAGACATGACCTCAGCAGAGAGAGATAGCACCCAGCGCCCACAGGAAGGGTCTCCAGGTATTTCCTCTCAGAGTCAAGAGCAATCTGGGCCTGGAGTGGTTTTTGTTTTGTTTTGTTTTGTTTTGTTTTTCTTTTTTTGAGACAGGGTCTCCCTGTAACCCCAGCTGGCCTGGAACTCGCTAGGTAGACCAGGATGGCCTTGAACTCACAGAGACCTGCCTGCCTCTGCCTCCAGAGTGCTGGGATCAAAGGCATGAGCCACCATGCGTGGCTAAAAAGTAAAGTTTTGAAGAAAAGTTGACCAATATTGTAGTTCATATTTTTTGAGGTGGCAGGATTGAACCCAGAGTTTTGTACAAGCTAGGTAACTAGGTAATACCCCCAGTCCACAGTATGTTTACCTGATTATCTTTAACAAGATACAGCCATTTTTGTTTGTTTGTTTTTGTTTTTTTAATTTTTTAATTTTATATTTTATTTATTTATGTATATGAATGTACTGTCTGCATGTAGGTTTGTGCACCCCTGTCATGCAATGCCACGGAGGTCAGAAGAGGGTGTCGGATTCTCCTGGAACTGGAGTTCTGGAGTTGGAGTTACAGAAGGTTCTCAGCCACCATGTGGGTGCTGGGGATCAGTTCTTTGTAAGAGCGGTCAGCGCTCTTGACCGCTAGGCCATCTCTCTAGCCACTGTTTTTTTTTTTTTTTTGAGACAAGGTCCCCCACAGCCCCATCTGTCCTGAAACTCCCTATGTAGATAGGCCAGGATGGTCTTGAACTCACAGAGATCCACCTGCCTCTGCCTCCTGAGTGCTGGGATTAAAAGCATACACCACCACACCCGGCTCGAGATACAGCTTTTTTAAAATTAATTAATTAATAATTAATTTTGTATGTGAATGAATGCACTGTCTGCATGTAGGTTGGTGCACCCGTGTTGTGCAATGCCACGGAGCTCAGAAGAGGGCGTCGGATTCTTCTGGAACTGGAGTTAAAGACGGTTCTTAGCTGCCATGTGGGTGCTGGGAATCGAACCCGGGTCCTCTGCAAGAGCAGTCGGTGCTCTTAACCGATGAGCCATCTCTCCAGCCCCAAGATACAGCTTTTAACTCACACAAGACAGCAACTTATTTAGAAGTATTAGATTCAAGGATGGAGAGATGGCTTAGAGGTTAAGAGCACTGGCTGCTCTAGCAGAGGACCTGGGTTCGATTCCCAGCACCCACATGGCCACTAACAACCCTTCTGGGACTCCAGTTCCAGGGGATCCAATGCCTTCTGACCTCTGCAGGCATTGCACAACAAAAGTGCACTTTCAAAGATACAGGCAATACACTCAAACACATAAAATAAGGGGGCTGGAGAGATGGCTCAGTGGTTAAGAGCACCAGCTGCTCTTGCTGAAGATCTGGGTTCACTTCCTAGCACCCACAGGGTGGCTGAAAAACATCTGGAACTCCAGTTCCAGGGGATCTGATGCCTTCTTTTGACTCTGAGTGTATTGCACGACATGGGTGCACTTACATACATGCAGCAATACACTCATACACAAAATAAAAATAATTAATAAAATTAAAAAAATAAGGGCAGGCATTGGTGGTGTGTTCTTTTAATCCTAGCAATCAGGAGGCAGAGGCAGGTGGATCTTTATGAGTTCAAGATCAGCCTGGTCTACATAGTGAATTCCAGCCTCTGACATCTACAGGTACTGCAGGCATGGGTGCACATATGTGCCTGTAGGAAGAACACTCATGCACATAAAATAGAAATAAACAATTACTTAAAAAATCAAACAGGCTGGGTGTGGTGGCACACACCTTTAATCCTAGCACTCGGGAGGCAGAGGCAGGCGGATCTTTGTGAGTTCAAGGCCAGCCTGGTCTACAGAGCAAGTTCCAGGACAGCTGGAGTTACAGGGAGACCCTGTCTCAAAAAGACCAAAAAAAAAAAAAGACAAATAGCTTTCCCTCAGTGTTACCCGCTTCTTTCCTTCCCCACACTGAAAGAAATTTTATATGTAAATGCCAATAAACATATAAACACATGTGTATATTTTATGTGCAAAAGCATATTGCAAATTTCTGTTTGAGTTAATATTTTTTTTCATCATTTAATTGCACAGCAACATGGTGGAGTATTTTATTTCTGACCTCCATCTCCCATTCAACCTAGCACTTTCATCTGTATAGCTTAGTTTTTCCTTCCTTCTGTTTTGCTTTCCCCTTTCCTGTATTAGCCCTCAACTTCCCCTTGGGCCAAAGAATCAACGATCATTACCTTAGAAGTAATTTTGTCTCACACACACACACACACACACACACACACACACACACACACACACTGAGAGAGAGAGAGAGAGAGAGAGTGAGAGAGAGAGAGAGAAGAGAAGAGAGAGTGAGAATATCAAGCAATCATTTTTGCTATGTCTTTAGTTTTTTCTTTTAAAATGCTATGTTTCAAGTTCAGATTCTGTTCCCAGATTTTTTGCCTCAATTGTACTCTTCGGGCAAGAAATCACAAATGTCATCACTCCCAAGAACTTCACGCTGACTTTGAGAGCAGCTGGATTTGTCCGAAGAGCACATTTTGATCCACCTCTGACTTCACCTCTGTTCCACCCATATGTCTACCTTTGTTCTGCAGAAGTGGCAGTCCTGAGCCCCAGTCCAGAACTGGGCAGTTTAGGCTGCACTTTGCAATGTCTGTTGTCCCCATATCAAAGCAACTTCTCCCTAGAAATGAGGCCTACCCTTTGAGAGGACACCTCACAAAAGAAATGGTCTTAACGTCAACTGTAACTAAACTAACAAAGAAAAACAGCATTAGAAAAGAAGAAAAAAGCATCCTCTGCTTCCTTTTCTGAACCATTACAGCTTTGCAGAATATTTAAAAATCATATGAAATTGTGTTGCTTTTAACTCTGAAAATATTCACCTTTTAACACAAGGATTCTGCCCTTGAACTTCAAAACTGTATCCTGCTTAAAGGATCAAAGGGTTTCTAGGGTGGATTTAGCTTCATGATTTCTTTTTTTTTTTACCTACTACTCCACCAAGCACTGGAATATCACAAATGTGCAAAATGCCCGCGAAGCAGTCTCATATTTGATCCACAGGTAATAGTGCTTAGAAATCATGACAGGAGCTCTGTACATAGCAAAAAAATGGATTGTTCTACCAAGGTGGATGTCTGGCCAGGGGATCCAAGGCCCCAACAAAGGTAAGGGTCTCCTTGCCTCAAGGTTGGGATATGCCTTACAGGATGGTAGAGGCAATAAAGTACCCTGCTGCCGAAGACCTGAGGTTAACATGGAGGGATGTATGAGACCAAACATGCAAGTTGTACAGATGGAACTCTGGAATGGCCAGAGGGTGTTACCAAAAGGCACTACATCCATACACAAAAATTGGAGGTCGTCTCCCACTGTAGTCAAGTCTAGACTCCACCATCGTTCAGCACCAGATAACCTCCACTGCCTCGACAACTACTGTGCAGCAGCTATGGCAGCCACTAGCTGACGTCATGTATTATCCCATAATCTAATTGTGGTGTTGGGCTCCCTCTCCCTTGGAGAATATGAACCCATGGCTAATGTCCACGATGCTTGACATCCTCTTACAGTTATGATGTTTATTAAGCACAGTAATACCCTGTCATGACTTTACTAGGGGGTAAATCATGAGAATTCGATGTGATTAACATACATATCCAACATGTGTCTATAGCTAAAGTTCTTAACCTAATCGATTAAGTCTTATTAGAGTGCTGAGGCTTGCTTTACCCATACCATAATATTACTATTGGATGTAATGCTATGCTTCTTTCACTTCATTGTAGGATCGAAAGAGGTTACTCCTGGACAAACTGTCAGCTCGCTGAAAGGAAAACAGCCAGAATTGTACCAGAGGTCCACCAGTCAACACTCCAGAGAAGATAGGACTGTTTTTACTTCTCACCAACCTGTGCCCCTTTTCTCTTAAGCTAGGCGAGACTAAGCGCTGCGCGATGAAGGGGCGTGGTAGAATGTAAGGGCTGCGATTGGGGTGAATGGTGAAACTACAGCAACCTGTAGTCATGGACTCATCTCATTTTGGAATATGCAAACGTTAAGGATCCTTGAAATGATCAGCCTGTCACCGTTCTGACGCGCCAACTTGGAGTAGTGGTGCATGTTATGGTGTCCTTTGGGCACAACTCATGCCTGAGAACTAGCCGCTTATTTTTGCTGTAGGGATGCATGTGACTCAGGGGACTATACACTGTAATAAGATTAAGAGAACTGAGAGAAAAAATAACACTCGAAGAGACTAAAGATGCAGAGACACTATTCTATAATATCTAGGAGCTTAAAGAATGCATATGATACTGTTGGATGTAGAGAATGTGGAGGTTTGGTGGGGTGGATGAGAGTTAAATCATACAATATAGTTTTCTTATACAGGTCTAGCCATAGCGCGGAAATAGCCTGAGTCTGTGAACTGAGAATTCCGGAAACTTGATATAGATAAAAAGCACACAAACGACAATACAGCAAGAAATTTGAGATCGTTGAGAGAGAAAAATATAGCAAATAAAGAAGACAANCTCCCTGTAGCCCCAGCTGTCCTGGAACTCACTCTGTAGACCAGGCTGGCCTTGAACTCGCAAAGATCCGCCTGCCTCTGCCTCCCAAGTGCTAGGATTAAAGGCGTGCGCCACCACGCCCGGCGAGACAGGGTCTTTTTATGCAACCTTGTGTGGCCTGCCACTCACAGTGCAGCCCAGACTAGCCTCAAGCCCACAGTAATTCTCCTGCCTTAGCCTCCCAAGTGCTGGGATTACAGGTATGTGCTACTCTAACTCTATCTTAGTCATTTAATTCTTGTTATAACCTTATAGGTCTGATAATATGACACTACTCACCTAATGTGTATATGTGTATATATATATATATATATACACATATTTATGTATACATATGCATATATGTATATTTATGTAATTCAGAGACAGAAATAAAATGACTTTACTATTATCCACAGTGGGTAAGTGGATCCAATTTGCCAGCACCATACATTGCTACACATGTACATGGTGATGTCATAGCCATAACAATTCCATAAAATTCCTAGCACTTTTAATGAAAGGATTCAGTAAGTGGTTTTAGAGCAGACATGACCTCAGCAGAGAGAGATAGCACCCAGCGCCCACAGGAAGGGTCTCCAGGTATTTCCTCTCAGAGTCAAGAGCAATCTGGGCCTGGAGTGGTTTTTGTTTTGTTTTGTTTTGTTTTGTTTTTCTTTTTTTGAGACAGGGTCTCCCTGTAACCCCAGCTGGCCTGGAACTCGCTAGGTAGACCAGGATGGCCTTGAACTCACAGAGACCTGCCTGCCTCTGCCTCCAGAGTGCTGGGATCAAAGGCATGAGCCACCATGCGTGGCTAAAAAGTAAAGTTTTGAAGAAAAGTTGACCAATATTGTAGTTCATATTTTTTGAGGTGGCAGGATTGAACCCAGAGTTTTGTACAAGCTAGGTAACTAGGTAATACCCCCAGTCCACAGTATGTTTACCTGATTATCTTTAACAAGATACAGCCATTTTTGTTTGTTTGTTTTTGTTTTTTTAATTTTTTAATTTTATATTTTATTTATTTATGTATATGAATGTACTGTCTGCATGTAGGTTTGTGCACCCCTGTCATGCAATGCCACGGAGGTCAGAAGAGGGTGTCGGATTCTCCTGGAACTGGAGTTCTGGAGTTGGAGTTACAGAAGGTTCTCAGCCACCATGTGGGTGCTGGGGATCAGTTCTTTGTAAGAGCGGTCAGCGCTCTTGACCGCTAGGCCATCTCTCTAGCCACTGTTTTTTTTTTTTTTTTGAGACAAGGTCCCCCACAGCCCCATCTGTCCTGAAACTCCCTATGTAGATAGGCCAGGATGGTCTTGAACTCACAGAGATCCACCTGCCTCTGCCTCCTGAGTGCTGGGATTAAAAGCATACACCACCACACCCGGCTCGAGATACAGCTTTTTTAAAATTAATTAATTAATAATTAATTTTGTATGTGAATGAATGCACTGTCTGCATGTAGGTTGGTGCACCCGTGTTGTGCAATGCCACGGAGCTCAGAAGAGGGCGTCGGATTCTTCTGGAACTGGAGTTAAAGACGGTTCTTAGCTGCCATGTGGGTGCTGGGAATCGAACCCGGGTCCTCTGCAAGAGCAGTCGGTGCTCTTAACCGATGAGCCATCTCTCCAGCCCCAAGATACAGCTTTTAACTCACACAAGACAGCAACTTATTTAGAAGTATTAGATTCAAGGATGGAGAGATGGCTTAGAGGTTAAGAGCACTGGCTGCTCTAGCAGAGGACCTGGGTTCGATTCCCAGCACCCACATGGCCACTAACAACCCTTCTGGACTCACGTTCCAGGGGATCCAATGCCTTCTGACCTCGCAGGCATTGCACAAACATTCAAAAAAAAAGCAATAAAAAAAAACATCTCAAACACATAAAATAAGGGGGCTGGAAGAGATGGCTCAGTGGTTAAGATGGCACCAACTGCTTCTTGCTGAAGATCTGGGTTCACTTCCTAGCACCCAAGGGTGGGCTAAAAAACCTTATCTGAACTCAGTTCCACGGGATCGAATGCCTTCCTTTTTGACTCTGGTGTTTGCACAACATGGTGCACCTTACATACACTGCAGCAATACACTCATACACAAAATAAAAATAATTAATAAAATTAAAAAAAATAGGGCAAGGCATTGGTGGTGTGTTCTTTTAATCCTAGCAATCAAGGAGGCAGAGGGCAGGTGGACTTTATGAGTTCAAGATCAGCCTGGTCTATAATAGGAATTCCAGCCTCTGACATCTACAGGTACTGCGGCAATGGTTGCAATATGTGCCTGTAGGAAGAACACTCATACACATAAAATGAAATAAACAATTACTTAAAAAATCAAACAGGCTGGTGTGTGGTGGCACACCACCTTTAATCCTAGCACTGACGGGAG
Organism: Rhizomys pruinosus; assembly: GCA_009823505.1. Classification (NCBI taxonomy): domain Eukaryota; kingdom Metazoa; phylum Chordata; class Mammalia; order Rodentia; family Spalacidae; genus Rhizomys; species Rhizomys pruinosus. Next base: position 1,501,887 of record VZQC01010550.1, read on the forward strand.
GCAAGAGAGCAGGGCGGATCTTTGATGAGTTCAAGGACCAGCCTAGGTCTTACAAGCAAGTTCGCAGGACACTGGAGTTACAGGGAGACCCTGTCTCAAAAAAGAACCAAAAAAAAAAAAAAAAGAATCTAGTATCTTAGCCTTAGCCTGGTTGTGGGCACATGCCTGTAATCCCAGCACTTGGGAGGCAAGAGGCAGGTGGACCTGTGTGAATTCAAGGCCAGCCTGGTCTACATAGTGAGTTCCAGGACAGCTGGGGCTACAGGGAGACCTGTCTTAAAAAAGACCAAACAAATAAATAAATAATAAATAAATAAATAAATAAATAAATAAATAAATTCTAAGCCTTGGTCGGGGCATGGTGGCCCATGTCTTTAAGCACAGCACTTGGGAGGCAGAAATCAGCAAATCTCTGTGAGTTTAAGGTGAGCCTGGTCTACCTAGTAAGTTCCAACTAAGGCTACGGGAGACTTTGTCTTAAAAGACAAAAAAAAAAAAAAGAGAAGAAAGAGAAAGGAAGAATGAATTGAAGCCTTGGGTTCTTCATCTGTAAAACAGAATAAGAATCTTCAAATACTCCGGGCGTGGTGGCGCACACCTTTAATCCTAGCACTCATGGAGCAGGCAGAGGCAGGCGGTATCTTTGTGAATTTTAAGGGCCAGCCTGGTCTACAGAGTGAGTTCCAGGAAAGCTGGGCTACAGGAAGACCCTGACCAAAAAAAAAAAAAAAAAAAAAAAAGAATCTTCAACTCGTACACTGACTCCTCACTACGCAGCAGGATTTTGATTATTGCAAACATATGCAGATGGTTTTTTAATTCTCAGAGTGAACAATTGTGAAGCATTGTTGATTCTGATCTTGTTTCTCCTTTTTTCCCCCTCTTTTGATTTTAGTACTGAGAATGAAACCCAGGCCCCCTCATACCAGGCAAGCACTCCACTACTGAGCTACATCTACAACCGTCTTTAACAAGTTTTAATTTTTTTTTTGTCTTTTTGAGATAGGGTCTTCCTGTATCCCCAGATGGCCTAGAACTCACTATGTAGACCAGGCTGGCCTTAAACTTACAGAGATATAACTGCCTCTGCCTCCCAAGTGCTGGGAACAAGTTTTAATTTTGAGATAGGGTCTCGCTAAATTCCCCAAGCTAGTCTTCAGCTCACTCTGGCTTTGGACTTGTGTTTTTCTTGAGTAGTTGGGTTTACCAGCCTAAGTCACCGCCAGACACCAAGCCCAGCTGATTCTTATCCTTGATCTAAATGCTGTTCCTGTTTATCTCCATTAGAGCTCAGCTCATGAATCTGTTCTCAGTGTTCTTTGGCTGTGTGTGTGTGTGTGTGTGTGTGTGTGTGTGTGTGTGCTGTGTGTTCGGTTGTATATGTGGTAATAGTAGATAAAATATTATGTGGTCTCCATAAGCCCTTACACAGAGGCCAGAGTCCAGCAGCTGGCTGTCCATATCTATCATGCCTCTGGTCTTTATTCTTTGAGACAGGGCTTTTCACTGAACCTGGAACTAGGCTGGTGAACCTACAAACCCCAGCAATCCTCCTGTCCTTTTTCCCGCCCCAGCACCTTGTGTAAGGAATATAGCTGTGCCTTGGCTTTTTTTGTTTGTTGTTGTGTTCTTTTGAGACAGCGGCGTCCTCTGTAGCCCACTGTCCCTGGAACTCACTCTGTAGACCAAGGCTGGCCTTATAACTCACAAAGGATCTGCCTGCCTCTGCTCCACAGTGCTAGGATAAAGGCGTGCACCACCACGCCACAGAGGCTTTTTTTTTTTTTTTTATGTGGATGCTGGGGATTTGAATTCAGGTCCCCATGATTGAGCAGCAAGCACTCCCATTTCTCCAACCCCTTTTCTGGCTTTTGTGTATATGTGTGTATGTGTGTTCTCCCCATGTCTGAACCTATTCCTGGAAAATGTGAGGTATAGAAAAATCCGTTTAATGCTTTCACATCAGTTGTCATATTACATTCTTGTTATTTTAAAATATATTTTTGTGGCGGCTGGAGAGACGGCTCAGCAGTTAAGAGCACCAGCTGTTCTTTTTTTTTTTTTTTTTGGTCTTTTTGAGACAGGGTCTCCCTGTAGCCAGCTGTTCTTATAGAGGACCCAGGTTTGATTACCAGCACCTGCTACGGCAGCTAACAACTATCTGTAACTCCAGTTCCAGGGGAATATGACACCTTCTTCTGACTGTGCAGGCATTGCGTGACACAGGTGCACTTACACATATACAGGCAAAAGACTCAGACACTTAAAATAAAATAAGATATTTGGGGCTGGAAGTTGGCATAGCAGTTAAGAGCGACCGGCTCTTGCCGAGGGCCCGGGTTCGATCCCAGCAACCCACATGGCGGCTGAGAACGTCTGTAACTCCAATTCCAGGAGAACTCCAGTTCCAGGGGAATAATCTGACCCTCTTCTGACCTCTGCGCATTGCACGACAACGGGTGCAACAGACCTACGTGCAGACAGTACTTTTTTTTTTTTTAAACTTTTTTATTTTTGTATGTGTATGAATGTACTGTCTGCATGCAGGTCTGTGCAACCCGTGTCGTGCAACCTACGGCAGACAGTACTTTTTTTTTTTTTAAACTTTATTTATTTTTGTATGTGTATGAATGTACTGTTGCATGCAGGTCTGTGCACCCGTGTCGTGCAATGCCGCGGAGGTCAGGAAGAGGGTGTCAGATTCCCTGGAACTGGAGTTCTCCTGGAATTGGAGTTACGAGACGGTTCTCAGCCGCCATGGTGTGGTGCTGGGGATCGAACGGGTCCTCTGCAAGAGCGTCGCGCTCTACCGCGTAGGGTCATCTCTCCAGCCCCCAGACAGTACTTTCAGACACATACAAAATAAAAAAATAAAATAAAATAAAAATATTTGGGCTGGAGAGATGGTCCAGCAGTTAAGAACACAACTGCTCTTGAAGAGGACCGGGTTTCTATTCCCAGCACCCACATGGCGGCTGGGAACCGACTTTATTTTATTTATTTTATTTATTTATTTATTTTTATTCTGTATGTGTATGAGTGTACTGTCTGCATGTAGGTTGTTTGCACCCGTGTCGTTTGCAATGCCGCGGAGGTCAGAGAGAGTGTCGGATTCCCTGGAAACTGGAGTTCTCCTGGAATTGGAGTTTCAGACGGTTCTCGGCCGCCATGTGGGTGCTGGGGATCGAACCCGGGTCCTCTGTAAGAGCGGTCGGCGCTCTTAACAGCTAGGCTATCTCTCCAGCCCCGGGAACCGACTTTAACTCCAGTTCCAGGGGAATCACTTTTTTCACTACTTTCATTTATTAATTAATTAATCATTATCATTATTATTTTTACGTGTATGAGTGTACTGTCTACATGTAGGTTGGTGCACCTGTGTTGTGCAATGCCGTGGAGGTCAGAAGAGGGCGTCAGATTCCCCTGGGACTGGAGTTAAAGACGGTTCTTAGCTGCCATGTGGGTTCTGGGAATTGAACCCAGGTCCTCTGCAAAAGCAGTTGATGCTCTTAATAACTGAGCCATCTCTCCAGCCCCTTTTTTCACTACTTTTATATGTTGAACCATGTCCTTTTTTTTTTTTTTTTTTTGAGACAGGGTTTCCCTGTAGCCCCAGCTGTCTTGGAACTTGCTCTGTAGACCAGGCTGGCCTTGAACTCACAAACATCCACCTGCCTATGCCTCCCGAGTGCTAGGATTAAAAGCGTGCACCACCACGCCAGGAACTTTGAACTCTTACCCCTGCCCACCCTTTCAGTGCCTATGAATGTTACTCTTTTTGGATAGGGAACATTTTTGTCTGTTAGAGACAGGGTCTATGTAGCCAGCCTGGTCTGGAACTCACTATTTAGCACACACTGACTTTGAACCTGAAATTCTTTTTCTTTGACCTCCCAAGTGCCAGGATTACAGGCATGAACTTAGATTGGATTTTTGAAGTTGATGGAGTTAAGGTAAAGTCATTAAAGTAGATTCCTAATGCACTCTGACTGGAGTCCTTATCAAAGGAAATTTGGACCCAGAGACAGAGACAGGGGAGAGCTCTGTTTGAAGACTGGAGTGATTGTTGCCACAGTCAAGCAATGCCAACCAATTGCCAGCAGAGCACCAGCTAGACCAGATTTGCTCTCACAAAGTCCTCAGCACAAACACTTCCTGAAAACATCTTGATTTCAGACTTCTAGCCCACTGTTATTATTTATTATTTATTTTTATTTAATTTGTTAAATTTAAATTTATTTTGAGGCACTGGCATTGAAAGCCAGGCTTTGCAGCACATGAACAAGCTGTCTACTACTGAACTACATTCCCAACCCCTTTCATGCTAAACATTTATATTGATGATCCTCACTTAGTCATTACGTTATCCCCTCTGATACAGGGACTATTAACCCCATTTGACAGTTGAGAAAACTGTGAAACAGTGGTTAACTTGCTCAAGGTCACATGCTAACCAAATACAAAGTAATAATATACCCTTCGCAGGTTTACTGGCAAGTCTTCACGTCGCGGCAGAGGTGGAAGTGAAAGTGCTTTGAAAATAGTAAATTATTTTACTTGTATTAGACTGTAACTTCAGGACCCCCCCCCCCTCATCTCAGCTCCGCTTCCTCTTCTAACGCGATACTTCCTCCTTTTGGCAACAGGGGCCGCTGCATTGCGCCGGCGCTGACAGGTCTCTCTAGCCCTCGGCGCCGGCTGCTCGTTGGTTCCTATAAACCGTTGCGCCGGGCTCAGCTAGGCATCAGTCAGTTGCTGCGGAGGCCGGGGCCTGGCAAGGGCAGAAGCTGGAGCGGGTTGCAAAGGAGTTGCCGCTGGGCCGGGGTGGATCACAGCACGGCACCGGGGTCCCAAGGAGGGCTGTGTTGCTGCCGGCTCACTGCGAGCCCCCCAGCCTGCGCCGAGGCGCCTTCCCGCCAGGCCGTCTGCCTCCGTCTTCCGCCTCCCTCCATTTCCCCGGAATCTCAGCCCGGCGCGCCTGGACCCTGGCCCTCCTCTGGGTGGGGAAGCTCCAACTCCTTTCCCGCCTCACTCCTTGCTTGCCGGCTGGGCTTCCAGCTTTCTCTCTTTTTTTCCTGGTGTGGGTCTTCACCCCTTTTCGGTCTTCTTTTAGCACAGTCTCCTTTACCCTTTCCGTTAGCCGAGTCCCAGCGCCCCAGTGACATTCCTCAGCCAGAGGTCCCTTTTCCTCTTCCTTTCTCTTGCCAGTGGTCCAGCCCATCCTGCCCCTTCCTCTGTCTTTAGGACGCAGTCCCCCCATATCCTTTTTCTAGCCTGGAGTTCCTTTTGGTTTTCCTCTGTGGTTCCTCCTAGATCCTTGTCCCTCTTCTCCAGTTTGGACTTTACGATTGTGACCCTAGGTGTAGGAGCCCTTCATCTCTAGAAGACGAAAGTACCTCTCTAAAACATGAACGTTTCCTAGAGACTTCTCCAGTCTCACTCCACCTGCAAAGTTCTGACTACCTATGTTCCAAGTCTCAGTCTCACTTTGCTAGAGGTTGAGGCCTCCCAGCCTGAGGGACCAGCAGGATGCCTCGGTGGTCCGGGATCTGGGGACTTTCCCCACCTCACGTCTTCCCCTCCTTACTGGTGGTGGTTGCCTTGGTGGGGCTGTTACCTGTTCTCAGGAGCCATGGCCTCCAGCCCAGCCCTACTGCCAGCACCATCCGAGGTTCTGAACCACCACGGGAACGCTCAATTGGGGATGTCACCACTGCTCCATCAGATATTCTCTACAACCATCAGGAGGACCAATCTTTAAACAGTTCCACGGTTGAACTTGGTATGAAGCCAAGTCGCAAGGCCTTTCCAGTCCTGGGCATTGACTACGTCCATGTGCGTACACCCTTTGAGGTCTCCCTCTGGATCCTGCTGGCCTGCCTCATGAAGATAGGTAAGTCCAAGGCACTTGCTACAGCTTTTGCTGCTGCCGCCCCACCAGATAGGTGAGCTTCTTGCCCCAGCTCTCAGCATTTGAGGCTGCTCAGGATCTGAATGAACTCCTATAACATTGGCATCTTCCACCCTGCTATGTTGGTCCTTCTTAAACTCCAGCTCTGGGCCTTTTGTGATCTGAGACCTTCCAAGATCCGAAGCCCACATCATGCATGAGAGAGAACAGAATTCAGGATGGGGTGCTTCTGATGATACTAGTTTTCTTCAGTAAAGCTTCCAGGCTCTGCAGGTCTCCTGTGGTTTGAGCCAGTCCTAGAGGGAGCTAGCTATGTGTAAGAAAGGAGTATCTTCTACCATGGTGGCACTTTCTGCTTTGTCAACAACTGTCAGTGCAATTTATTACCTTCTTCGTGGGAGGCTGTTCCAGGACTTGGCCTTGTTCGAGGAGTTTGCATATAGCAGGAAACTGGGTACAGGAGATTTAAAAGTGTGCTGAAACATGAAACGTGATCTCATTCCTCTCATCTTTAGAGTGTTATCTGTCAACTTTACTTGTCCAGACCCATCAGAAACCCGAGTCATTTTCCGGCCCAGGAATGTCACCCATTATCCAGTTTATGGGAATTTCTAGGCGGTTTGGGGGTAGAAGTTTGGAGGAGGTTGAGGCTTTGTCTCACCCCACCTTATTCCAGGTTGGCACCCAACTGTGTTTCAAGGAACTAGCTGCCTGGGCTAAGCAGAGACATTGGCTGCTCATTGAAGGAGAGCTACAGGGAGAAGGAAGGGCTAGGTTTGAAGAAATTTTAAAATGTTCTTTTGGGGAGAAGGAAATGAAAAGGCTGTTCCTTCCCCAAGGGGTAGGTTCCTTGTCTAGCCTGAGCACCCGGAAGTCCCTGGAAGTAGTGTCCAGGGGGGCTTTGCAAGTTGCCTTTAGTTTCTCTATCCACTGTCAGCTGGCTATGGAAGGGGCAAGGTACTGGGACTCCGCTCCCCTCTTGCTTGGGTTTTGGGAAGAAACTCTTGGTAGGAAGCCTTGCAGCTTTCCCAAGGACACACAGTTGCTGAGCGCTGATGCCGGCTGGTGTGAGGCAGGCCCTGGGGCATACTGCAGAAACTAACTGGTGCCTCCGTTTTGATAGATGCAGGAGCTGGCTTCCCAGTGCAGGGCTTTGTTGCTGGTCACAGTGGTAGAGCTTGGCCATGAAGCTGGGCCATCAGCACCTATACCCCAGTGGTGGCAGCTTCCAGGAAATACATCAAGGACTAGGCAAGGGGAACCATGTGTATTGTTCAAGGCATGGCCTTGAATAGCTGGGGCCTTTTCCCGAAGGTCTTTTTTACTTGGGAAATGAGACTCTCTGAATTGCTATTTGATCAAATCAATTGAATTATGTCTCTATTTGTTGTAAGAACCTGAAGTGACCACGATATATCACTTGTCTGTGTGAGACAGGGAGGAGACTTCCCCTCCAAGTGCTGTCTGTAAATTGTCACCTGTCTTCAACCCTGGCATGTTCAGTGGTAGTTGGCTGCAGATCTCAGTGTAAGGTGACAGTGTGACCATAAAGACCCCACCCTGGGAGGATGTCTGAACTTTCTAATTGCAGGCCTGATAGTGCTTGTCCTAGTGGTGTTGTGATGGACCTGACCTGCTTTGTCACCAGAGTACTGGGCCTGGGACCCTGGGCTGGACTGCAGGGATGGTATGGTGGCAAGAATATCAGTCAGGAGCTGGGCGTGGTGGTGCACGCCTTTAATCCTAGCACTTGGGAGGCAGAGGCAGGCAGATCTTTGTGAGTTCAAGGCCAGCCTGGTCTACGGAGTGAGTTCCAGGAGAGCTGAGGCTGCAGGGAGACCCTGTCTTGAAAAGACCAAAAAAAAAAGAATATCAGTCAGGAAACTGAGTTTGCATCCCTCCTCCCTCTGTGACCTTGACCAGTCATGCCAGCAAATGGATTTGACATTTCTGATGTTTTCTTGACTCTGGGAACTCTGGCAGAGCTACTCAGCTTTGGCCTCAGTTTTGCTATCAAAAAATGGGAAGGCTGAATATGATCTTCATAGTCCAAAGTCCTGTTCATCTCACTGGGAAAGGCATTTGTGCTTCTGAAAACAAGCCTTGGGATGTGGCCAGCCTGGATAGCAAAAGGGTCTTGTTCAGATGGCAACAGTGGGAACCCGTTCTCCCCATTCACATCCTGTGTGGAATTAAGGTTAGACTTGAGATTGCAGTGTAGAATCCACCTACTGCTGTTTACATTCTCTGAGCCTCAGTTTCTTATTTTATTTTATTTTAATATTTATTTATTTTGAGCCTCAGTTTCTTTTTTTTAAAATTTTTTAAATTTATTTTTGTATGCGTATGAATGTACTGTCTGCATGTAGGTCCGTGCACTCCTGTTGTGCAACACCACGGAGGTCAGAAGAGGGTCTTGGATTCCCCTGGAACTGGAGTTCTCCTGGAATTGGAGTTACAGATGGTTCTTAGCCACCATGTGGGTGCTGGGGATCGAACCCAGGTCCTCTGCAAGAGCAGTCGGTGCTCCCAACTGCTAGGCTATCTCTCCAGCCCCGAGCCTCAGTTTCTTTATCCTAAAATGGGGATATAAGGGCTGGACATAACTCAATGTTGAGAACTTACCTAGCATGCACAAGATCCTAGGCTCCATCCCCAGTACCGAAAATGAGTGTGTATGTGTGTGTGTAGGGTGAAAGTAAGTAGGATCTAGCTCTAGTACTAGTGATGTGATAATGACGTCAAGTGTATATAAAGTTGACTTCATACAGGGAGTGCTTGGTGAGCAGGGGCTGCCTCTGTATTTTAGCCACCGAAGGCAAATGCGGCTCTGCTTCCTGTATTCTGAGACCGGAGCATCACAGGTCCCTTAACCCTAGGCCGCCACCTGCTTAAGGTTCCTTAAGGTTTCAGGGATTTGGGTGTATCCAACTGACTTTCTTGTTTCTCTTGAGCTGCCTCTCTGAGCTGATTGTGGGAAGAGGTGGAGATGGTGCCAACCGCGGGGCCAGGGCATTGATATCTCTGTACTGTCATATATCCAAGAACCTGGCAATTTATTTCAGGGTCTTGTCTATTCTCTCAGCATCCCAGCGTGGGTAGGAGTTTTGGTGTTCTCATTCTGTCAGCTGTGGCAGCTGCTCACCTTGCAAGGCACCCCTTCTTTAGAAATAGAACTTGCTGTGTCCTTCCTTGTAATTTATTTGTGAGCTGGAGCTTTAAGGAGATCCTTGTGGAGACTGGTAAGGGAAGGACAGGGGAAATGCTAATGTTTAGAGTTATAGATGTCATCTCTGGGACAGGGGGTGGGGAATACAGGATTGGTGGGGGATGGGGGGCAACCTCAGGCAAATCACCTTCCCTTCTCTGGGCTCTATTTCTCTCTCTAGTATTCAAGTATTCTGCCTTTCCTTGGTTGGGATGGGGGGCTAATAGTGTGAGGGAATCTAAAATTATTGGGAAAGCCAGAACTGGGTGTATAGCTTAGCTGGCAGAGTGCTTGCCTAACAGGTATGAGGCCCTGGGTTAGATCCCCAGCACTGTATAAACCCAATGTGTCGGTGCATGCCTGTTTTCTCAGCACTTAGGGACAGAGGCAGAGAACAGAAGTTCAGGGGCTGGAGAGATGGCTCAGTGGTTAAGAGTGCTGACTGCTCTTGCAAAGGACCCAGGTTCAATTCCCAGCACCCACATGATGGCTAAGAACCGTTTTTTAGGTTGGGCATGGTGGTGCATGCCTTGAATTCCAGCACTTGGGAAGCAGAGGCAGGTGGATCTCTGTGAGTTCAAGGCCAGGCTGGTCTACAGAGTGAGTTCCAGGCCAGCTGGGGCTACAGGGAGACCCTGTCTCAAAAAAAAAAAAAAAAAAAAAGAAAAGAAAAGATCAGAAGTTCAAGGTCCATCATCCTCACGCTATAGTAGGAGAATTTGAGGGGGCTGGAGAATGGCTAGCAGTTAAGAGCGAGCCGACCGCTCTTGCAGAGGGACCGGGTTCGATCCCTCACAACCCACATGGGCGGCTGAGAACCGTCTGAAATCCAATTCCAGGAGAACCTCAACGTTCCAGGGGAACTGAGACCCTCTTCGAACTCCGCGGCATTGCACGACACGGGTCACAACTGCACAAGCAGACAGACATACATTCATTACAAACAAAAATAAATAAAATTAAATAAAAAAATTAAAAAAAAAAAAAAAGAAGGGAATTTGAGCCCATTTTGAGGTATTTAAGACCTTTGTCCCCAATAATAATAAATATGATAGATAGATTAGATGATAGATATATGACTAGATAGATAGATAACGATAGATAGATTTTTTTAAAACCTTTGGGGATAGGGCAATTCCATCCCTCCCCGACACACTGTGGTTTGGCGTCTGTATGAATTCAGCTTTGTCCTAGTTCACTGACTACTTCAAGCAACTGGCAGAACCCTCTGGTTGTTTGCCCATATTCCTGACCTGAACCTCCTGGCAGAGGCCCAGAAGCTTCTAGAGCAGGTATTCCTCTTGTCCACATGATTGGACACGGACCTGGTTTTCTGTAAAAGGGAGACCAGAACTTGCCTCTTCTACTTCTCAAAAAGAGAGAACAGCTTAAAGGTCACCTTGAAGCTATCTCAGGAAACACAGATGAGCTTTGAAAAAAGAAGCAGTCCCCTTTTTCCTTAGGGAAAACAGCCGCCTACCGTAGGATGTGAGGTGAGGTTGGACGAAGGCTTGGGAGGAGGGTATCAGATAAAATGATGTCTCATGGGCTGGAGAGATGGCTCAGTGGCTTAAGGCGAAGCTGGCTGCTTGTTGCAGAAGTAACCTGGTTCGGAGTTTTAGGCACCTACATTGAGCAGCTCACATCTGTCCTGTAACTGCCAGTTCATGTGCAACAACATGGGTGCACTACATAACAGCATAGGCAAAATACTCATACACATAAAATAAAATAAAAGATAATCTTTCCAGGAGTTGCTAGGACACTGGGAGGGCTAGGCTGGTCATTATGGCCTGTCTCATTGGCTAAAATTACCCACAAGGTTTACCCGTTTCCCCAGCCCAGTCCTGCATATCCCAGCTTTTGTTAGAAAAGAAACCCGGGGCTCTGTCCTTGACGCGGCCTTTTGTTTCCTGTGAGACCTATGGGTCTTGGGATTCATGTACTTTGTTACTCTAGACTAGACTTGCCTTGTTAATGAAATAAAGATGCTGTCTCCACCTGCTAAAACTGAGATAGTGATTTATTTGGGGTTCCTAGTGCACTGTAATGGTTTTTGGAGCCCTTAAGTTTTCTCTCTTATGTCCTAGGCTTTTTGTCGATAAAAAGTGGTGGACGATCGTGTTAAGAAAAAAAAAAGTTTATTTTGGCTCAAGTTTTGAGGCTCAGTCCATGTGGCAGGCCCATTGTTTGCAGACAGATGAGATAGCACATCTGTCAGGAGTGAGTAGAACAGAACTTCCTTCCTCATGACTAGGAAACAGAAGAGGGCTGAGGTCCCACAATCCTCTAAAGGACATGACCCTAATGACTAAAGACCTTCTATTAGGCCTCCTTTCATAATCTCTGGGTCACTCTGGGCCTTCAAGGAACATTCCAGAGTCAAACTGTACCCTCCTCCTTTTCTTTTTAAAAAATTTTTTTTTTATTAAATTTTTATTTTATTTCTGTATGTGTAATGTATTTATGTTGTTTTTTTTTTATTTGTACTGTTGTTCGCTGCGGAGGTCAGAAAGAGGGTGTCGGATTCCCCTGGAACTGAGAGTTCCTGGAATTGGAGTTTCAGTATAGTTCTCAGCCGCCTTGGTGCTGGGGATGAACCTGGGTCCTCTAAGCGGTCAGCACTCTTAAACCTGCTAGGCCATCTCTCCAGCCCCACCTCTCCTTTCACGAGGTCTTCCTGGTTCGCTCCAGCTCAGCTGTGCTTCTCGCTCCCTGGCCCTTCTGTATTGTTCTTCCACAGCCTGACATTAGCCTGCCCTGCCTTGTGGCATCCTTTCTGTGTTGAGTATCTAACAAAGTAGTGTCAGGCAGTTTGTAAGAGAAATCTCATTTGCTGGGTGTGGTGGTATAATTCTTTAGTCCCAGTCAGGGGCAGAGGCAGGTGGAATCTCTGTGAGATTGAGGTCACCACCTGGTACTAGCAAGCAAGTTCAGGCCAGCTAAGAGCTACAAGAAATCCTGTCTCAAAAACAACCAAAAAATATCTAATTTAATCCCCACTAAAGTTATATGAGATAAAGGCTCTCTCTGTTGTACAGATGAGGGAACAGCTTAAGGGTTATCTTCAGTGATGCTGAATTGCTATTTATTTTCTGTTCCTGTCTTGGTACAGCCTTCTAGAGGGGTGCAGCTGTGTCTTTTGCCTCTCACATTGCCCTCTGCAGATGCACAGGGCCCTGCATGGAGTGGCACCCAGCCCGGTGCACCTGTACTCAAGGACTATAGGACTCCATCAAGGGGGTGGGCACATGCTTCATGAGTGGGAAGCCCTTCTTCCTGTCTGAGAAAGCTGTTAGGTGTTTGTGTCTGGCTTGAGCCTGTCCCTCTAAGAGTCACTGAAATTGTGTGAGTACACATATCCTGCAGTGGACTCATCTGTTTCCTTCTCTAGCAGGGACCCTGCCTGCCACCTCTCTGCACCAGCCCTCTTGGCTGTTGACCAGAGTTTGCTTGTTTCCTTGCTGCTTAAGAGAGTGACAGTTGAGGAGGGATTTTCTTTAGCCAGATGGAGTGACTGAACTTGTGACTGACTTCCTCTCCCTAAGCAGGAATGTACCAGGCTGCTCTTGGTTACCCTTAGGGCCCAGTGAGATCCTTTGAGTGGCAGCCTCTGTGTTGGGAGCAGGTGGCATAACTTTCTTTTAGCCCTACAAGGCAGTAGTAATAATCTTGATTAGTGCTGTAATTTGTTTCTCTAAGACTATATAATGTTTAAATTTAATTTTATTTTTCTTCTTTGACATTTAAAGAACTGAGTCATGGTCTGTGACCTGCTGAGGTCACATAGCAATAAGTGGGAATGGGCACTGTTGGACTATCGGCCTGAAGTCTCATCCTCCTTCCTCCCTGACCAATATGCTGGATTATAGTAAAGGTCCAAAGGGGTTTCTGGAGAGGACATGACTGAACATGAACAGGAGGGCACTAGACCCTCGGTGGAGGGAAGGGCTGCAGGAGGTGTGGTCGGAGCTCGTGGGAGAAAGGGCTGCAGGAGAGTGAATGGTCTGGAGCTCGGTGGGAGGAAGGGCTGCAGGAGGTGATGGTCTGGAGCTCCTTGGGGGGAAGGGCTGCAGGAGGTGATGGTCTGGAGCTCCTTGGGGGGAAGGGCTGCAGGAGGTGATGGTCTGGAGCTCTGGGGGAGAAAGGGCTGCAAGGAGGTGATGGTCTGGAGCTCGGTGGGGAAAGGCTGCAGGAGGTGATGGTCTGGAGCTCGGTGGGAGAAAGGGCTGCAAGACGGTGATGGTCTGGAGCTCGGTGGGAGGGTGCAGAGGGTCTGGACTCCTGGGAGGGCCAGGTGATGGTCTGGAGCTCTGGCCATCAACAACAAAGGTTTTTTTTTTTTTTTTTTTGTTTGTTTTGGTCCTTTTTGAGACAGGTCTTTCCTGTCGCCCTGGACTCACTCGTGCCACCTGTCCAACATCCTGTGTGGGAAGCAGTGTGAGGGCTGAGTAGACTAAGGACTTCCATCCCTGATCGACCTTGTCTGTGGAGCAGCAAACTTGGAAGGGAGGAGGGTTGTTCTCCTTTCTCTCAGCATGTGAGAGGACCTCCCCCCCCCCTTAAGGGAGAGGGTGGGAGGGCAAGAGATCTGACATCTGATCTCAGCTCTATTTTTCTTATTTTGGTGTGAGATGTGAATCTGTGGGCCTCACACTGCTAGAGGAAAAAGTTACATGCTCTTCCACTGAGCCCCACCCCAAGCTCAGTTCTTTGCTGACCAGCTGGAAACTCGTAGCAAAGCACTACTCTGTGAGCCCATTTCATGATTTGTGGTTTTTGATAAATTTTCGTTACTTATATTGGTTATTTATGTTATTTATTTATTTATTTAACTGTTGGGTATTAGTTCAGAGGCTGTGCCAGGTAACTTACACAGCTATAAATACACGAGATTGAAGCCCAGCTCTGGGCTAATTCTTTGGAGTCTTTTTTTTTTTTTTTTTTGTTTTATGCATTGGGTTCAAGGGCCCATCCAGTTCAGTAATTTAGTTTTTTCTTCATAATCATTCTGAACTAGGAGGGTTGAGATTTTTGGCCGTTCTCTTAGGGTCATTTTTGGATTTTGAGGAAAGCTGTGACCCACTCTGAGGTTCACAGGTGGAACATTCATAAACACGGGGACTGGCAGCGAGCTGGAGCTGAGGGACCCCAGGTTTCCTCTGGGAATGGGAACCTGTACACACCTGGACCTGCCTCCTTCCCTCCCTGCCAGCCTCCGCACCTGCCCACTCTCTCGATGCATGGCAGAGAAGGCCCCTCGCTCAGCAAAGCCAGGGCCTGGGTTATTCCTGAGTCATCCATTGCCTGTGTGGGCCTCTCCTGCAGCTCTCACTCCCCCTGCAAATGTCTGAGTCAGACGTGTCTCTCCAAGGTTGTCTGCACACACCACACTGGGCCAAACCATCTCTTTAGATGCCAATAAACATCAACTGATACTTTAAGGCAGGCAGTGATTATATGTGGGTATTTTTAATCTTATGGGCTAATCTAATTTTAACTGAACTAAGTTTTAGGTTGGCCTGGATCAGTGGGCTCCCCTCTTTCCTGGATTGACCTGTTTCCTTTCCTTCCCTCTACAGCTCATCCAACATGCAGTGCTGGTTTGGGTGTTTATTTGACTAGACTGAGCCCTGAGTTCTAATACTAGTTGTCAGAAATCCAGGAGTTCCCTGGGTTTTCCCAGCTAACTCCACAAAGGTATGTCCTCTCGTGCTTTGAACTCAGGGTGAGGGGTTCTGTTCCTTCCCAGGCCCTTAAGAGTCACTTACCTCTAAACCCAGAATGGCCCCGCTATGTAGTACTCACAGAAGGAGGAGGGATGACATCACAGTCTTGCAGGAGACAGTCCACAGATTCACCAAAACAATTAACATCTAACCTTTCCTAGCCCTTCTGCATGCCAGGTGAAGCTGGAGGAGGCTGTGTCTTTTGCTGGCCAGCCTGGCAGAAGAGCAGCTAATTAAGAGCCCAGGTCGAAGAGGCACAGCAGCTATGATCTGCCAGCAGGCACTTACAGCAGTCCCTGAGAACTAGGAAGAGTAAAGCAAAGCCTCAGCCCTGCTCAGTAGGAGCTTCCAGTCTGCTCAGGACCAGACGAGATGAGACCAGACAAGACAAGGTGTGGATCTGTCTAAGGGCTGGGCATCTGTCTGAGGGCTGTGGTCAGACTCCTGGAGAGGGGTAGGTGGAGAGGGAGCAGGCAGTCCCTGATTTGAGGTGGTTTGGGGGAGGAGAGGGAAAATGGATTTGAAGGAAGAAAGGAATTAGGTAAGCGCTGTACTTAGTACTGGATTTCCATGTGAATCAACCCTCCTGCAACAGGGCTTATGGTGGTTAGCTTTTTCCTTCTTCTCTTCTTCTTTCTTCTTCTTCTTCTTCTTCTTTCTTCTTCTCTTCTCCTTCTCCTTCTCCTCCTTTCCTCCTCTCTCCTTCTCCTCCTTCTCCTCTTCCTTTCTCCTCCTTCTCCCCTTCTCCTCCTTTCTCTTCCTCCTTCTTCTCCTCTTCTTTCTCTTCTCCTTCTCCCTTCTCCTTTTCTCCTCTTTCTCCACCTTCTCCTCCTCCTCCTCCTCCTCCCCTCCTCCTTCTCTCCTTCTCTTCTCTCCTCCTTCTCCTGCCTTCTCCTCTCTTCTCTTTCTTCTCCTCCTTCGTCTCCTCCTCCTCCCTCCTCCTCCTCCTCCTCCTCCTCCTTCCTTCCTCCTCCTTCTCCTCCTCCTCGCTCCTCCTCCTCCTCCTCTCCTCTCTCCTCCTCCTCCATCCTACTTCTTCTTCTTCTTCTTTCCTTTCATCCTCCCCTCTCTATTGTCTTTCCTTTTTGGTGTGGGGCATGGGAGTCTAGTAAAACCCAGAAAACCTGCTAGACAGACTAGAAGAGCTATAGCACTTTGTGTGGTAACTTTTCTTATCTGCACCCCGGTATGAGGCAAGGGCTGTGTAAATGCTTGGGAGAAACGAATGAAGGAGCACATGACTGCGGAGCACATGACTGCCTTCACGTGGGGATGAGTCCAGAAACCAGGTTGACTGCTTGGAGAGGAGGGCAGAGCCTAGAGGCTTTTTGGTGCCAGGCTGAACGACAAGCAAGGGAATTTAACTGAAAGTGACACTGAATGAGGCTTTCAGTCCCTACTGGAGTCTTAAGTGATGCTGTGGTGGCCCCTTCTGCATGGCTGTAATGTAGGGTCTGCAAAGGCATCCGCTCTGGAATGGGGGGGGGTGTCTCCGGGAAGATCTGGGTCTGTTTGGTCTGCCCTCTTTGTGTAAGTAAAACTGAGATAGCAGGGCTTCCTCGGGGGAGCTGTTGAGAGCCCTAATTGAATTAGGCTCTTCCTGAGAAGATTCCTCAAGCCATAAACTGCACTGTGACTGTGAATTAATGAGACCAGTAGCCATAAACCACATAAGCCAGCAATCTCGTTAATTTACAGTCATACCTGGACAGGTTTAGTTATGGCTTCTCTTTGTGTTTATGTGGATTAAGGGTGGGCTGGAGCCAGAATCTCTGTGGCAGATTTATGTTTTTCAAAAAAAAATGGTTCATAGTAAGGCAGCATAGTAAAACCCAGCAATAGTCCAGGAGGGCATTAAGGTAAAAAGTGAAAGTCCCGGGCTGGAGAGATNAAAAAAAGAAAAGAAAAGATCAGAAGTTCAAGGTCATCAATCCTCCGCTATAATAGGGAATTTGAGGGGGCTGGAGAGATGGTCTAGCAGTTAAGAGCGCCGACCGCTCTTGCAGAGGACCCGGGTTCGATCCCCACAACCCACATGGCGGCTGAGGAACCGTCTGAAATCCAATTCCAGGAGAACTCCAACGTTCCAGGGGAATCTGAGACCCTCTTCTGAACTCCGCGGCATTGCACGACACGGGTCACAGACGCAAAGCAGACAGTAAACATTCATACACATACAAAAATAAATAAAATTAATAAAAAAAATTAAAAAAAAAAAAAAAGGGAATTTGAGCCCAGTTTGAGGTATTTAAGACCTTGTCCCCAATAAAATAAATATATAGATAGATAGATGATAGATGATATGATAATAGATAGATACGATAGATAGATTTTTTTAAACCTTTGGGATAGGGCAATTCCATCCCTCCCCACACACTGTGGTTTGGCTCCTGTATGAATTCAGCTTTGTCCTAGTTCACCTGACTCTCAGAGCAACTGGCAGCACCCTCTGTTGTTTGCCCATATTCCTGACCTGAACTCCTGGCAGAGGCCCAGAAGCTTCTAGAGCAGGTATTCCTCTTGTCCACATGATTGGACACGGACCTGGTTTTCTGTAAAAGGGAGACCAGAACTTGCCTCTTCTACTTCTCAAAAAGAGAGAACAGCTTAAAGGTCACCTTGAAGCTATCTCAGGAAACACAGATGAGCTTTAAAAAGAAGAGTCCCCTTTTTCTCTTAGGGAAAACAGCCGCCTGACTGTAGGATTGTGAGGGAGGTTGGCCAAGGCTTGGGAGGAAGGTATCAGGTAAAATGATGTCGTCAGGCTGGAGAGATGGCTCAGTGGTGAAGAGCGCTGGCTGCTTGTTGCAAAAGTAACCTGGGTTCAGTTTTTTAGCACCCACATGGCAGCTCACATCTGTCTGTAACTCCAGTTCCATTGCAACACATGGGTGCACTTACATAACATCAGGCAAAATACTCATACACATAAAATAAATAAAAGATAATTTTCCAGGAGTGCTAGGACACTGGGAGGGCCTAGGCTGGTCATATGGCCTGGTCTTCATTGAGCTAAATACCCACAAGGTTTACCTTTCCCCAGCCAGTCCACATATCCAGCTTTGTTAGAAAAGAAACCCGGGGCTCTGTCCTTGACGCGGCCTTTTGTTTCCTGTGAGACCTATGGGTCTTGGGATTCATGTACTTTGTTACTCTAGACTAGACTTGCCTTGTTAATGAAATAAAGATGCTGTCTCCACCTGCTAAAACTGAGATAGTGATTTATTTGGGGTTCCTAGTGCACTGTAATGGTTTTTGGAGCCCTTTAAGTTTCTCCTTATGTTAGTTTTCTGTCACTATACCAAAAGTGCCTGGTACGATGTGTATAAGGAGAAGTTTATTTTGGCTCAGTTTTGGAGGCTCCAGTCCATGTGGCAGGCCCATTGTTTGCAGACAGATGAGATAGCACATCTGTCAGGAGTGAGTAGAACAGAACTTCCTTCCTCATGACTAGGAAACAGAAGAGGGCTGAGGTCCCACAATCCTCTAAAGGACATGACCCTAATGACTAAAGACCTTCTATTAGGCCTCCTTTCATAATCTCTGGGTCACTCTGGGCCTTCAAGGAACATTCCAGAGTCAAACTGTAACCCTCCTCCTTTTCTTTTTAAAAAAATTTTTTTTTTATTAATTTTATTTATTTCTGTATGTGTATGATTTATGTCTGCATGCAAGTTTGTGCACCCGTGTTGTGCAGCTGCGGGAGGTCAGAAAGAGGGTGTCGGATTCCCCTGAGAACTGGAGTTCTCTGGAATTGGAGTTTCAGTATAGTTCTCAGCCGCCTGTGGGTGCTGGGGATCGAACCTGGGTCCTCTGTAGAGCGGTCAGCACTCTTAACTGCTAGGCCATCTCTCCAGCCCCAACCCTCTCCTTTTCCGAGGTCTTCCTGGTTCGCTCCAGCTCAGCTGTGGCTTCTCCGCTCTCCTGAGCCCTTCTTGTATTGTTTCTCCACAGCCTTGACATTAGGCCTGCCCTGCCTTGTGGCATCCTTTCTGTTGTTGAGTATCTACAAAGTAGTGTCAGGCAGTTTGTAAGAGAAATCTCATTTGCTGGGTGTGGTGGTATAATATCTTTAGCCCAGTCAGGGGCAGAGGCAGGTGGATCTCTGTGAGATTGAGGTCACCCCTGGTCTGCACAGCAAGTTCCAGGCCAGCTAAGAGCTACAAGGAAATCCTGTCTCAAAAACAACACAAAAAATAATCTAATTTAATCCCCACTAAAGTTATATGAGATAAAGGCTCTCTCTGTTGTACAGATGAGGGAACAGCTTAAGGGTTATCTTCAGTGATGCTGAATTGCTATTTATTTTCTGTTCCTGTCTTGGTACAGCCTTCTAGAGGGGTGCAGCTGTGTCTTTTGCCTCTCACATTGCCCTCTGCAGATGCACAGGGCCCTGCATGGAGTGGCACCCAGCCCGGTGCACCTGTACTCAAGGACTATAGGACTCCATCAAGGGGGTGGGCACATGCTCATAGTGGGAGCCCTCTTCCTGTCTGAGAAAGCTGTTAGGTGTTTTGTGTCTGGCTTTGAGCCTGTCCTCTAAGAGTCACTGAATCTGTGTGAGTACACATATCCTGCAGTGGACTCATCCTGTTCCTTCTCTAGCAGGGACCCTGCCTGCCACCTCTCTGCACCAGCCCCTCTTGGCTGTTGACCAGAGTTTGCTTGTTTCCTTGCTGCTTAAGAGAGTGACAGTTGAGGAGGGATTTTCTTTAGCCAGATGGAGTGACTGAACTTGTGACTGACTTCCTCTCCCTAAGCAGGAATGTACCAGGCTGCTCTTGGTTACCCTTAGGGCCCAGTGAGATCCTTTGAGTGGCAGCCTCTGTGTTGGGAGCAGGTGGCATAACTTTCTTTTAGCCCTACAAGGCAGTAGTAATAATTCTTATTAGTGCTGTAATTTGTTTCCTAAGATTTATATGTTTAAAGATTTTTTTAATTTTATCTTCTTTGACATTTAAAGAACTGGAGTCATGGTCTGTGACCTGGCTGAGGTCACATAGCAGATAAGTGGGAATGGGCACTGTTGGACTATCGGCCTGAAGTCTCATCCTCCTTCCTCCCTGACCAATATGCTGGATTATAGTAAAGGTCCAAAGGGGTTTCTGGAGAGGACATGACTGAACATGAACAGGAGGGCACTAGACCCTCGGTGGAGGGAAGGGCTGCAGGAGGTGATGGTCTGGAGCTCGCTGGAGAAGGGCTGCAGGAGGTGATGGTCTGGAGCTCGGTGGGAGGAAGGGCTGCAGGAGGTGATGGTCTGGAGCTCCTTGGGGGGAAGGGCTGCAGGAGGTGATGGTCTGGAGCTCCTTGGGGGGAAGGGCTGCAGGAGGTGATGGTCTGGAGCTCGGTGGGAGAAAGGGCTGCAAGAGGTGATGGTCTGGAGCTCGGTGGGAGAAAGGGCTGCAGGAGGTGATGGTCTGGAGCTCGGTGGGAGAAAGGGCTGCAAGACGTGATGGTCTGGAGCTCGGTGGGGGGAAGGGCTGCAGGAGGTGATGGTCTGGAGCTCTGGCCATTCAACAACAAAGGTTTTTTTTGTTTTTTTTGTTTGTTTTTTGGTCCTTTTTGAGACAGGCTTTCCTGTCGCACCGCAACTCACTCGTGCCACCTGTCCAACATCCTGTGTGGGAAGCAGTGTGAGGGCTGAGTAGACTAAGGACTTCCATCCTGATCAGCCTTGTCTGTGGAGCAGCAAACTTGGAAGGGAGGAGGGTTGTTCTCCTTTCTCTCAGCATGTGAGAGGACCTCCCCCCCCCCTTAAGGGAGAGGGTGGGAGGGCAAGAGATCTGACATCTGATCTCAGCTCTATTTTTCTTATTTTGGTGTGAGATTGAATCTGGGGCCTCACCTGCTAAGAAGTACATGCTCTACCACTGAGCCCCACCCCAGCTCTAGTTCTTTGCTGACCAGCTGTGACTGTAGGCAAAGCACTACCTCTGTGAGCCCATTTCATGATTTGTGGTATTTTGATAAATGTTTGTTACTTATATTGGTTATTTATTTATTTATTTATTTATTTAACTGTTGGGTATTAGTTCAGAGGCTGTGCCAGGTACTTACACAGCTATAAAATACACGAGAATTGAAAGCCCAGCTCTGGGCTAACTTTTTGGAGTTCTTTTTTTTTTTTTTTTTTTGTTTTATGCATTGGGTTCAAGGGCCCATCCAGTTCAGTAATTTAGTTTTTTCTTCATAATCATTCTGAACTAGGAGGGTTGAGATTTTTGGCCGTTCTCTTAGGGTCATTTTTGGATTTTGAGGAAAGCTGTGACCCACTCTGAGGTTCACAGGTGGAACATTCATAAACACGGGGACTGGCAGCGAGCTGGAGCTGAGGGACCCCAGGTTTCCTCTGGGAATGGGAACCTGTACACACCTGGGACCTGCCTCCTTCCCTCCCTGCCAGCCTCCGCACCTGCCCACTCTCCCGATGCAGGCAGAGAAGGCCTCGCTCAGCAAAGCCAGGGCCTGGGTTATTCCTGAGTCATCCATTGCCTGTGTGGGCCTCTCCTCAGCTCTCACTCCCCCTGCAAATGTCTGAAGTCAGACGTGTCTCCTCCAAGGTTGTCTGCACACACCACACTGGGCCAAACCATCTCTTTAGATGCCAATAAACATCAACTGATACTTTAAGGCAGGCAGTGATTATATGTGGGTATTTTTAATCTTATGGGCTAATCTAATTTTAACTGAACTAAGTTTTAGGTTGGCCTGGATCAGTGGGCTCCCCTCTTTCCTGGATCATGCCTGATTTCCTTTCCTTCCCTCTACAAGCTCATCCAACATGCAGTGCTGGTTTGGGTGTTTATTTGACTAGACTGAGCCCTGAGTTCTAATACTAGTTGTCAGAAATCCAGGAGTTCCCTGGGTTTTCCCAGCTAACTCCACAAAGGTATGTCCTCTCGTGCTTTGAACTCAGGGTGAGGGGTTCTGTTCCTTCCCAGGCCCTTAAGAGTCACTTACCTCTAAACCCAGAATGGCCCCGCTATGTAGTACTCACAGAAGGAGGAGGGATGACATCACAGTCTTGCAGGAGACAGTCCACAGATTCACCAAAACAATTAACATCTAACCTTTCCTAGCCCTTCTGCATGCCAGGTGAAGCTGGAGGAGGCTGTGTCTTTTGCTGGCCAGCCTGGCAGAAGAGCAGCTAATTAAGAGCCCAGGTCGAAGAGGCACAGCAGCTATGATCTGCCAGCAGGCACTTACAGCAGTCCCTGAGAACTAGGAAGAGTAAAGCAAAGCCTCAGCCCTGCTCAGTAGGAGCTTCCAGTCTGCTCAGGACCAGACGAGATGAGACCAGACAAGACAAGGTGTGGATCTGTCTAAGGGCTGGGCATCTGTCTGAGGCTGTGGTCAGACTCCTGGAGAGGAGGTAGGTGGAGAGGAGCAGGCAGTACCCTGATTTGAGGTGGTTGGGGAGGAGAGGGAAAATGGATTTGAAGGAAGGAAAGGAATTAGGTAAGCGCTGTACTTAGTACTGGATTCCATGTGAACTCAAGCCCTCTGCACAGGGCCTTTATGTGTTAGCTTTTTCTCGTCTTCTTCTTCTTCTTTCTT
Source organism: Rhizomys pruinosus (assembly GCA_009823505.1). Taxonomy (NCBI): domain Eukaryota; kingdom Metazoa; phylum Chordata; class Mammalia; order Rodentia; family Spalacidae; genus Rhizomys; species Rhizomys pruinosus. The sequence continues at coordinate 1,524,295 of VZQC01010550.1, forward strand.
CTTCTTCTTCTTCCTTCTTCTATCTTCTCTTCTCCTTTCTCCTTCTCCTCCTTTCCTCTTCTCCTCCTTCTCCTCCTTCTCCTACCCTTTCTCCTCCTTCTCCTCCTTCTGCCTCCTTCTCCTTCCTCCTTCTTTCCTCTTCTTCTCCTCTTCTCCTTCTCCTTCTCCGTTTCTCTTCTTCTCCACCTTCTCCTCCTCCGCCTCCTCCTCCTCCTCCTCCTTCTCCCTTCCTCTTCTCCCCCTTCTCCCTCCTTCCCTCTCTTCTTCCTTCTCTCTCTCCGCCTTCGTCTCCTCCTCCTCCCTCCTCCTCCTCCTCCTCCCCTCCTCCTTCCTCCTCCTCTCCTCCTCCTCCTCCTCCTCCGCCTCCTCCTCACTCTCTCCTCTCTCCTTCCTCCTCTTCTTCTTCTTCTTCTTCCTTCATCCTCCCCTCTCTATTGTCTTTCCTTTTTGGTGTGGGGCATGGGAGTCTAGTAAAACCCAGAAAACCTGCTAGACAGACTAGAAGAGCTATAGCACTTTGTGTGGTAACTTTTCTTATCTGCACCCCGGTATGAGGCAAGGGCTGTGTAAATGCTTGGGAGAAACGAATGAAGGAGCACATGACTGCGGAGCACATGACTGCCTTCACGTGGGGATGAGTCCAGAAACCAGGTTGACTGCTTGGAGAGGAGGGCAGAGCCTAGAGGCTTTTTGGTGCCAGGCTGAACGACAAGCAAGGGAATTTAACTGAAAGTGACACTGAATGAGGCTTTCAGTCCCTACTGGAGTCTTAAGTGATGCTGTGGTGGCCCCTTCTGCATGGCTGTAATGTAGGGTCTGCAAAGGCATCCGCTCTGGAATGGGGGGGGGTGTCTCCGGGAAGATCTGGGTCTGTTTGGTCTGCCCTCTTTGTGTAAGTAAAACTGAGATAGCAGGGCTTCCTCGGGACTGTTGAGAGCCCTAATTGAGATTAGGGCTCTTCCTGAGAAGATTCCTCAGCCATAAACTGCACTGTGTACTGTGAATTAATGAGACCAGTAAGCCATAAACCACATAAGGCCAGCAATCTCGTTTAATTTTCAGTCATACCTGGACAGGTTTAGTTATGGCTTCTCTTTGTGTTTATGTGGATTAAGGGTGGGCTGGAGCCAGAATCTCTGTGGCAGATTGTATGTTTTTACAAAAAAAAAAATGTTCATGAGTAAGAGCATAGTAAAACCAGCAATAGTCCCAGGAGTGGCATTAAGGTAAAAAGTGAAAGTCCCCGGGCTGGAGAGATCAGAGGACCCGGGTTCGATCCCCAGCACCCACATGGCGGCTGAGAACCGTCTGAAGCTCCAATTCCAGGAGAACTCCAGTTCCAGGGGAATCTGAGACCCTCTTCTGAACTCCGCGGCATTGCACGACACGGGTGCACAGACTTGCAAGCAGACAGTACATTCATACACATACAAAAATAAATAAAATTAATAAAAAAAATTAAAAAAAAAAAAAAGGGAATTTGAGCCCAGTTTGAGGTATTTAAGACCTTGTCCCCAATAAATAAATATATAGATAGATAGATGATAGATAGATAGATAGATAGATAGATAGATAGATAGATTTTTTTTAAACCTTTGGGATAGGGCAATTCCATCCCTCCCCACACACTGTGGTTTGGCTCCTGTATGAATTCAGCTTTGTCCTAGTTCACCTGACTCTCAGAGCAACTGGCAGCACCCCTCTGTTGTTTGCCCATATTCCTGACCTGAACTCCTGGCAGAGGCCCAGAAGCTTCTAGAGCAGGTATTCCTCTTGTCCACATGATTGGACACGGACCTGGTTTTCTGTAAAAGGGAGACCAGAACTTGCCTCTTCTACTTCTCAAAAAGAGAGAACAGCTTAAAGGTCACCTTGAAGCTATCTCAGGAAACACAGATGAGCTTTAAAAAGAAGAGTCCCCTTTTTCTCTTAGGGAAAACAGCCGCCTGACTGTAGGATTGTGAGGGAGGTTGGCCAAGGCTTGGGAGGAAGGTATCAGGTAAAATGATGTCTCAGGGCTGGAGAGATGGCTCAGTGGTGAAGAGCGCTGGCTGCTGTTGCAAAGTACCTGGGTTCAGTTTTTAGCACCCACATGGCAGCTCACATCTGTCTGTAACTCCAGTTCCATTGCACACATGGGTGCACTTACATACATGCAGGCAAAATACTCATACACATAAAATAAAAATAAAAGATATATGTTTCCAGGAGTGCTAGGACACTGGGAGGGCCTAGGCTGGTCATATGGCCTGGTCTTCATTGAGCTAAATACCCACAAGGTTTACCTTTCCCCAGCCCAGTCCAGCATATCCAGCTTTGTTAGAAAAGAAACCCGGGGCTCTGTCCTTGACGCGGCCTTTTGTTTCCTGTGAGACCTATGGGTCTTGGGATTCATGTACTTTGTTACTCTAGACTAGACTTGCCTTGTTAATGAAATAAAGATGCTGTCTCCACCTGCTAAAACTGAGATAGTGATTTATTTGGGGTTCCTAGTGCACTGTAATGGTTTTTGGAGCCCTTTAAGTTTCTCCTTATGTTAGTTTTCTGTCACTATACCAAAAGTGCCTGGTACGATGTGTATAAGGAGAAGTTTATTTTGGCTCAGTTTTGGAGGCTCCAGTCCATGTGGCAGGCCCATTGTTTGCAGACAGATGAGATAGCACATCTGTCAGGAGTGAGTAGAACAGAACTTCCTTCCTCATGACTAGGAAACAGAAGAGGGCTGAGGTCCCACAATCCTCTAAAGGACATGACCCTAATGACTAAAGACCTTCTATTAGGCCTCCTTTCATAATCTCTGGGTCACTCTGGGCCTTCAAGGAACATTCCAGAGTCAAACTGTAACCCTCTCCTTTTCTTTTTAAAAAAATTTTTTTTTTATTAATTTTATTTATTTCTGTATGTGTATGAATGTATGTCTGCATGCAAGTTTGTGCACCCGTGTTGTGCAGTGCCGCGGAGGTCAGAAGAGGGTGTCGGATTCCCCTGGAACTGGAGTTCTCCTGGAATTGGAGTTTCAGATAGTTCTCAGCCGCCATGTGGGTGCTGGGGATCGAACCTGGGTCCTCTGTAAGAGCGGTCAGCACTCTTAACTGCTAGGCCATCTCTCCAGCCCCAACCCTCTCCTTTTCCGAGGTCTTCCTGGTTCGCTCCAGCTCAGCTGTGGCTTCTCCGCTCTCCTGAGCCCTTCTTGTATTGTTTCTCCACAGCCTTGACATTAGGCCTGCCCTGCCTTGTGGCATCCTTTCTGTTGTTGAGTATCTACAAAGTAGTGTCAGGCAGTTTGTAAGAGAAATCTCATTTGCTGGGTGTGGTGGTATAATTCTAGCAGTCAGGAGGCAGAGGCAGGTGGATCTCTGTGAGATTGAGGTCACCCTGGTCTGCACAGCAAGTTCCAGGCCAGCTAGAGCTACAAGGAAATCCTGTCTCAAAAACAACACAAAAAATAATCTAATTTAATCCCCACTAAAGTTATATGAGATAAAGGCTCTCTCTGTTGTACAGATGAGGGAACAGCTTAAGGGTTATCTTCAGTGATGCTGAATTGCTATTTATTTTCTGTTCCTGTCTTGGTACAGCCTTCTAGAGGGGTGCAGCTGTGTCTTTTGCCTCTCACATTGCCCTCTGCAGATGCACAGGGCCCTGCATGGAGTGGCACCCAGCCCGGTGCACCTGTACTCAAGGACTATAGGACTCCATCAAGGGGGTGGGCACATGCTCATAGTGGGAGCCCTCTTCCTGTCTGAGAAAGCTGTTAGGTGTTTTGTGTCTGGCTTTGAGCCTGTCCTCTAAGAGTCACTGAATCTGTGTGAGTACACATATCCTGCAGTGGACTCATCCTGTTCCTTCTCTAGCAGGGACCCTGCCTGCCACCTCTCTGCACCAGCCCCTCTTGGCTGTTGACCAGAGTTTGCTTGTTTCCTTGCTGCTTAAGAGAGTGACAGTTGAGGAGGGATTTTCTTTAGCCAGATGGAGTGACTGAACTTGTGACTGACTTCCTCTCCCTAAGCAGGAATGTACCAGGCTGCTCTTGGTTACCCTTAGGGCCCAGTGAGATCCTTTGAGTGGCAGCCTCTGTGTTGGGAGCAGGTGGCATAACTTTCTTTTAGCCCTACAAGGCAGTAGTAATAATTCTTATTAGTGCTGTAATTTGTTTCCTAAGTATTTATATGTATAAGATTTAATTTTATCTTCTTTGACATTTAAAGAACTGGAGTCATGGTCTGTGACCTGGCTGAGGTCACATAGCAGATAAGTGGGAATGGGCACTGTTGGACTATCGGCCTGAAGTCTCATCCTCCTTCCTCCCTGACCAATATGCTGGATTATAGTAAAGGTCCAAAGGGGTTTCTGGAGAGGACATGACTGAACATGAACAGGAGGGCACTAGACCCTCGGTGGAGGGAAGGGCTGCAGGAGGTGATGGTCTGGAGCTCGGTGGGAGGAAGGGCTGCAGGAGGTGATGGTCTGGAGCTCGGTGGGAGGAAGGGCTGCAGGAGGTGATGGTCTGGAGCTCCTTGGGGGGAAGGGCTGCAGGAGGTGATGGTCTGGAGCTCGGTGGGAGAAAGGGCTGCAAGAGGTGATGGTCTGGAGCTCGGTGGGAGAAAGGGCTGCAAGAGGTGATGGTCTGGAGCTCGGTGGGAGAAAGGGCTGCAAGACGTGATGGTCTGGAGCTCGGTGGGGGGAAGGGCTGCAGGAGGTGATGGTCTGGAGCTCTGGCCATTCAACAACAAAGGTTTTTTTTGTTTTTTTGTTTGTTTTGGTCTTTTTGAGACAGGCTTTCCTGTCGCCCCTGGAACTCACTCGTGCCACCTGTCCAACATCCTGTGTGGGAAGCAGTGTGAGGGCTGAGTAGACTAAGGACTTCCATCCTGATCAGCCTTGTCTGTGGAGCAGCAAACTTGGAAGGGAGGAGGGTTGTTCTCCTTTCTCTCAGCATGTGAGAGGACCTCCCCCCCCCCTTAAGGGAGAGGGTGGGAGGGCAAGAGATCTGACATCT
>VZQC01010550.1:1531414-1554736 GCA_009823505.1 Rhizomys pruinosus
CTCCTCCTCCTCCTCCTCCTCCTCCTCCTCCTCCTCCTCCTCCTTCTTCTTCTTCTTCTTCCTTCATCCTCCCCTCTCTATTGTCTTTCCTTTTTGGTGTGGGGCATGGGAGTCTAGTAAAACCCAGAAAACCTGCTAGACAGACTAGAAGAGCTATAGCACTTTGTGTGGTAACTTTTCTTATCTGCACCCCGGTATGAGGCAAGGGCTGTGTAAATGCTTGGGAGAAACGAATGAAGGAGCACATGACTGCGGAGCACATGACTGCCTTCACGTGGGGATGAGTCCAGAAACCAGGTTGACTGCTTGGAGAGGAGGGCAGAGCCTAGAGGCTTTTTGGTGCCAGGCTGAACGACAAGCAAGGGAATTTAACTGAAAGTGACACTGAATGAGGCTTTCAGTCCCTACTGGAGTCTTAAGTGATGCTGTGGTGGCCCCTTCTGCATGGCTGTAATGTAGGGTCTGCAAAGGCATCCGCTCTGGAATGGGGGGGGGTGTCTCCGGGAAGATCTGGGTCTGTTTGGTCTGCCCTCTTTGTGTAAGTAAAACTGAGATAGCAGGGCTTCCTCGGGGGAGCTGTTGAGAGCCCTAATTGAATTAGGCTCTTCCTGAGAAGATTCCTCAAGCCATAAACTGCACTGTGACTGTGAATTAATGAGACCAGTAGCCATAAACCACATAAGCCAGCAATCTCGTTAATTTACAGTCATACCTGGACAGGTTTAGTTATGGCTTCTCTTTGTGTTTATGTGGATTAAGGGTGGGCTGGAGCCAGAATCTCTGTGGCAGATTTATGTTTTTACAAAAAAAAAAAATGTTCATAGTAAAGCAGCATAGTAAAACCCAGCAATAGTCCAGGAGGGCATTAAGGTAAAAAGTGAAAGTCCCGGGCTGGAGAGATGGCCTAGCGGTTAAGAGCGCCGACCGCTCTTATAGAGGACCCGAGTTCAATCCCCAGCACCCACATGGCGGCTGAGAACCGTCTGAAGCTCCAATTCCAGGAGAACTCCAGTTCCAGGGGAATCCGAGACCCTCTTCTGACCTCCGCGGTCACGACACGGGTGCACAGACTTGCATGCAGACAGTACATTCATACACATACAAAAATAAATAAAATTAATAAAAAAAAAATTAAAAAAAAAAAAAGTGAAAGTCCCCCGACTTTACTCTCTGGCATTCTTGCCCTCACACCCCCAGATGTTAGCTTTACTGTTGTAGCTTTTAGAAATTGTCCCTGCATATGAGTTTGTGTTAACTTGAGAGCAAGCGTCATTTTCGTGAAGCTGCATTGTCACTCAAGCTAGGGGCTGAGACTTGGTCCCTGCTCCTAATTCTGCCACTTCCCCGAAAAAGGATCTGTTGTCTGTCATTTTGCCTTCTTGGGTTCTTGGTCACTATTGGTCAATTTCACTGTAAAAGGCTCTCTTGGTGGTGCACACCTTTAATCCTGGCACTCAGGAGGCAGAGGCAGGTGTATCACTATGAAATCGAGGCCAGTCTGGTCTATATAGTGAGTTCCAGACTAGCTGGGACTGTAGGGAGAACATGTCTCAAAAAAAAAAAAAAGACTTTCTTGGGGCTTTCCAGGTAAAAGGCCAGTTATTCATTCCAGGGGAGCCCCTGCTTAGTTGAGGCCTGGCAGACTGTGAGGCACCCAGAGGGGAAAGTCCAGAGCTTTATCCTTTGTGTGTAGGTCAGGGTTCTCATTAATATCTGGCTTAAAAGCCTAGAATTCTCCAGTACAGGTCTATGGTCATTTCTAACTCTAAGATTTTAATAATTGATCCATAGAAGCAAGACAATACATAAGGGAGAAAACTCAGGCAGGAAGTTGTATGGTTCAGGCTCAGATGCTGGGACCCAAAAAGAGAAGTAATTAGAGAAACTCCTAATGGAAGTGGTCTAGAGAGGTGATTGAAAGCAAGGCCTTGTGAACTGTGGGGTTGTATAACTGAAGATGATCGTGTGCCTTTGATAACAGTCAAAGGTTTCTAAACACCCAACAACCAAAAAGTATTCAAAATCAAGTATGTAATGATTCCAAAGTGTTGGTCCAGGGCTCACCTGTGTTGCTTTGTTCAACCTCCCACATCCCTGGTTCCAGTCCTAAACACACATGTTCCTTCTGTGTTATCCATGCAGTCATGCCTGAAACACTTTAGCACTTCAGCTCCAGGTCCAAGCTGTTATGTTATTAATTGCAGTGAGGTTTTTTTTTTGTTGTCGTTGTTGTTTTTTAATTCCCCAGACAGGATCTAGCCATGTAACCTTGGCAAACTTGGAGCTTGATAAGTAGACCATGCTGCCCTCAAACTCAGAAAGACCCACCTGCCTCTGTCTCCAAGTGATGGGATTAAAGGCCTTTGCCACCATGACCAGCCTTGTTTTTGTTTTCAAAGATTTACTTATTCAACAGGCATGTTTTTGCATGCCTTTGATCCCAGCAGAGGCAGGTGTATCTCTGGGAGAGGAGGCCAGCCTCATTTACATATCCAGTTTAGGCCAACTGGGGCTACAGGGAGACTCTGTCTCAAAATCAAAACAAAATATTTGTTTATTCATTATGTGTATGAACATTAGCCTGCATGTATTTGTTGTTTTTTTTTTTAACTTTTTTTTATTTTTTATTTATTTCTGTATGTGTATGAATGTACTGTCGGCATGTAGGTCTGTGCACCTGTGTCGTGCAATGCCGTGGAGGTCAGAAGAGGGTGTCAGATTCCCCTGGAACTGGAGTTCTCCTAGAATTTTAATTTCAGACGGTTCTCAGCCGCCATGTGGGTGCTGGAGATCGAACCCGGGTCCTCTGTAAGAGCGGTCGGCGCTCTTAACCGCTAGCCCATCTCTCCAGCTCAGCCTTCATGTATTTGTACTGCATGCGTGCCTGGTGCCCCTGGAGGCCAGAAGACGGTGTCAGATCCCGGAGAGCTGAAGTTATAAATGGTTGTGTGCCACCATGTGGGGGCTGAGAACCAAACTCAGGTCCTCTGCAAGAGCAGCAAATAAATACTCTTAGCCACTGAGGCATCTCACTGGCCCATTTTTTATTCTAATTAATTAATCAATTAATCAATCAATTAATTAATTAATTAATCTTTTGGTGTTTTTGACACAGGGTCTCCCTATAGCCCCAGCGGTCCTGGAACTTACTCTGTAGACCAGGCTGGCTTTAAACTCACAGAGGTCAGCCTGCCTCTGCCTCCCAAGTGCTAGGATTAAAGACTTGTGCCACCACGCCCAGTTTAAAGATGATTCTTAGCGGGGCTGGAGAGATGGCCTAGCGGTTAAGAGCGCCGACTGCTCTTGCAGAGGACCGACTATAACTCCAATTCCAGGAGAACTCCAGTTCCGCGGGAATCCAACACCCTCTTCTGACCTCCGAGGTATTGCACGACATGGGTGCACAAACCTACATGCAGACAGTACATTCATACACATAAATAAAAATAAAATTAAATTAAAAAAAAAAAAAGATGGCTCTTAGCTGCCGTGTGGTGCTGGGAATTGAATCCAGGTCCTCTGCAAGAGCAGTTGGTGCTCTTAACCACTGAGCCATCTCTCCAGCCCCAATTTTTTATTATTTATTTATTTATTTATTTATTTATTTATTTATTTATTTATTTATTTTTGTGTGTGGTTTTGTTTGTGGGTGCCCAAGGAAGCCCAAGGAGAGCATTGGATCCCTAGGGCTGGAGTTACAGTTGTCTGTGAGCCACCCAAAATGGGTGCTGGGAACTGAACTCAAGCCTTCTGGAAAAGCAGCAGGTGCTCTTACCCATTGAGACATCTTACCAACCTCACCCCCCCCCCCTTTTTTTTTTTTTTTGAGACAGGGTCTGATATATCCCAGGCTGGCCTTGAACTCACTTATTAGGTATCTGAGGATGACCTTGAACTTCCGGTCATCCTGTCTCCAATTCCAAGTACTGGGATTATAAGCATGCATTGCCATACCTCACCTGGTCTACAGGGTACTGGGGATGAAACCCAGACCTAGGCAGGATCTTACTATGTATCCCTGGCTGGCCTTGAACTGGTAGTAATCTTCCTGCCTCAGCCTCCCTAGTGTACCACCATGCTAAACTAACTGCAGTGTTTTTACTGTACATGTAAAGTTTTCTATTATCATAGAAACACAGTGGTGGGGCTGGAGAGAGAGATCAGTGGTTAAGAGCAGTGGATGTTCTTGCAGAGAACAATTCTGAGTTCAATTCCCAGCACCCATGTGAAAGCTAACAACTTACATCCTTAATTCCAGTTCCACGGAATCCGATGCTCTCGTCCTACCTCCAAGGGTACTGCATTACAAGGATGCACTTACATGCAGGCAATACACTCCTACACATAAAATGAAAATAAATAAACTGAATGTGGAAGTGCATTCCTTTAATCCCAGCATTCAGGAGGCAGAGGCAGGCAGGTGGATCTTTGGGAGTTCAAGGCCAGTCTGGTCTACATAGCAAGTTCTAGGACCGCTGGCGCTATAGGGAGACTGTGTTTCGAAAAGAACCCCCCCCAAAAAATTATATTTACAAGCTGGGCGTGGCACACCTTTAATCCCATCACTCTGGGGGCAGAGACAGGTGGATCTCTAAATTCAAGGCCAGTCTGGTCTACATAGCAAGTTCTAGGACCGCTGGCGCTATAGGGAGACTGTGTTTCGAAAAGAACCCCCCCCAAAAAATTATATTTACAAGCTGGGCGTGGCACACCTTTAATCCCATCACTCTGGGGGCAGAGACAGGTGGATCTCTAAATTCAAGGCCAGTCTGGTCTACTACATAGTGAGTTCTGGGCCAGCTGGGACTACAGGGAGACCCTGTCTCAAAAAGACAAAAAAATATTTATTTGCGCATGTGTGCGTGTGCATGTGCATGTGCATGTATATGAGTCCACACAGAGAGGTCAGAGACAACCCACAGGAGTCTCCTCTCTCCCTCCATCTTGTGGATCCCAGAGGTTGAACTCAGGTTATCAGGTTTGGAGGTAGGCACTTCTACCTACTGAACCATCTTGGTGACTGCCAAGTGTTGCCCAGGCTGGCCTTGAACTCATGACCCTCCTGCCACTGCTTACTCGTGCATGCCACCACATCCTGCAGTACTGCATATTTATGTAAAGCAGTGTTCATAACATTGATGATTATAAAGTAAAAGTACTAACTCCAAAAAACAAAGATATTGTATATAATACACTATAAAATATTATCAGAATTTAGTTCTTTGTGTACAAATAAGCATCAGCCATCTCATTAGTATGAAAATTTGCTTTCATCTTTAAAATGGTAAAATTATATATATATATATATATATATATATGCCAAAAAGTTGTTTTAAATAAATTTATGGTTTATTATCAGTAAATGTTTTGATTTGTATAACTTTTATGAACCTGGGATCAGGTAAAAGTTTCTTGGATAAAAGGGAGTTATGGGGCTGGAGAGATGGCTCACCGGTTAAGAGCGCCAACTGCTCTTGCAGAGGACCCACGTTCCATTCCCAGTACCCACATGGCAGCTAAGAACTGTTTAAGCTAAGCTGGGCGTGGTGGCACACATCTTTAACCCTAGTACTCGGGAGGCAGAGGCAGGCAGATCTCTGTGAGTTCAAAGCCAGCCTGGTCTACAGAGTGAGTTCCAGGCCAGCTGGAGCTGCAGGGAGACCCTGTCTCAAAATAAAAGGGCAGGGGTTACAATGGAAAAAGTTTTTTTTTTTAATTTTTTTAAAAATTTATTTATGTGTATGAATGTACTGTCTGCATGTAGGTTTGTGCACCCCTGTCGTGCAATGCCGCGGAGTTCAGAAGAGGGTCTTGGATTCCCCTGGAACTGGAGTTCTCCTGGAATTGGAGTTACAGACAGTTCTCAGCCATCATGTGGGTGCTGGGGATCCAGCCTGGGTCCTCTGCAAGAGCAGTCGGCGCTCTTAACCGCTAGGCCATCTCTCCAGTTCACAATGGAAAAAGTTTTAAGGAGCCCTGCTCTAGGGGAGAAAAGCAACCTTATTCAGGAGGGTTACTAAGAGTGGACTGGATGATCTCCTGCAACCTATGATTCTAAGATTCTTTGAAGATCATGGTCCTTCAAAATAGTCTGCAGACAGCTTTACATGTGGCTGTTGTCAGGAAGAGAAGGCCACAGAAGCCACATATTCTAAAAGTTAAGTGTTTGTTTTGTGTTATGGGAAACTGAAAAGAGCAAAAGCCCGTCTGGTCTGGGAGACTTCCTTGGACAAAATGGTACCAGATCCTGGGATGTGTGTTTGCCTAGATGACTGTAGAACTTCTTCAAGGCAAGAAGAATGAACCAGTGGGCTGTGACTTGAGGGAAGAGACCTGCAAGTGATTCTTAGTAGAGAAAAGCTTATCTGGATTGGGGATCAAACTAATAGAGTAGGTTTCTCAGGCCTCTTACCCTTGTCCCTTAAGTGCCTGGGGACCAAACACCTTTCAGACCCTATAAGGGGAAGATGCCACCTTGGAGACAGCACACTGAAGAGATAACCTCGCAAGGTGGGAATTCTTTGAGGTCACTGAGCCAGGAAGCCCTGACTGGGCTCTGCTGTTTTCTGGATCAAAGATCCTGTTCCCTGTTCTCAACCTGATATCTAGAAGGTAGAATGAATCTTCTCATAGCCTGTCACCCCCCCAGACCCATAGGGAGAATGCAGACATTTTGATGAGATTAATAGAAAAATAGAGAATTGACCCTGGACTACATGTGAATTAATGGCAGAGGCAGGGCTCTTCCCTGCTGTGAACGAACTCCTGGATCTCTAGGCAGTGGAACAAGAGGAGGGGCTGCTCTAGGTGATGGCCTAAATGTTAGTATCCAAGCTTTGACAAATCTGTTTTTCAGGGGTAGGGGAGTGCTTTAGCTCCCAGGGGCCAGGGCACACTGTCCTTTAAGTAGAACCTAGGGCTCTGGCCCTCTGAGCCAGTCCAGAGGCTTCTGCCCCTCCCTTTGAGTCCTTTAGACCTGGTACTCGTTTGGCCAGTGTTGAGCTTAAGTGCTGTGCTTTTTATGGCATTTTTACCTTTAAACAAGATGCTTTCTCCTGGGCCCTGAGTTAGGGCCCATAAGAATCTAGATGTACTAGGTAGGCAGGATGCCAGCATGGGGCAGAGTCAATTCACATACCCAGTCAAGCCCAAGATGGAGCTTACAGCTAGATGAAGAAAGGGAAAGGGAAAACCCTTCTCTGAGCTTGCCCTGCCTTCTGTACAAAGATGTGGAACTGCTTTCCTTACCCTGCCCAGCAATCTGCCTGAGGAGTGCAGTGAAGACCCAAGCGTCAGGCCGAGACTTCAGGTGCACTTGCAACTCACTGGGAGTTTAGACCTGGAGAGACACAGACATTCCCATAGGGAAGGTCAAGAGGCTTTGTGAGCTAGGCCCTGTAGGATAGTTGGGGTGTTTATGAAATGCTTGTCAATCTCAATGGGCACTACTAGAAGCTTCTACCAGAGGCAGAAGCACTGGTTGCAGAAGAGTGCCCTAAGCAGTTCCCTATGGAAATACTCAAGTGGTGATTCAAAATACCGCCTTTGCAGTCCAACCTCAGATCTCAGCCCAACTTCTTTGTGGTGCTTGCTGCTTACCCTCATTGAGTCTTTTTTGTTGTTTTGTTTTATTTTTGGGTTTGGGGTTTTTTTTTTTTTTTTTTTTTTTTTTGGTCTTTTCGAGACAGGGTCTCCCTGTAGCCCCAGCTGTTCTGGAACTCACTCTGTAGACCAGGCTGGCCTTGAACTCACAAAGATCCGCCTGCCTCTGCCTCCCGAGTGCTGGGGATTAAAGGCGTGCGCCACCACGCCCGGCACCCTTGTTGAGTCTTAACAATCATTTGTAACATAGGGTAACACTTAACTGACAGGGATGTCTGGAGGATACAGAGGGGAGAACTTGTTGATGGACTATACAGAGTTTGGCACATTCAAAGCACAAAATAAATGGTTGACTTTTGCCATCGAGAGAAAGGAACACTGGCTCATTTCCCCTGCAATTGAATAGCCATTCAGTAAGACTTCTAGGTGTACTGCTGTATGTCCAGTGATTTGCTAAGCACAATGTAATATGGCAGTGGATAGGAGATGCTGACCTTTTTAATGAATGTACCCATAAGATACACATTCTCTGTATCCCAAGAATGTGTATGCATATGCTGGGGATCAAACCTAGAGCTTCATCCAGGCTAAGCATGAGCTTTACATACTGACATACACCCTCTGTTCCCAAAGAAACCTTTTGAGGAAGAAGCTATTACTTTATACTCACTCCCTAGCTGAAGTAACAGGGCTCATGCCTGAAACATGTAAGGAGCAAAGCATGATTTTAGGTGGCAGCTCATATTTTTGTTTGTGGATTTTTTTTTTTCTTTTTGAGACAGGGTCTCCCTATAGCCCCAGCTGTCCTAGAACTCACTCTGTAGACCAGGCTGGCCTTGAACTCACAGAGATCTGCCTGCCTCCCAAGTGCTGGTATTAAAGGCGTGTGCCACCACACCCAGCAAAAACATTCATCTTTTCAGACCTGATATTTTTGTTTTTCTCAGACAGGATTTTGGTCTGGTAATTCATGCTAACCTGGAACTGGCAGTACAGCCTAGACTGGCCTTGAATGTTTCTTGCCTCAGCTTCCTAAGGACTGGGATTATAGTTGTGTGCCATGTATGTTTCTGTTTGTGTACATGTGTGCATGTGTGTGGAGGTCAATGTCTGGTGTCTTTCTCCATTGCTCTGTGCCTTATTTTCTGAGATAGGGTCTCTGGATGACCCTAGAGTTCATAGATATGGCTAGACTGGCCAGTCAAGGAGCTCTGGGGTCCACCTGTCTCCATTCTTCTGGTGCTAGGATTATAGACATGGCCACCATGCCTGACTTTTTTTTTTTTTTTTTTTTTTTTTGAGACAGGGTCTCCCTGTAGCCGCAGCTGGCCTGGAACTGACTCTGTAGACCAGGATGGCCTTGAACTCACAGAGATCCTCCTGCTTCTGCCTTTCGAGTGCTATGATTAAAGGTACTCACCACCACACCCAGCTATGCCTGGCTTTTTACATGGATGGCAGAGATTCAAACTCAGGTCTTCAGGCTTACCTAGTAGGCACTCCCCCAACTGGGCCATCTTCTCTGCCCCATTCCTACTCCCCCCCTTTTTTCTTCTTCCTGTGATTTCAAGACCAGATTGGGCTACATAGTGAATTCCAGAACAGCCTCATACTCTGTGTAGCCAAGGATGAACTTGAGTTTCCGTCTCCTTCTACTTCTACCTCTGGTGGGGAATGACAGGCATACCCCACCACACCTGGTTCATGTGGTGCTGGGGATCAAACCCAGGGCCTCATGCTTGGCAAGGACTCTGTCAACTGAGCTACATCCTTAGCCCATCAGATAGTTTTTTTTTTTTTAATTTTTTAATTTTTTTCTTATTTTTATTTTTTCAGATATAGTTTTTAACAGCCCTATCGATAAATACAAGGTGAGTTATGCCAGTGGTAAGGGCAAGATGTTCTGCTACTTCCTAGATTAATCACCATGCTTAAGCCTCAGTGTCCCCAGTCAAATGAGGTATTGCCTATAGAGCCCTGAGCACACCGAAAGCAGTGGGAGCCAAGGTTGATCCTGTAGCATTGGAAGAAGAAGATGCCATTGTGGATGTGAGCCTGGGGCATCGGGTGCTCTTGGAGATCTCTAGTACCGAAGGTGGTGGTGGTGGTGGTGCAAATAACACTGTGAACTGAATCATCTGATTTGGGTTTTTAGATGGGAGTGGGGAGACAGAAAATATTGATTTGTGCTGATAACTGTGGTGCTGAAAATGGAAAGATGAATAAATATGCTGTCAACCTCAAGGGAGAAGCCAGCATGTAAACAGGCTTCTGCGATGTGCCGTGACGAGCCGCAGCAGGGGCCCAGAGCCCTGGTACACAGGAGTCAGTGTGTGTGTGGGGGGAGAACTGGGGGAGAAAGAGGTAAGGTGGGTAGAGAGACGTCCCAAAGGTGGAGCATTAGTTTGCTTAGCTCACCTGGAGGGGAGAGTGAGCGAGTGAGCAAGCGGAGAGCTCTGAGACGTGATGATGTAGAGCTGGAGATGATGGTGATGCAGAACCATTGTCATTTGCTTCAAAAAGAAATTAAGAATTTATTGTTCTTGGGGCTGGAGAGATGGCCTAGCGGTTAAGAGCACCAACTGCTCTTGCAGATGACCTGGGTTCGATCCCCAGCACCCGCATGGCAGCTGAGAGCCATCTTTAACTCCAGTTCCAGGGGAATCCAACACCCTCTTCTGACCTCCGTGGCACTGCATGACACGGGTGCACAGACCTGCATGCAGACAGTACATTCATACACATAGAAAATAAATAAAATTAAAAAAAAAGAATTTATTGTTCTTTTGTTTGTTTTTGAAACAGAGTTTCATATTGTGCCCAGGCTGTCCTAGAACTCACTGTGTAGCCTAGTATGGTCTTGAACTCATGACATTCTTCCTGTCTGGCCCTTCTGAGTACTGGGTTTATGAGAAGAGAGTAAGCTACCACACCCAGGTTGCCCTTTGCTTTTGAAACCTGTTGAGACAGTTCTAGCCTTTCCTCACCTACTTGCTTAGCCATGTAGAGAAAGCAGCGGCAGCCAGCAGCTCCCGTGGGCCTGGAGCAGCTCTGATACCGCCCTGTGCAGGCCGAGAGGAGGGAGCTGCCATTGACTAAGCCTGACCGTGGCTTGGTCTTGGTGCCGAGAGCTACTACCTCAGTTTCATGACAACCCTGTGCAGAGCGAGTCATGCCATTTGCCTATATCCAGCTTCCAGCTCCCTCAAGAAAGTGATACATGGATGATTTAGCACTTGGTGATTGCTGGGATACCTGAGGCCTCAGGGGAGGCGGGAGATGTGGCCAGGAAGCACGGCGAGCAGAGGGTTGAGTGCAGGTCTTTCAGCAGATCCTGTAAGAGAAGAGATGTCAAATCAGGAGAAGCCGGGACACTGTCCAAGACTAGAGTGGCTGGTGTGCACCCCTACCAAGAAGACTCCCAGCCAGCTGAAGACATCAGGGTGGGGTCAGTGAACAGCAGCATTGGGTAGGTTGGCTGGGCTGGAACTCTGCTGGTCCTAGAGGTTGTAGTTTAGGGCAAGGCTTGCCCCTTCATTGTTTCCACCTCATGGCGTTCTCTGTGGCCTCCAGACCCATCAGCCTGTAGTGAGCTGGCTAGAGAGTGGCTAGAGGGCTCTAATAGAAATTTAAACCAGCACGCTGTGTTCCCTGGTGAAGACCTTTCTGATGCTTCCTCATGAACTTGGGATAAAAGCCAAGAGAGAGATGGTCTGTACCTTTCCCTCCTGTTCTAACCACACCAGCCTTTCTATATTCCTCCAACACACTATGCTTTGCCAGGCCCTTTTTTCTATGTGGCCACTTGTCCCTGAACCTGGAACCCTGCCCATACACTGGCGTTCTCATTCAGGCCTCAAGTCACATGTCTCTTCAGACTGGCCTCCCTGACCACCCTACCAGCTCCGTCTCCTCTGTACCAGTCTGTTCTAGATGCTGAAGACACAGCCAGAATCAAGGCAAAAGACTTCCTGCTGGCTGATCCCACATGCTAGTATGGAGCATTGAACAGTAGACACGTCAAACAATAGTGTCCACAGAAAATAAGTGTAGGTCAGGAAGGCGTTCCAAGGAGGTAGGTGAATGGCAGGCAGGAAGAAGTCCACCTTTTGAGGAGCAGGGCCCTGAAGAGGATGTGTTTGAGGAAGCTGGAGTGGGGGGCAGGAGAGTGCGGTGTGGGAACAGACAGGGAGCCGGAGCACGCGGGGCCTGTGGGCCTGGGCTTGGTTATTAGAGTTGATGCTAAGTAGCAGAGTGGCATGGTCTGACTTGGATGGGGGTTTCCAGGCAGCATGGGAGTCACGGGAGCTGTTTAGGGGTCTGGGCTAGCCACAGGGTAAGCTGTGAAAAGCAGATCTGTGCTCAGCAGCCCCTCAGCCTGGGACTGACAGTCAGCAGAGCAAAGCTTCTCAACAAAGCATCTCTGACCAGGCCAGCCTAAGAAAGCTACCAGGAGGGAGGGCAACAGGGAAACGAGCAGGGAGACAGCACAGCAGTCAGCCAGAAGGGGCTGTAGTGGAAGGAGAGGCTGAGTGAGATGCCAGCTCTATGCGACTCAGCCTGTAGCCTTGCCTGCCTCCCAGCCTCAGGGCAGGTCATCGGATGGTTGCCAGACATGTCATGTGGAAGGAATGGCTCTAGGACCTGGACATCCCTTTTCCATTTAGACCCTGTGGTCATGGGGTTGTCGTGGTCAGGCTAGAATCAGAATCGGATTTCCGAGCTTGGGAATCCTAGACCAAGCCTGGAGCCCAGCAAGTGCAATGGAAAAGAAGTGTCTGGGGACCAGCAGCTCTAGCTCTTGCACTAGTAGCTGCGAGGCTCTCTTGTGCAGAGCTGGGGAGATAAAGCGAGCATGCTAAGGACCTATCAGGAAGGCTTCTGAGTGGAGGGTGACAACAGAGCCTGACCTCTCATCTTCCAGAGGAGGAAGCAGAAGGCCAGAGTGGAAGTGACTTGCCCAAGAGCCGCAGCGGGCGGGGGCAGAGCTGGGTTGGGCTGGGCTCTCCTGACCCCAAGCCTAGGCCCTTCCGTGATAATGTAAGTGGCAGTCCTTCACACCATTCTGTTGGGGATATTTCCTGTTTCTTGTGCAGAGGGAGGTCTCTTCCCAGAGGAAAACATCTCAGTTTTCCAGCTTATCTCTAATCACCTCCTATGCTTGGGAAGTGGTTCAGACCATAGGTGTCGAGACTTTTGTGGGGTGTGCACATGTGAAGAGCAGTCGAAGTGACATGGGGATGCAGCACAGTGGGCCCTGGTGCCTGACAAGTCTCTGTGATGCTGCCACATAGAACATGTTGACCGTGAGTTCTGAACTAATGAGACAGACCCAATTCAAGGTGGCCTCAGAATCAATGTGGAGGAGTGTAGACGGCCTTGCTTTGGATGGAGAAACTGCAGGTGTTTGAGGGAGGCATGAGGATGAGGGGCTACTAGGACCAGAGCTATCCTGGAAGGTGGCGGAATGGACCAGATGAAGTTCGAGGGAGGCGTGAGGATGAGGGGCTGCTAGGACCAGAGCTGTCCTGGAAGGTGGCGGAATGGACCAGATGAAGTTTTCCCTTATGTTCTTGGCTCTTCAGCCTTTTGTGCTTCCTCCCTCCGTGGATAATTATCCTTCTTCAGAAATTGATCAGATGGGAAACTGCAGGAAACTGTTTGGGACAGGGATTGTGTAGGAGTTGTAGGAAGAATGGAGAGGATGTTGCCAGAGAAAGGATGTGTGCCAAGCAGCGGGAGGTGGCTCCCTTCAGAGATGGGGAGAGGGAGAGAGAGGGAAGCCTGGGCTGGGCTGGGAGTTGCAGCTGGTCTCTGGTACAGGAGACGGGCAAGGCTGCTTGGCAGGATCTGCTCTTTCTTGGTTAGCAGGAGCTCTTATGGGAGTGGGAAGCAATGCAGGCCAGAGCCAGAGCAAGCCTGGCTCTGTGTGCTGCATGTATACTGTATGGCCCACAATGATGTGGAGAGCCAGGGCCTGTGATGAAGTTGGGTGTGACTGATTGCCTAGCCCTGGCACTGGGCAGCTCTCACCCTGCCCAAGTCCCCAGCATACCTAAAGCTTTAGTGTGGCCCTGACTTTTGCTGCCTAGTCTGCTTCACTGACTAAATAGCAGGTCTCTGTGCTGAGGCTTCTTGTGAGTCTGGTTTCTCTCAGTGGCTCAACCACAGTGGCCAGTGACTGGCAGTAGGAACAAGTGGCTCCCACATGGGAGCCCAGGAATGAGGCTGCCTGTGGAAGGCCTGGATGGTTCTGCAGGTGGGATTCAAGGCCTGTATCCTTCTAGACAGTCGGGTGAGTATATCCTGATAGCTTAAGGTCATGTCATGAGTCCAGCAGACCTGGTTTGAGTCCCAGCAACACTGCCTGCCAAAGCTCAGTAACTGCAGGGTGATGACCTGATTTCATGAGTGTCATTTTTCTTTTCTTTTAACTGTTTTATTATTTTTTTTTATTTTCGAGTATGAATATTTTGTCT
Organism: Rhizomys pruinosus; assembly: GCA_009823505.1. Taxonomy (NCBI): domain Eukaryota; kingdom Metazoa; phylum Chordata; class Mammalia; order Rodentia; family Spalacidae; genus Rhizomys; species Rhizomys pruinosus. The sequence continues at coordinate 1,545,496 of VZQC01010550.1, forward strand.
GCATGTATGTAAGTGCCCACGGAGGTCAGAAGAGGGCATTGATCCCCTGGAACTAGAGTTACAGATGGTTGTTACATACCATGTGGGTGCTAGGAATCGAACCTTGGTCCTTGAGGTAAGAGCAGACAATGCTCTGAACTGCTGAGTCATCTCTCCAGTCCCTATGAGTGTCATTTTTCTACAGATAATTATTGCCACTACTTAAAAAAAAAATCTTCCTTCTATGTATGTAATCGAATTACTTGTGTACATTTGTGACAAATATACACATAATTGTTTTGTGTGTGTTACATGCATATTTTATTTTTTGCCTTTTATTTTATGTATATTCGTGTATTGCATGCATATATATGTAAGCACACCTGTGTTGTGCAATGCCCGTGGTCAGAAGGGGCTATCTGATCCCCTGGAACTGAAGCTAAGGACATTGCTAGCCGCCATGTGGGTGCTAGGAATTGAACCCAAGTCCTCTGCAAGACCAACTAGTACTCTTAACCACTGAGCCATCTCTTCAGCCACATAAATCTTTTTGGTCTTTTTGAGACAGGGTCTCCCTTTAGTCCCAGCTGGCCTGGAACTCGATATGTAGACCAGGCTGGCCTTGAACTTTCAGAGATCTGCCTGGCTCTGCCTTCCAAGTGCTGGGATTAAAGGTGTGTGTCAGGGACTGGAAAGATGGTCTAGTGGTTAAGAGCACTGACGCTTTCGCAGAGGACCCGGGTTCGATCCCCAGCACCCACATGGTGATCGAGAGCCATCTGAAACTCCAATTCCAGGAGAACTCCAGTTCCAGGGGAATTCAACACCCTCTTCTGACCTCCGCGGCATTGCACAACACGGGTGCACAAACTTGCATGCAGACAGTACATTCATACACATACAGAAATAAATAAAATTAATAAAAAAAATTTTTTAAAGGTGTGTGTCAGCTGGGCGGTGGTGGCGCACGCCTTTAATCCCAGCCCTCAGGAGGCAGAGGCAGGCGGATCTCTTGAGAGTTCAAGGCCAGCCTGGTCTACATATTGAGCTCCAGGCCAGCTGGGACTAAAGGAAGACCCTGTCTCAAAAAGACCAAAAAAAAAAATGCCGGGCATGGTGGCACACGCCTTTAATCCTAGCACTTGGGAGGCAGAGGCAGGTGGATGTTTGTGAGCTCAAGGCCAGCCTGGTCTACAGAGTGAGTTCCAGGACAGCTGGGGCTACAGGGAGACCCTGTCTCGAAAAGACGAAAAAAAAAAGCATGTGCCACCAAACCTGGCCAGCCACATAAATCTCTTAAGTGTGCCTCTTAGTATTTACAATGTCTGCATGGACATAAACTACTCAGATCAAGATAAAGAACATCTTTTAATACCCTGGATCTAATTGTGCCCTAGTATGTACCCCCACACTCCCTTGAAATATATTCTGACATCTATCATCGTTGGTTAGTTTTACCTATTGTTTTTGTTTTTGAGACCCTATCATGTAGCGAGGCTGGCCTCCAAGTAGCTATATAACCAAGAGTAATCTTGAGCTCCTGACTCTGACTGCTAGCTCCCAAAAGCTGGGATTATAGGCATGCACAGTAAGGTTTTACCTGTCTTTGAACTTCTGCTAAAAAGAATAATGTAGTCAGCACTCTTTTTGTTAAGCCTGTTTGTGAGACTCCTCTTTGCTGTCGAGGTTTGCTCTTTCTGTTGCTGGTCTGTGTTGCCTGCTATGAGTGTACCCCAGTTCCTCCTGTTGATAAGCACTCGAGTTGCTTCCTTTTTTTTTTTTTTTAATTTGACAAAGCTGCTCTGAGCAGTCTTTTACTACATGGGTTTTTGTGGGAATTAAATGAGATAATCTATTATAATAAAGTGTTTAATACGAAGCCAGCATGGTCTACATAGTAAGTTCCAGGGTAGCTGGGGCTATAGGAAGACCCTGTCTCAAAAGGACCAAAAAAAAAAAAGTGTTTAATACTGAATTGACTCAAAAATTCCCCTTTCCTGTCCTTTTTCTTTTTTTTTTTTTTTAGAAAAGTTCACATACCACATAAGTGCTAAAGGGAACAAAGTAAGTCCTGCCCTTTTTGCTTCTCTGCCCCCCAGCTGAACTGTTAATGGTTCTGTGCGTCCAACTGGCCTTTTTTTTTTTTAATTTTTTTTATTATTAATTTTATTTATTTCTGTATGTGTATGAATGTACTGTCTGCATGCAAGTTTGTGCACCTGTGTCGTGCAATGCCGCGGAGGTCNCTCCTTGTTTTTTTTTTATTTATTTATTTATTTATTTATTTATTTTTAATTTAATTTTATTTATATCTGTATGTGTATGAATGTACTGTCTGCATGCAAGTTTGTGCACCTGTGTCGTGCAATGCCGCGGAGGTCAGAAGAGGGCGTCGGACTCCCCTGGAACTGGAGTTCTCCTGGAATTAGAGTTTCAGATGGTTCTTGGCCTCCATGTGGGTGCTGGGGATCGAACCCGGGTCCTCTGTAAGAGCGGTCGGCGCTCCTAACCGCTAGGCCATCTCTCCAGCCCCCCAACTGGCCTTTTCTTACAGTGGTATAACTACTTAATAAAAATAGTTGGCATTAAAAGCAAGCATGCTGCTTATCCTCTTTTTTTGGTCTTTTTGAGACAGGTTCTCCCTTTAGTCCCTGCTGGCCCGGAGCTGGCTATGTAGACCAGGCTGGCTTTGAACTCACAGAGATCCACCTGCCTCTGCCTCCCAAGTGCTGGTATATGCAAGGACCTGGATCCCATCCACACCATCCCAGCACTTCACAAAAAAAAGTTTCCAACCACATTTATCATACTATGCAATAGGAGTCTTCCTCCTGTCCAGCCGTGCCCTGGTACACAGTAACTCTCCTCTCCTTTCCCCTCCCACCCTTCCCAGGCTCTGGTAATCTAATCCTGATTTCTATGAATGAACTTTTTAGCTAATGAATCCATATTCCTTTGCACTTTTTTTTGTTTTGTTTTATCTTTTTGAGACAGGGTCTCCCTGTAGCCCCAGCTGTCCTGGAACCCACTCTGTAGACCAGGCTGGCCTTGAACTCACAAAGATCTGCCTGCCTCTGCCTCCCAAGTGCTAGGATTAAAGGCGTGTGCCACCACACCCAGCCGCACTTTTTTTTAATTAAGTGAATTTTCTTTTGTTAACATTTAATTTAAATTAGCAAAGTAATGGGTTTCCTTATGGTATTTTCATATATGTGCTGCAGTTTTTTTCTAATTTATGCCTTTTTACCCATTGCCTCAAACTCCGCCCCCGTCACCTCCCCTATCTAATCCCTTCCTCCCTTTCTCTGTTCATGTGACATACATTTCATTATCTTCTCTTCGAAGTTTCTTGACTTCACTCATGCATGAGCATACACACATACAATTTTATTTTATTTATTTATTTATTTGTTTATTTATTTATTTATTTATTTAGTCTTTTTCAAGACAGGGTCTCCCTGTAGCCCCAGCTGTCCTGGAACTCACTCTGTAGACCAGGCTGGGCTTGAACTCACAAAGATCCGCCTGCCTCTGCCTCTCGAGTGCTAGGAATTTTTATTTATTTATTTTATTTTTTTTTTTGGTCTTTTCGAGACAGGGTCTCCCTGTAGCCCCAGCTGTCCTGGAACTCACTCTGTAGACCAGGCTGGCCTTGAACTCACAAAGATTCACCTGCTTCTGCCTCCCAAGTGCTAGGATTAAAGGCGTGCACCACCACGCCCGGCCTTAAGTAGCTTTTATTTATGTGTATGAGTGTATTGCTTACATGTATGTAAGTGCCCCCATGTTCTCCAGTGCCCACGCAGGTCAGAAGAGGGCATTGGAACCTTTGGAACTGGAGTTATAGATGGTTGTTAGCTGCCATGTGGGTGCTAGGAGTCCAACCCAGGTCCTCTGTAAGGGCAGCCAGTAGTCTTAACCGCTAAGCCATCTCTCCTTCCCCCTTATCTTTTTTTTTTTTTTTTAAGATAGGTCTCGGGGCTGGAGAGATAGCCTGGCGGTTGGGAGCTTTGACTGCTCTTGCAGAGGACCCGGGTTTGATCCCCAGCGCCCACATGGCGGCTGAGAACCGTCTGTAACTCCAATTCCAGGAGAACTCCAGTTCCAGGGGAATCTGACACCCTCTTCTGACCTCCACGGCATTGCACCACATGGGTGCACAGACCTGCATGCAAACAGTACATTCCTACACATAAAAATAAATAAAATTAAAAAATAAAATAAAATAAAGATAGGTCTCACTACATAGCCCAGGCTTGCTTTAAACTCATAGCATTCCTCCTGCCTTGGCCTTCCTAATGCTGGAACTAAAGATGTGAGCCACAGTGCCCAGCTTTGATTTTGTTGTTGTTGCTTTTTATTTTTATTTGAGACAGAATTTATATAGATCAGGCTGACCTCAAACTTGCCGTATAGCCAAGGCTGGCCATAAACTTGAGCCTTCTGTTTCTGTTTCCAAATGCTAGCAATGTACTACCATTCCTGGCCCTAAACCTAACCTTTCTAAAAAAAAATTCCCAGCCGGACATGGTGGTGCACATCTTTAATCCTAGCACTTGGGAGGCAGAGGCAGGTGGATCTTTGTGAGTTCAAGTCCAGCCTTGGTCTACAGAGTGAGTTCCAGGACAGCTGGGGCTACAGGGAGACCCTGTCTCGAAAAGACAAAAAAAAAAACCCGAAAAACCAACCAACCAAACAAACAAAAAAACCCAGTTCCCTGCCTGGTGGTGCACACCTTTAATCCCAGCACTCAGGAGGCAGAGGCAGGCGGCTCTCTGTGAGTTCAAGGCCAGCCTGGTCTACATAGCGAGTTTTAGGATAGCTGAGGCTACAGGAGGACCCTGTCTTGAACAGACAAAAAAAAAATTCCCTTATTGTCATCAAAGGAGTGAGCCCCCCACACCCATAGGACTCCTGCCCGACCCTGGGGGCGTCTCTGTCCATGGGACCCAGGCTTTGTCTCAGTTGCTCCCTGTCTGTGCTCTCAGGCCCGAAGGCCCTGAGCTTCAGGTCTCTAATTGCTGGCATAGTAGAACCTGTCCCCCCTTGAGCAAAAGGTCGTGAGGTTTGGATGTGATAATGTACTGGAAAATACAAAGCAAAATGAAAAGTGAAGTGTCTACGTTGGTTATTTTATGGAAGTGATGTGTCCACAACTGGTTATTATATAGAAGTGTAGGCAGAGCTGGAGGAGACTTCCAAGAAGTCAGCCAGCCCCATTATGTGACGCGTGAGGCAGCTAAAGCCCAGGGTTGGATGTAGAACCAGCAAATAATGGGTGTAGAAGCAGACCAATGATTTCTGAATCCTAGGAGTCTTCACAGCCACTTCCTGGGCAGAAAAAACTCCCCCTAGAGTGCTCACACTCTATGAGCCTGAGCTTAGATTTGGGCCACTCATTTCCTATGTGCAGGGCCTCCTGCAAGGGAGGAAGGGTACTTTAGGTAATGTTCAAGGCTTCAGTTTCCCTCCTCGTCCCTGGCTGACGTACCTTTTGGTCTCAGAAGGTAGAGCAGAGGTGGGTTGGGGGGTGGGTGAGCTTTGTTCTAATCAGCCCTAGCACCTTCACTGCCCTCACTGTGACACAACCTTGGCCTCAGCTTGTGCTCCATACCCGAGAAGTCAAGCTGGGACCCCTGCTCCCTTCCTCATAGGCCTGGGCTTCAGTAGTCCTTAGACATCTTCTTTGTGGATGGATCTCCACAGCCTTGGCTCTCGAAGCTCCAAGAGGAAGGAGAGGCATCTACCTCCAGATCTGTGAGACTGTAGCCTAGGCTGGGACTGAGAATCTGGAGACAAACCTGGCCGGCACCGCTGGGACCTTTGCCTCAGTCACCCTGCTCTTTCCCAGGAAGCTCTGGGCGTGATAAGGCTTACCAGTACCTGTCCAGGTGGCCCTACTCTCCCAGGTATTTAGCCACTGCATTCAGTACCAGGTACACAGCAGCAGAAGTGGCTTTTATGGCTCATTATGAAAGGCCGTGGCAGTGATAACCAAGAAGCAGGTAGGGCCCGCCTAGGACTGCCGTGTTAGCCCAGGGCGGGGGCTGGGGGAGCCCTGGTATCTGCTTTCAGGGTGAGGTTTTGGAGTGACACATGTTCTAGTGGCAGTGAATGAGAAATAGTTGTGTACCAGGAGCAGGAAGCAGGCAGGCAGCTCAAGCTGAAGCCTTGCCTCACCTGGCTCCCAGAGGGGATCCGCCTCTCCGAGCTGAGCTCCCCTCTTTCCTGGTGCTCCCCCCTTACCCTGCAAGGTGGAGACAGGATCCTTACTTTGAAGATGGCAAAGTTCAGAGCGAGAAGCTAACTTACCTAGGAACGTGGTACAGTTGGATGACCTTGAATCTTTGGAAGTCAGAGTGAAAAGGTCTTCCCTTTACTGTATGATTGAGCAGACTCAAAGCGTCACCTGTTGCAAGAGTTAGACTTGGGGTTTGGGCATGGTGGCCTTCCCACTAGTTGTCCTTGTCATGCTGGAGCCTCACATGTTCCTGTGGGCATTCTGAGACAGCCTGGCTAGGAGGGTCTTTGGGACTGAGAAAGTTGTCACCCAGATTATTTTCTTGTTGGTACAAATAAGGAATTGTTAAGAACCACTCCAGGGGTGAGCATTTGCCAGCACTGGAGTCTAGGCACTTCCTGGGTTTGAGTCCAGGTTGGCCCTTTTAACAGCTAGATGGTTTTGAGTGTGTAGCTTCCCTCTGTAAGCCTCAGTTTCCTCCTCTGTGAATGTGAGAGAGCCTTGCTCAATAGGTAGTTGTAAAGCCTCAGATGCCATCAGTGAGTGCTAGCTTGCATTGTCATCAGTGTCCCCATACCATGAGGAAGCTGGGTGACTGAGCCAATTAGGACCAACATCCAAATCCAGACCCTCCGTGTGCAGTTCTGGATGCCACGGGCATCTTCCTGGCCCTGCCTCAGGGAGGCAGGTGCACCCGTCCTCTGGTATACGCAGACAATAGGCCCTATGCAGTCCCCGAAGTCAGCACTGGGCCAGGCGGAAGCCAGCACTAACAGAGGTTTCCTTATCTCCTTCCTATCCACGAGCACTTGGGTTTGGCTGGCTGGCAAATGGGCAGGCACCTTGGCTCAGGTGAAGGGGTCATTGCAGAGGACCAGAGCCTGGCAGGATGGCTGGACGGCAGGATGGCAGAGCTTTACCTCTGGAATCAAGCAGTCCGGGGATCTAGTACTAGTTTGGTTGCTTACTGCCTGTGTCGTTTGCCCAAGTTCTTTAAGCCTGTTGGTCCACTGGAAATAGTAGTGTCTGACTCATAACTCTGGTGAGGCTAAATGGTAGTTCTGCTTTTCAGTGGCAGTATGTGGCTAGAGGGCACATGGCCACACCTCCTCCCTCCTCCCTCCTCCCTCACAAGGCAGTGCACATAGAAGTTAAGTGAAGACCTGCTGGCCAGACCCAGGCCTGGAGGGCACTGCCAGCAGGGCTCTGATTCTCTTTCCAGGTTTCCGGGCAGCACCTGCCTCTCCCTTGCCAGGGCGTGTGGGTACTGCTGTGGGTCTTAAGGGGGGCAGAGGTTTAGAGTAGCTTGCCCAAGGGTCACAGGGCTGCAAAAAGAGTGGCTGGCAGCAACCCCTAGCTTCTGCTCCCTCCACTTCCTGTCTGTTCCATATCAGGACAGAAAACCAGATCCTGGAGTTTCATAGCATGGTTGGAGATCATGGCCCAGAGTACAAAAAACAAAAACAGGATGGGGGTGGGGGGTCAGGTTAAGTTTTAACCTTTTTTTTTTGGTCTTTTTGAGACAGGGTCTCCCTATAGTCCCAGCTGTCCTGGAACTCACTCTGTAGACCAGGCTGGCCTTGAACTCACAAAGATCCGCCTGCCTCTACCTCCCGAGTGCTAGGATTAAAGGCCTGTGCCACCACGCCCGGCTGGTTTTAACCTTTTTATGCCTCCTGTTTCCTTAGCTGTAGAAATGAGGATGATACATCAGAGAAATCATACAATTAAAGTATACAAAATGAAGCGCTCAGAAGGCGCACGCCTTTAATCTCAGCACTCAGGAGACAGAGGCAGGCAAATCTCTGTGAGTTCAAGGCCAGCCTGGTCTACAGAGTGAGTTGAGTTCCAGCTGGGGATACAGGGAAACCCTGTCTCAAAAAAATGAGAGAGAGAGAGAGAGAGAGAGAGAGAGAGAGAGAGAGAAAGGAGAGAGGGAGAGTGGGAGAGTGGTGAGAGGGAAAGAAAGGAAAGAAGGAAAGAAAAAGAAAACAAAGCGGAAGTGATTTGGGGGTTGGTGGCATGTTCTGAGGGGGAGCCAGTTTTGAGGTAGACCATCCTAAATGTGAGCCCAGCATTGCTACCACTTTGTTGCATGATCCTGGTCAAGTCCCTACCCCTCTGTGGGTTTAATTCTTCGCATCTGTGAAACAGAATGGGCTGAAAGCCTCTTCAAACTCCTGTGACTTCTTGCTGTTCCTGCCTCCCCTAGGGGAGGTCTTGAGCCCTGAACCCTCTTGGCTTTGGGACCAGGGCCTACTGTTTGCTGGGATTTCTTCATTCTTCTGCAGTGTCCTTTAAAAGGGCAGCCTCCTGGGCATGCTCATTCAGCTGTCCCATCCATTCACTCCAATTCTGGCTCCTAGAGGCTTCGGTGACAAACTGCCCCCAGTGTCAGGGGAGAGGGGAAGAGGCTGAGGCCTACAAGGCCGACATCGCACCCCCTAAGCACAGACAGGCCCGTTGACATCCCTGCTTCATCTGGATGCTGTTTTCTGCCCCTGGTGTCTGCCTTTGAGAACAAAGCCTCAGTAGTGACTGATGTACAGCTGGGGGGCGGGGGGGGGGCGGCGGCGGCTGTATTTACTTCTCCTTTCCTTCTTCAAGCTGCACTGTGACACAAACATTGCTTATCCAGCATAGAGAAGAAGAAACTGAGGCTCAGGAGACTATGGTTATATGCTATAGGCCCCAGAGAAGTTATAGTTTAGAATTGTGGCAGAAGTCAGTTCTCTTTTGGCAGGCCAGGGCTCCTTAAACTGGCCTGCCTGCCTCATCTGATCTTACTATGGCACAAGCACTGGCCTAGGCCCAGACATCATTCTTGTTGGCAGAAACAGATGTGTTTTAGTGGCTGACTTTGTCCAGCAGCTGAGCTCCTTAGTCGGAAGTTGGTGCTGAAAGACTCTTAGCAGACCTCTGGGCTGGGCCTGAAGGATCAGGCCTTTCATCCCTGCTACTCGGTAGACTGAAGCAAGAGGTTTTTGTTTTTTTTTTTTTTTTTTTTTTTTTTTTTTTTTT
>VZQC01010550.1:1555182-1613593 GCA_009823505.1 Rhizomys pruinosus
CAATTCCAGGAGAATTCCAGTTCCAGGGGAATCCAACACCCTCTTCTGACCTCCGCGGCATTGCACGACATGGGTACACAAACTTGCATGCAGACAGTATATTCATACACATACAGAAATAAATAAAATTTTTCTATTCGTATTTTTTTATTTTTTTTTTTATTTTTATTTATTTCGGTATGTGTATGAATGTACTGTCTGCATGCAGGTTTGTGCACCCGTGTCGTGCAATGCCGCGGAGGTCAGAAGAGGGTCTCGGATTCCCCTGGAACTGGAGTTCTCCTGGAATTGGAGTTTCAGACGGCTCTCGGCTGCCATGTGGGTGCTGGGGATCGAACCCGGGTCCTCTGTAAGAGCGGTCGGCGCTCTTAACCGCTAGGCCATCTCTCCAGCCCCAGAAATAAATAAAATTTTTTAAAAAATTTAAAAAAAGTATAGACCAGCACTAGCCCTTGCATGATACCAGCAGGACTGGGAGACCCCCCTCATCCACTTCCAAATGCTTCAAGAGACTGGAAAGCTACATTCAGGAGGAGAAAGGGCCCCAGTCAGCCCCAAGCTGGTGATCAAGAGACCTGGATTCTAGTCACCAGCACACTGGGTACTTTGAACAATCCCCTGCTCTTCTAGCCTTGGCTGAGCACTGGACTGGGAGTCAGCAGTACTGATGTTGTGACTTTTGTCTGCACTGTCAACATCTGATTATGATGGGTTTGTGGACCTATCTGAATTTGTTTCCTTGTTTGCTGTCCGAAAGGCTGCTTTAATGCTCATCTAGCTAATGGCGTCTTCTGCAGCCTTTGCTGTCATTTGTTCCCTATAGAAAGCGACCTATCCCAGCCTCCACTCCATTCTGCCTTGTCAGGTGTATCTCCAGCTCTTACCTTCCCTCAAGGTAACAGCCAGTTCTGCTGGAGTTCAGTACAAACCTTCATAGGCTGGGGCTAGACAGGACATTAAGTCAAAAAGGATCATTTGGTCTCAGCAGTGATCAATGACAGGCTTGATCCCTGTCACATGTCAAGTTCTGGACTCAGTGCTGGAGAGCCAAGATAATAGCAGAGTCTATCCTTGCTTGTGGGTAAGGAACTTGTTTATGGTCTGGAGAGGGAAACAAGCTGCCCATTCAGGGTGATCAGACTCTCAGAAGAGGGCTGTCTCTGCAGGAGTCTACAGATAGAGGCCATCAGTGCACCACCCTGACAGGGCCTGTGGTTAGCTCAGTGCTCTCCTATCTGTGGTCTTATGTGATCTTGAAAACCACCTGGGACAATAAGGAAGCAAGAAATAATTATTCATTGTTCAGTAATCAATTGTGGGCTGACTGTGAGCCGGGCAGTAGTCTAGGTGTAGACTAGAGGTAGACACCCTTCCAAAAGTGTAGAAGGAGCCTGGGGACTGGAGAGGATGAAGGAGACAGACGGCTGCTGCTGTAGTGGTCCTGGAAGCAGTCATGATGGCCTGGACCAGCTGTTAAACAGAGGAGGAGCTGAGGTGATACAGGTCTAGAAGGAAGAGCCAGCAGCCTCTGACCCTGCGGGGTGTGAGCAGCAGGAGGTGTGGGATGGTTCTCCAGATGGACACGAACGACCACCGCACTATAGAGGAAATGGAAAATGGGAGTTGCCTGTCAGGAGCCCCCAGCTCAGGCATCCTCACCACCCAGCAGATCACCTGTGCCCGCCTGAGCACATTCCTCCAAGGACTCCCCACAGAGTCGTTTCTCTCACTAAGATCCTTCCTTTTTCCTCTCCTTCTTCCCTCCCCTCCTCTTTTTGTTTTAGATCCTGTAGGCAAGCATTCTACCACTGAGCTATGTCCTCAGATCTTTAATTTTGCCACAATATCTCAATAAATTGCCCAGGGTGGTCTTCCCAGGTAGTTCTAACTTGCGTCAGCTTCCCAGGTGGTTGAGATTACTAGCCCGTACCCCTCAGCTCTCTCACTGGTAACTTTATGGCCCTTTGAGAGGTCACCATAATGCCCAAGTTGAGAAGCAGCTAACCTTCCTTTGTCTCAGATGACATAGCTCCATAAGTGGATTGTGCTGTGAGGGACAGAGGGACCCAGTTTGCCTCCCTGGGGCTGCCAATCTCTCTCCAACCCAGCCAAGCACTACCTGAGTCTTGTTCTTTGCAGTCTCTGCCCCCTGTAGCAGCTGAAAATGGGCCATTGTAACTCATTTTCAACCCCTCCTCTGCAGGGGAGTTGTCCTAGAATTGGAGGATTTCTCTTTGTGTTGCTTTTGCCTGCTACTCCTCCTCTATACGGACCTCTCTCCATAAATTTGAGCAAGTTCAAGTTATATAAATATAATGGATTCAGTCCATTGTGATGCTTCTAAACTAAATGGCTTTCAGCTGGAAGGGTCACTTAGGAACAACAGGTATTAGGTAAGCTCAATGTCAGTTTTATCTCACATTTGGATTTTGCAGACTGTGCTTTACCCCCACCAGAAAGAAAGGAAAGTCTAGCTTTCTCACGACTCTAAAGTTTCTAGAAACAGAAGCCCTCTCATTGTTCCCCCATAACACTGCCATACCTCAGATGTGAGACCAGGTAGCACAGGATCTCCTGCTATAGCCCGGAGTCCTTAGAGCAACCCCGAGATAGGCCAGGCCAGGAGTGGCGGTGGGAGTGAGCCCAGCTGGGTAGGCACACCCCAGGAATGAGTGGACGGGATGGTGGTTTGTGAGCTCCAGCATTCTCTTTTCACCTCCCCACCCCAAGGTAGAAATTTGGGGAGCCAAGAAGCACCTCCATTGCTAGGAATGTCATTTAGATTTTTTCCAATACCAGCCGTGCTGTGGGGTTAGGCGAAGGTGCAGTGTAACCAGACACTGAGGCCCTCGGGTTTCACTGCCAAGCATGCAGGAGAGGCCTGCCCAGGGCTCTGGCTAGAGGATATCAGAGCATAAGAAGCAACTCTTGAGCCTAATGCCACTGAGGGATTGCTCTATTATTATGGCTCAGGCAAGGTCACGCCTCCAGTGAGAGGCTGGGATGCCATCTGTGGCTGCAGGAATGGGCTAGTTTTCTCTGCAAACTAAAGAATGAAAAGGCAGGAGAGAAGTGTTACCAGATGTCTAGGAACATCCCAGCAGAGCCATCATATGATACTTGGGAAATTGGGCCCCTGCTTGTGGATCTTAGTCACATCGATAAAAGAATTTAAGAGCAGGCTCAAACAGAAGCTCAAGGACAGTTTATTTGAGTTTAAAAAGGAAAACTCAGGTCTGGAGAGATGGCTCAGCAAGAACACTGACTGCTCTTACAGAGGACCTGGGTTCAATTCCCAGCACCCACACGGCAGCCAAGAACGATGCTTAACTCCAGTTCCAGGAGAATCTGACACGCTCTTCTGACCTCTGCAGTATCCCACAACACCAACCTACATGCAGACAGTACACTCATAAACATAAAAAATAAATATTGAAAAAAATAAATTTTAAAACGGAAAACACCTAGCTGGGTGTGGTGGTGCACGCCTTTAATTCCAGCAGAGGTAGCTGGGGCTACAGGGAGACCCTGTCTCAAAAAAGACAAAAGCCGGGCATGGTGGCGCACGCCTTTAATCCTAGCACTTGGGAGGCAGAGGCAGGGGGATCTTTGTGAGTTCAAAGCCAGCCTGGTCTACAGAGTGAGTTCCAGGACAGCTGAGGCTACAGGGAGACCCTGTCTCAAAAAGACAAAAAAAAAAAAAGACAAAAAAGAAAGCCCCGACGCAGGCGAGGTATACATTTTTGGCCTTGCTGCTGCTGCTGGAAGGGAAGAAGAGAATGGAGAAGTGAAGCAACCAAGCCATGCTGCTTGAGAGCCATGTTGTAGAGGTCAGCCACAGCCGCAGGCAGCCACAGCCGCAGGCAGGGGAGCTTTAGAACAGAGCAAAGACAGCCAGAATACTAGCTGGGGAACTTAAAAGCATACTTAGGCTCAGGCTAACATCCAAAAGATAAAGACAGAAGAGAGAAAACTAAATAGAGAAATATACTTTTCTGAGGGACAGTGGACAGACCCAGAGGAACCTCGTGGTAGCTCATAGGAACTGCATTGGGGGTAGGAATTCTGGGAAGAGAAAACACATTTTCCTAAGGTAAATCAGCCTCCCTAGGAGTCTTCTTGCCCTAGCCGGCCCCTGACCTGCCCCATCCAGTTAACCCTCAAGAAAAGAGTCTTGGGGCTGGAGAGATGGCCTAGCGGTTAAGAGCGCCAACTGCTCTTGCAGAGGACCCCGGTTCGATCCCTAGCACCCACATGGTGGCTGAGATCTGTCTTTTTTTTTTTTTTTTATGTGTATGAATGTACTGTCTGCATGTAAGTCTGTGCACCTGTGTTGTGCAGTGCCTCAGAGGTCAGAAGAGGGTGTCGGATTCTCCTAGGACTGGAGTCAAAGACGGTTCTCAACTGCCATGTGGGTGCTGGGGATCGAACCCAGATCCTCTGCAAGAGCAGTCGGTGCTCTTAACTGCTAGGCCATCTCTCCAGTCCACGAGACGCGTCTTTAACTCCAGTTCCAAAGGAATCGGACACCCTCTTCTGACCTCCGCGGCATTGCAGGACATGGGTACACAAACCTACATGCAGACAGTACATTCATACACATAAAAAATAAATAAAATTTAAAAAAAAAAAGAAAAAGGAAAGGAGTCTAAGGCATGTCTCCACCTAGAGGGAAACTCTTGTTTTTATAGCTCCACAGGGATTGGTATGAGAGGGACTGGGGTCTCCATATCAGGTGGCCCCAAGCACTATCCCGTAGCTCTGGCTGTTGCCTTGGGGCAAGTAAGTAGGCCTGCACTAACCTGCTTCTGTGAGTTTTCGTTAGTTACAAGGTCTTGCCGTGTAACCCAGACTGGCCTTGAGTAGGGAGTGAACTCCTGAGCCTTGATTTTATGTACTGGGATCTTATATACTGGGATCTATGTACTGGGATCTTATATACTGGGATCATATATACTGGAATCTTATATACTGGAATCTTATATCCTGGGATCATGGGCACCTGCCACCACTCTCCACCTCTCTGCATATCTTTTCAAAGAAAATTTGATGAGGGGAAGGGCATGCACATACCACAGTGTACAAGTGGAGGTCAGAGGACAGCTCTAAGGAGTCTAGCTGTTCTCTCTCTCTCTCTCTTTTTTTTTTTTTTTTCTTTTCTTGGTGTTTTTGAGACAGAGTCTCCCGTAGCCTTAGCTGTCCTGGAACTTGCCTTGTAGACCAGGCTGGCCTGCTTGTGTATCTTTTGTTTGTTTGTTTATTTATTTATTATTTTCTGTATATGAGGGTATTGTTTGCATGTGTGTAAGTGCACCCATGTTTTGCATTGCCTGCGGAGGTCAGAAGAGGTCATCAGATTCTCCTGGAACTGGAGTTTGATTCCCAGCACCCACATGGCGCTAAGAACCATCTTTAAACTGGGTGTGGTGGTGCATGCCTACCTCTTTAATCCTAGCACTTGAGAGGCAGAGGCAGGTGTATCTCTGTGAGTTCAAGGCCAGCCTGGTCTACAGAGTGAGTTCCAGGCCACCTGGGGCTACAGGGAGACCCTGTCTCAGGAAAAAAAAATTTTTTTTTTAAATTTTTAATTAAAGTTTGTTTTTAACTAATGCATAGAAAATTGTACATGTTAGGGGCCAGCGATTGAGTGTTTGCCTGGCTTGCTGGAGGCCCTGAATTTGATCCCTAGCACTTCATTATTTATTTATTTATTTATTTTTGTATGTGTATGAATGTACTGTGTGCATGCAAGTTTGTGCACCCGTGTCGTGCAATGCCGCGGAGGTCAGAAGAGGGTCTCGGATTCCCCTGGAACTGGAGTTCTCCTGGAATTGGAGTTACAGACGGTTCTTAGCCGCCATGTGGGTGCTGGGNATGAAATAAAGACAATTTTTAAAAATTTAATTTAAAAAAAAAAGTTATCTCTAGACCATGCACTAGCCCTTGCATGATACCAGCAGGACTGGGAGACCCCCCTCATCCACTTCCAAATGCTTCAAGAGACTGGAAAGCTACATTCAGGAGGAGAAAGGGCCCCAGTCAGCCCCAAGCTGGTGATCAAGAGACCTGGATTCTAGTCACCAGCACACTGGGTACTTTGAACAATCCCCTGCTCTTCTAGCCTTGGCTGAGCACTGGACTGGGAGTCAGCAGTACTGATGTTGTGACTTTTGTCTGCACTGTCAACATCTGATTATGATGGGTTTGTGGACCTATCTGAATTTGTTTCCTTGTTTGCTGTCCGAAAGGCTGCTTTAATGCTCATCTAGCTAATGGCGTCTTCTGCAGCCTTTGCTGTCATTTGTTCCCTATAGAAAGCGACCTATCCCAGCCTCCACTCCATTCTGCCTTGTCAGGTGTATCTCCAGCTCTTACCTTCCCTCAAGGTAACAGCCAGTTCTGCTGGAGTTCAGTACAAACCTTCATAGGCTGGGGCTAGACAGGACATTAAGTCAAAAAGGATCATTTGGTCTCAGCAGTGATCAATGACAGGCTTGATCCCTGTCACATGTCAAGTTCTGGACTCAGTGCTGGAGAGCCAAGATAATAGCAGAGTCTATCCTTGCTTGTGGGTAAGGAACTTGTTTATGGTCTGGAGAGGGAAACAAGCTGCCCATTCAGGGTGATCAGACTCTCAGAAGAGGGCTGTCTCTGCAGGAGTCTACAGATAGAGGCCATCAGTGCACCACCCTGACAGGGCCTGTGGTTAGCTCAGTGCTCTCCTATCTGTGGTCTTATGTGATCTTGAAAACCACCTGGGACAATAAGGAAGCAAGAAATAATTATTCATTGTTCAGTAATCAATTGTGGGCTGACTGTGAGCCGGGCAGTAGTCTAGGTGTAGACTAGAGGTAGACACCCTTCCAAAAGTGTAGAAGGAGCCTGGGGACTGGAGAGGATGAAGGAGACAGACGGCTGCTGCTGTAGTGGTCCTGGAAGCAGTCATGATGGCCTGGACCAGCTGTTAAACAGAGGAGGAGCTGAGGTGATACAGGTCTAGAAGGAAGAGCCAGCAGCCTCTGACCCTGCGGGGTGTGAGCAGCAGGAGGTGTGGGATGGTTCTCCAGATGGACACGAACGACCACCGCACTATAGAGGAAATGGAAAATGGGAGTTGCCTGTCAGGAGCCCCCAGCTCAGGCATCCTCACCACCCAGCAGATCACCTGTGCCCGCCTGAGCACATTCCTCCAAGGACTCCCTCACAGAGTCGTTCTCTCTCACTAAGATCCTTCTTTTCCTCTCCTTCTTCCCTCCCCTCCTCTTTTGCTTTTAGATCTGTAGGGCAAGCATTCTACCCTGCAGCTATGTCCTCAGATCTTTAATTTTGCCACAATATCTCAATAAATTGCCCAGGGTGGTCTTCCCAGGTAGTTCTAACTTGCGTCAGCTTCCCAGGTGGTTGAGATTACTAGCCCGTACCCCTCAGCTCTCTCACTGGTAACTTTATGGCCCTTTGAGAGGTCACCATAATGCCCAAGTTGAGAAGCAGCTAACCTTCCTTTGTCTCAGATGACATAGCTCCATAAGTGGATTGTGCTGTGAGGGACAGAGGGACCCAGTTTGCCTCCCTGGGGCTGCCAATCTCTCTCCAACCCAGCCAAGCACTACCTGAGTCTTGTTCTTTGCAGTCTTCTGCCCCTGTTTTTTTTTTTTCCTAGCAGCTGAAAATGGGCCATTGTAACTCATTTTCAACCCCTCCTCTGCAGGGGAGTTGTCCTAGAATTGGAGGATTTCTCTTTGTGTTGCTTTTGCTGCTAATCCTCCTCTATACGGACCTATCTCCATAAATTTGAGCAAGTTCAAGTTATATAAATATAATGGATTCAGTCCATTGTGATGCTTCTAAACTAAATGGCTTTCAGCTGGAAGGGTCACTTAGGAACAACAGGTATTAGGTAAGCTCAATGTCAGTTTTATCTCACATTTGGATTTTGCAGACTGTGCTTTACCCCCACCAGAAAGAAAGGAAAGTCTAGCTTTCTCACGACTCTAAAGTTTCTAGAAACAGAAGCCCTCTCATTGTTCCCCCATAACACTGCCATACCTCAGATGTGAGACCAGGTAGCACAGGATCTCCTGCTATAGCCCGGAGTCCTTAGAGCAACCCCGAGATAGGCCAGGCCAGGAGTGGCGGTGGGAGTGAGCCCAGCTGGGTAGGCACACCCCAGGAATGAGTGGACGGGATGGTGGTTTGTGAGCTCCAGCATTCTCTTTTCACCTCCCCACCCCAAGGTAGAAATTTGGGGAGCCAAGAAGCACCTCCATTGCTAGGAATGTCATTTAGATTTTTTCCAATACCAGCCGTGCTGTGGGGTTAGGCGAAGGTGCAGTGTAACCAGACACTGAGGCCCTCGGGTTTCACTGCCAAGCATGCAGGAGAGGCCTGCCCAGGGCTCTGGCTAGAGGATATCAGAGCATAAGAAGCAACTCTTGAGCCTAATGCCACTGAGGGATTGCTCTATTATTATGGCTCAGGCAAGGTCACGCCTCCAGTGAGAGGCTGGGATGCCATCTGTGGCTGCAGGAATGGGCTAGTTTTCTCTGCAAACTAAAGATGAAAAAGGCCGGAAGAAGGTTATTACCAAAGCTCTCGGGGAATCCCCAGCAGAGCCATCATATTTGATACTTTTTTTGGGCAATTGGGCCCTCTGCTTGTGATCTAGTCACATCGATAAAAGAACTTTAAGAAGCAGGCTCCAAACAGAAGCTCAAGGACAGTTTATTTTGAGTTTTTAAAAAGGCAAACTCAGGTTCTGGAGAGTGTGCTCCGCAACGAACACTGGACTGCTCTTACAGAGGACCTGGGTTTCAATCCCAGCACACCACACGGCAGACCAAGAACCGATGCTTAACCCAGTTCCAGGAGAATCTGACACGCCTTTTCTGACCTCTGCAACCAATGACCATGCACGATGCATAAATCAGCAGAATAAAATAACATAAACAAAAAAATAAATATTGAAAAAAATAAATTTTAAAACGGAAAACACCTCAGCTGGGTGTTGGTGGTGCACGCCTTTAATTCCTAGGCAGTCTTTCGGTAGCAGGCTGGGGTACAGGAGACCTGTCTCAAAAAAGACAAAAAACGGATGGTCAAAAAAGCCGGCCTTTAATCCTAGCACTTGGTGAGGCAGAGGCAGGGGGATCCTTTGTGAGTTCACAAAGGCCAGCCTGGTCTACAGTAGTGAGTCAAGGTACAGTTGAGGCTACAGGGAGGGACCCTGTCTCAAAAAGGACAAAAAAAAAAAAAAGGACTAAAAAAGAGAAAGCCCGACGCAGGCGAGGTATACATTTTTGGCCTTGCTGCTGCCGCTGGAAGGGAAAAGAAGTGGGCGGGAGGGGGAAAACATGGAGAAGTGAAGCAACCAAGCCATGCTGCTTGAGAGCCATGTTGTAGAGGTCAGCCACAGCCGCAGGCAGCCACAGCCGCAGGCAGGGGAGCTTTAGAACAGAGCAAAGACAGCCAGAATACTAGCTGGGGAACTTAAAAGCATACTTAGGCTCAGGCTAACATCCAAAAGATAAAGACAGAAGAGAGAAAACTATAATAGAGAAATATACTTTCTGAGGGACAGTGGACAGACCCAGAGGAACCTCGTGGTAGCTCATAGGAACTGCATTGGGGGTAGGAATTCTGGGAAGAGAAAACACAATTTTCCTAAGGTAAATCAGCCTCCCTAGGAGTCTTCTTGCCCTAGCCGGCCCCTGACCTGCCCCATCCAGTTAACCCTCAAGAAAAAGCAGTCTTGGGGTCTGGAGAGATGGCCTAGCGGTTAAGCGCGCGCCAACTGCTCTTGCAGAGGACCCCGGTTCTGATCCCTAGCACCCACATGTGGCTGAGATCTTGTTTTTTTTTTTTTTTATGTGTATGACTGTACTGTCTGCAGTATGGTCTCGTGCACTGTGTTGTGCAGTTTGCCCTTCAATAGAGTCAGAAGGGGATGTCATTTCGAGGACCTGGAGTCAAAGACGGTTCTAACTGCCCATGTGGGTGCTGGGGCTCGAACCCAGATCCTCTGCAAGAGGCAGTCGGTGCTCTTAACCTGCTGGCCATTCTCCAGTCCACGAGACGCGTTCTTTTAACTCCAGTTCACGGGCATCGGACACCCTCTTTTGACCTCACGCGGCATTGCAGGGACATGGGTACACAAACCTACATGCATGACAGTACATTCATACACATAAACCAATAAATTCAACATTAAAAAAAAAAAAAGGGGGGAGAAAAAGGAAAGGAGTCTAAGGCATGTTCCCACCTAGAGGGAAACTCTTGTTTTTATAGCTCCACAGGGATTGGTATGAGAGGGACTGGGGTCTCCATATCAGGTGGCCCCAAGCACTATCCCGTAGCTCTGGCTGTTGCCTTGGGGCAAGTAAGTAGGCCTGCACTAACCTGCTTCTGTGAGTTCTTCGTTCAGTTACAAGTCTTGCGTGTACCACCAGACTGGCCTTGAGTCGGGAGTGAACTACTGAGCCTTGATTTTATGTACTGGGATCTTATATACTGGGATCTATGTACTGGGATCTTATATACTGGGATCATATATACTGGAATCTTATATACTGGAATCTTATATCCTGGGATCATGGGCACCTGCCACCACTCTCCACCTCTCTGCATATCTTTCAAAGAAAATTTGATGAGGGGACGGGCATGCACATACCACAGTGTAACAAGTGGAGGTCATAGGACAGCTTAAAGCGGTCTAGCTGTCCTCTCTCTCTCTCTTTTTTTTTTTTTTTTTTTCTTTTCTTGGTTTTTTTTGCATGATCTCCCTTAGCTTGAGTGTCTGTTGCCTGTAGACCAGGCTGGCTCTGTCTTGGTTTTTGTTTGTTTGTTTTATTTATTTATTATTTTCTGTATATGAGTGTATGTTTGCTGTGGGTAAGTGCACCCAATGTTTTTGCCATGCCTCGGAGGTCAGCAGAGGTCATCAGATTTCTCATGGAACTGAGTTTGCTTTCCCAGCCACCCACCGCATGGCGCTAAGAAACCATCTTTAAAATGGGTGTTGGTGGTGCATGCCTACTCTTTAATCCTAGCACTTGAGAAGCAGAGGCAGTGTGTATCTTCTGTGGTTCAAGTGCCAGCCTGGTCTACAGAAGTGAGTTCCAGGCCACCTGGGGTACAGGGAGACCCTTCTGTATAAGAAAAAAAAATTTTTTTTTATTTAAAATTTTTTTAATTTAACGTTTGTTTTTAACTAATGCCATAGAAAATTGTCCATGTTAGGGCAGCGATTGAGTGTTTGCCTTGGCTTGCTGGAGGCCCTGAATTTGATCCCCTAGCACTTCATTATTTATTTATTTATTTTATTTTGTATGGTAATGAATGTACTTGTGCATGCACAGTTTGTGCACCCGTTGTCGTGCAATCGCCGCGGAGGTGCCGGGAGGAATGGATTCCGAGAACTAGGCTCGATCCCCTGGTAATGGAGTTCTCCTGAATTGGCATTACAGACGGTTCTAGCAGCCAATGTGGGTGTGGGGCTCGAACCCAGGCGTCCTCTGCAAGAGCGCGGTGCTCTTAACCGCTAGGCTATCTCTCCAGGCCCCAATCCCTAGCCACTTCAAAATAATACAGAACAAAGCTAGAGATTGAAAAATGTGAAATCTCCCAAAGTAAACTTAACAGTGTAGATGGGGGGGGCTGGCAGGGGTATCAGAAAAGAGGGGCAGGACTATTAAAACATTTAAGAAAAAGACCTACACCAATTATTTCTTGAACTGTTTTTAGAAGTATACAATCAGAGGGCAACTCTCCCAAAGTCCTTCTATGAAGCCACTCACTCAATCTATTACCAAAACCCAGGCAAAGACAGAACTAAAAAGGAGAATTATAGAACCATCTCCCTATGAACACAGATGCCAAAATTCTAAACAGATAATACTGGCAAATCGCTACGACCCAATCACGAAGATAATCATCATGACCAAGTGGATTCATTACCAGAACGATGCAGGGATGGTTTCCAACTACGAAAATCAATCAAAACATCATCAAACACATAAACGGAATCAAAGACAAAAAACCACATCATCATCCTCAAATTGATGCTGAAAAAGCCTTGACAAAATCCAGCACTCCTCTTATGCTTAAAGGTCTAGAAGGCATTGGATTGGAGGGATCAATTCCCTCATGTAATCACAAGCCATCTCAGGAAACCCACAGCCAATCATCCTAAATGGGGAAAATGACGAAACACTTACCGCTTATAAGTAGGAAAATGGCAAGGCTGCCCCCTATCACCAACTCCTCTTCAATATCGTACTTGAAACCACTTGCTAGGCAATAAGGCAAGAAAGGATATTAAAGGAGTACTCACTTGGAAAAGCGGAAGTTCAACACTATCCCTATTTGCTGATTGATATGATTGTTTACTTAAAGGATGCAAAAAACTCCACCAGACAACTACTAGAAACGCTATTAACGCTTTCAGCAAAGTGGCAGTGTACCAAATTAACCTAAAAAATAAAAAAATAAAGCTTAACAAAACAAGCAACTGGAGAAAGAATTCTAAGAGACCTTCCCACTCACAAATAAGCCTAAAAAACAATAAGAACCTAGGAACAAACCTAACCAAAAGACACCAAAGACCTCTACAAAAAAATATTTTAACCCTGGAAAGCAAAAAATTTTAAGAAATGAAACCAAAAGAAAAAAAAAAAAAAAACCTCCATGCTCATGGATGGGACAATTCCACATTGTAAAAATGTCCATTTTACCACAACTCTTGTATTAGATTTATGCAAATCCCAATCCAAATTCCCAGCGTTTCTTCACAGGCATTGGAAACAAAAGTTCTCTAAATTCATTTGAAAACAAAAGACCCCGACATAGCTAAATCAATCCTGAGTGAAAAGAGCACACAGGGGGATCTCTATACCAGCTTTTAACTATACTAAGGTGCTATAGTCCTAAAAAACAGCCTGGTTACTGGCACAAAAAAACATGACCTGTTTGACCCAATGGAACAAAACCGAGATCTCCAAATCTGAGCAACTAACAATTTAGCCATTCATATTTGACAAGGGGCAAGAACAAGAAACCAATCGGAGTGAAAGAGACAGCATCATTCAGAAGTGGTGTTGGCAAAACTGATCACCATTGTAGAAGAATGGAAAATTAAACCCCACCTCTCGGCCTGTCAAAATCAAACTCCAGATGGATTAAAGACCTCAACGTGAACACCCCACCTCTGAAAGGTGATAGAAGAAAAAGTTGGGCAGCAGGACTACAAGACATACGGAGTAGGAAAAGACTTCCTAAAATCACGCAGCTGCCCAAGAATTAAGGTCGACAATTGACAAATGGGACCTCATCAAACTCAAAAGCTTTGTACATCAAAGAAACAATCAAGGAAAGTGAAGAGAAACCACAGAGTGGAGGAAACCTTCCCTGCAGAACACATCTAAAAGCATGTTTCAGAATATATAAAAAAAAACTATCAAAAAACAAAGAAAAAACGAAAAAAAACGACCTCCTCATAGATGGAGCAAAGACTGAAAAGAAACTTCACAAGCGAGGAATTAGGATATCTGAGAAACACCTCAAGAACTGCTCAACATCACTATCATTAAGGAAATGCAAATGAAAACCACTTTAAGATATCATCTTACTCCAGTAAGACTGGCTCAGGATCAAGAAAACAAATGATACAAGTGCGGAGGGTTTTGGGGAAAGGGGAACACTCATCCACTGCTGGTGGGAAGTAAACTCGTACCGCCACTTGGAAAGCAGTGGGGGAACCCTTGGAAGACTTGGGAATGAACTTGCCACCCGACCAGCCATACACTCCTGGGCAGTAACCTCAAGACTTACGCCACCACAGGATACATGCACGGCCATGTTTATTTCAGCTCTTCACAATAGCAAAGAGCTGGAACAACCTAAATGCCCCTTCAACTGGACGAGGGCATAGAGAAAATGTGGTAAATCTACACAATGGAGTTCTATGCTCGCCGTAAAGAAAGACGACATCACGAGCTTTGCGGAAATATGGCTGGAGCTAGAGGACATCATGCTGAGTGAAGTAACACAGTCCCAGAAAAAACAAACGACGAATGGTATCCCTCATCTTGTGGATGCTAGTGCCAATTACCCAGTTGTAAGTTTTCTTGTGTAGGTCCCCTGAGCTTCTGTACAAAGCAGTCGGACATAATGCATTGGAAACAACAACAACACAGAAAAGACTGCCTCCAAGACCTGACTGAAACAGTGAACTTCTGCTCAAAAACAGTCAACGTCCCATGGAAAATATTGAGAAAGACTAGAGATGGAACCTGTTTGGCAGAATGCACGAGCTTTTGGGGGTGGGGGAATGAGGGGGAACACGGTCTAGAATTGTTAAAAATAAATAATAAATCAAAAAAAAATACAAAAAAAAAAACATAAAATAAAAAAAAAAAAAAAAAAACTATAAAAAAAAAAAAAAAAACAGAGCAAAAGAGGAGGAATCATGCGGAGATGGTTGGCTTTTACTTAAAGCACTTACATTGTATTGGCAAAATTTTTCATATACAGAGGTCCTGTTTAAAATCACCAAAGCCAGATGAGGTGGCGCACGCCTTTAATCCTAGCACTCGGGAGGCAGAGGCAGGCGGATCTTTGTGAGTTCAAGGCCAGCCCCGTCTACATAGTGAGTTCCAGGACAGCTGGGGCTACAGGGAGATCCTGTCTCGAAAAAGACCAAAAAAAACAAAAAAAAAAAAAAAAAAAGGAAAAAAATCAAAGAAATTGAGAAAATGGAAAGAAATAGATATGTATAACACATGGCCATCCGCCAGCCCTGAGACTCAGGAGCCTGTGCCCACTCACCTGCCCCAAGTAAGCCACCCCTTGCTCTCTCTTCCAGGTAACCAGCCTACTGGCAGCTGGAGCCCCTCTCTTGCCAGCACCCCTGCTGCCTGTTCTGTTTCTTGTCAGCACACACTGTTTACTGCTGTACTGGTCCCTGTCCTTCCCCTCTCCCGTGTGTGAGTCACCCTCACTGCAGCTGGGCTGAGTCTGCGCAGTGGAATTCATTGACTGGGTTTATGGAGAGCTCAGTTGTCTGGAGAGGCCCACAGGGTCCCAGACGCGCTGGGGGTAGGTTATGGGCCTCTTAGGATGGGACTGGGGCTGCTGAAGTGATTCTTTGAGCCACAGGGTAGCTGCAGGCCCTGATAGTGGTTGAGGCCTGAAGGTCAGGGGCCTTGCCTCAAGGTGGGACCCTCTAAGGCCTACATTGTCAGGCCTGTTCCTTCCATAGTCTGCCTGCCTCGGGCACACACCCGTGACTGCTGCCTCGTTTCCAGCTGGCTACAAGCCTTCAGAGGTTGTTGCTGTCTACTCATTTGTTGACACATCCCTCCCTCCTTTATCAAGAGGGAATCTCATGTTCTTTAGAAAACCCCCATTGTTGCCTTTACCCATTCTTCCTGAGTCCCATCTTTGCAGGGCTCAGGGCTAGCTGCTAGGGTGCCTCTCAGACCTCAGCACTAACACAGAGTACTCAACTCCTCAGTAGGAGAAACACCAGACTTAGCTTGGAATGGTCTGGGAAGACTTCCCAGAGGAGGTGACACCTAAGTTTTGAGAGGTGGGTAGAAGTGTAGTGTGAAGAAGTTCCTCACTATAGGGCTTAGGGACTTCTGGGACCCCTGGAGTCAAGGGTTGAGGAAGATGGAGGAGTGAAGATGAGAAAAGCAAGGGCCCGCACAGACCTCTAGTCCCGTCACCCGGGAGATGGAAGGAGGCAGGAGTGCAGCAAATTTGAGGCTAGCCTGGGTTACAAAGCAAGGCCCTGTCACACACAAAAAAGAGCAACTATATATAAATTGTGGAGGTGTGTCCAACAGTGATAAAGTCCTCGACCTGGAACCCTTGGTCATAATTGTGTGCATCTAGAACAGCCTCTCGTCGGCCTCTGCGAGACGACTCCAGGCCTCTTCTCTGGATGACTCCAGGGGCTGCTAGCTCTCGCCCACCTGCCATGGTATTTCTGTCCTGGTTTGTCTTACCAGCCACTGTGGCCACTTCACTGTATAGAGGTGGTTCTGTGCCTGGTCCCTTCCTTGATTTCCACTTGATTGCACAGGAAACCGAGGCCCTTCTGTGGGGAGCTCAGTGACCGGGGAACCTGTAGGAGCCAGACCTCATGGATACCAGAGGGCAGATCCAGGCCTGGAACCTGGGTCTTGGCCCGGACAGCAGGACATTGCTGTTGTTTTCAGGTAGGTTTTTAGCTGCTTTCCCATACAGGCTTGATGTTCCTGAAGGATGAGACCCTGCCTCTCCAACCTTGAAAAGCTCCCTGATGTGTGGATCGAAACAAGGGACAGATGCTGTTTGCAAGTGTCTGGGAATGGCACAGAAAGATGGCTTCCCTGGCATGGGAAGTGGTTCCTGCCCAAGTACTGGAAGCTGATTTATTTATGGCTGTTTTGCGTGGGAGGCATATTGCAGACACGAATTCTCTTCCTGTTGATCTGACGGCCTTAGATTTCATGGCAATAGCATACCAGGCAGAACTGGCAATTAGGAGACCTGGGTTCTAATTATGGCTGCCCTTTCCAGCCATGTAGCCTTGGGCAAGTCATTTTACCTCTCTGATCCTTGTTTATCCACCAAATAAGGGTCAGGGTATAACAAAGTGAGAGGAGAGGAGGTGTGTAAAAGCTGCAGCAGCTCTGAGTCCTGTACTGTCTGTGCTGGTAATGTTGCTTTCTTTTCTCCGTGCTGGACAATGTATCATAAAATGACTCAATGGTCATGTGAACTTCAACTCAATGGAGAACATTATTGGTTTCCTTTTATTTTTTTAACTCCTATGATGCTGAGGATCAAGCCTGGGGCTTTGCGCAAGCTGAACAAATTACTGCTCCATCCTCCAGCCCCTAGTTTACATTTTGTTTTGTTTTGTCGTCTAAAGACAGGGTGCCCCTGTAGTCCCAGCTGGCCTAGAACTCATTATATAGCCCAGGCTGGCCTTGAACTCACAGAGATCCACCTGCCTCTGCCCTGGGTGCTGGGGTTAAATAAGGCCTGTACCACCATGTCTGGCTTGTTTTATGTATTTGTTTGTTTGTTTTGTCTTTTTGAGACAGGGTCTCCCTGTAGCTCCAGCTGTCCTGTAGACTAGGCTGGTCTTGAACTCAGAGATCAGCCTGCCTCTGCCTCCTGAGTGCTAGGATTACAGGTATGCACCACCATGCCTCGCTTATTTTTACTTTTATGCGTATGAGTGCTTTGCCTGCATGTGTGGAAGTACACCAAGTTTGTGCAGTGCCCATACAGGTCAGAAGAGGGCCTCAAATCCCCTAGAACTGGAGTTAAGGATAGTTGTTACCCTTCGTGTAGATGCTGGGAACTGAATTTTGGTTCTCTGTAAAAGCAACCAGTGAGGGGCTGGAGAGATAGCCTAGCGGTTAAGAGCACCGACGCTCTTGCAGAGGACCCAGGTTCGATCCCCAGCACCCACATGGCGGCTAAGAACCGTCTGTAACTCCAATTCCAGGAGAACTCCGGTTCCAGGGGAATCCGAGACCCTCTTCTGACCTCCGCGGCATTGCACGACACGGGTGCACAGACCTGCATGCAGACAATACATTCATACACTACACCCTAAAAAAAAAAAAAAAAAAAAAAAGCAACCAGTGAGATTAATTGCTGAGTCCTCTCCAGTCCCAGGTGATAATTTTTTTGTTTCGGGTTTTTGTTTGCATCACACCCAGCCCTTTTTATTATTAAAAATATTTTGTTCTGGGGCTGGAGAGATGGCCTAGAGGTTAGGAGCTCCAACTGCTCTTGCAGAGGACCCGGGTTCGA
The DNA here is from genome assembly GCA_009823505.1 of Rhizomys pruinosus. Classification (NCBI taxonomy): domain Eukaryota; kingdom Metazoa; phylum Chordata; class Mammalia; order Rodentia; family Spalacidae; genus Rhizomys; species Rhizomys pruinosus. The sequence goes on from VZQC01010550.1 coordinate 1,572,994, forward strand.
TCCCCAACACCCACATGGCGGCTGAGAACCATCTTTAACTCTAGTTCAGGGGGAATCCAACACCCTCTTCTGACCTCTGAGGCATTGCACGACATGGGTGCACAGACCTACATGCAGACAGTACATTCATACACATACAAAAATTTAAAAATATATATATTTCATTCTTATTTTATGTATATGAACATTTTGCCTACCTGTATATAAATTATACCAGATGTGTGCCATGCCACAGAGTCCAGAATGGGAATGGAATTACAGCTGGTTCTTAGCCAGCAAGTGCTGGGAACCAAACCCAGGTCCTCTGTAGAAGCAGCCAGTGCTCTTAACCATTGAGCCATCTCTCCAGGTCTGTTTGTCTGTTTGTTTGGTTTTTACAGTGCTGGAGATTGGTTCCAGGGTCCTCACACATACTAAGCTATACCTCAAGCCTTTTTGTTTTATATTTTGTTTTCAGATAGAGGCTCACCAAGTTGCCCAGGCTGGCTTGAACTTGCTTTGGACAGATCTTGAACTTGGGGTCCTCCTGGCTGAGCCTCCCCAGTAGCTAGGATTACAGGAATGCCTGGTCTATCTCGGCTGCTTCTTTGCCCTTATCTGTTCTTCCACCTACAAGTAGGCAAACAAGGGCAGGAGCTATAAAGTATCTTGCCAGGACCACCCTGCTGGTCAGTGGCTGGACCCAACGTTGTGCTGGCTGTGGAGGCAGTGTGCACTCCACAGTGCTGTCTCCTCTGCAGAGCTGGCGGGCACCTGCTGAGGACTGGCTGAATCTGTTCTCAGACACTTTTGCTCCCTGGATCCCTCAGCTGAGCTTGGTGGTGGGGAGAATCAAGAACTACTTGTTTCTCCAAGAGTTGGTAGAAAAGATGACCCTCCCGGTTGGGCTGAGCTCACTACAAGAGGCTTCCAGGAGGGAGCCTTCACTGGTAGACAAGAGGGCCCTGAGAGAGGACAGGAACCCTGGAGAGCTTCTCTGGAGAAAGCTCATGGAAAGAAATGGCCATCTTTGGTCCTCTGGGAACTGCTTTGGGCCTTAGTCCTGGGCGGGTTCTCTACTTGGAAACAAAGTAAGAATAAAACTAGAGAAAATGATGTGATTTGCTGTGTACACAGACTCTAATGTCCACATTTATATCCTGGCACTGGCTCTATGGATTTGAGCCAAGTTGCTTAACCTCTTTGTGCCTCAGGTTCTGCATCTGTAGCACTGGGTCACCTCAGCTGCCGTGAGGGGCTCATGAGATGAGAAGGCTTGGAGCACACTGAGCTGCGGGGCGCTAGGCTTTCCTTGTGAGGTGTCACCTTTCATGGCTGTAGTTGAGACCGGTTCCTAGGGCAGTTGAAGAGGGAGTTAAAGAAATGGAATCGTTGTACAACAAGGAATCCCTTGGGGCCTGGCCGAGTTGTAGCCCCAGAGCAGTCCTTGGGCCTGGAAGTAGGGCAGCGGAGCCCCCAAGACTACCTTTGGGTCCCTAGTGACCACACATTAGTGGGCCTCAGAGGCCTCTTCCCAGCACTCTCCTAAGTTCCCAGGCCAAGGGAAGGCTGTGGGAAGTGGGACCAACAACATGTCACCCTTGCAACTGTGTAACATGGGACAGCCTTGCCCGCTCCACTGTGCCAGCCGGAGCAGATTGAGACAGCCTGAGAAATGTAAATAAAATGTTCTTGGGGTGAAGGGCAGAGCAGCTGCGGAGGGCCTGAGAGCCCCCATTGCAGCCGAAATTTTGGTGACATTTCCATCAGCGTGTTCATGTATGCCTGTGCGTTCAAATAGTCACTTACACTGGAAAGAATGAGCAACTCTCCCCTCCCACAGCCTCTTCTCACAGGGAGGCCAGCCTGGAGCTGTGTCCAGGGGTTTGTCCAGGGCTGGGGAGTGTGGAATTCCACACTTCCACACCTTCTAGCCTCACTGTGCTGGGAGGACAGGCTGCCTGGAGGGAGGCTGTGGGACTTGCGGGGATTGCAGGCCTCAGCATATTCCAGGTCTTGTGGAACTGGTCCGGTGACAGGTACCTGATTCTCTTGGAATCTCCATGTCTCTGACCACATAATGGAGAATTAAATGTTCTCTGAGGTCCATTCTAGCTCCCTTGTCTCTAGATCTGATTCTCCATGTTCCCCGACCCTGATCGATTCCATCCAGGCTAGGTCACCACTGCCACAGTTTTGAATCCTGGAGGAGCCTCATTTATTGGCATCCTGGGGTCTTGCCTTAATGCTGACCCTCTGCCAATATCCCAGGGACACTCTCTGTTCGCACACACCCCTTTTAGCACAGGTGGCAGGAAGCTTCCTGTGCTTTAGGCTCTTTGAGGATGGTGAGAGAGGATGATTGGAATCTAGACCTTGGGAGACAAGCTAGGACAAACCGCAGGCGGGTACACCCCTCCTTTCCCTGGGGAGCTTCTTCCTCCTGACAGAAAGTATCCCCCCACCCCCAGCCCCCAAGCACTTTCCAGTAATATGCGGCCTACTGTGGGCAAGAAGCCAAGAGTGAACAGATCCAAGCCCTCCCCACAGCGAGGGCCCAGCTCTGCTCTGGCCCAGAGGCCCCTCTGGGCCCTGAGCTCCTGCAGAGTGCTGAGAAACAGAGCCAAACAAGCAAAAGAATGGGGTGCCCGAACATGACTGAGTCCAGGCGAGAGCTGTCTCTAAGAAGAGAGGACACTACCCTTGTCAGGAAGTCTAAAACCAGGGTCTGGGTGGCCTCGTGGGGCATATCCTGCCTCTCAAAACGCCAGTTTCTCATCCTTACCTCACTGTCCCCTATGCCCCTGACAGCCATCTTGGCACTCAAGCGGAGGACTGAGTTGCTCTCTCTCCAGGTTTGAGAATGCTAGAGTGGACTCCTCCCCAGTCCTTGCCTTGTGGAGCCCAGACTTGTCTTCTGCAGAGCAGGGACCATACCACCGCACAGGGCTGTTAGGTGTGAGATGGCATGTGCCAAGCTTCCAGCATGGTGCTGGCTTGTGGATGTCTTCAGGAACAACGAACATCCTTCATGTTACTGCTCCTGGCTTGCTTCACACACACCTCCCCCTTTCCAAGCAGGAGCTGTGGCCAGCTCATCTTAGCATACCAGCTTACTGTCTGGCATTTCACGGGCCAAGAAAGCTCTGGGTAGGACTGATAGTGAAAGGGATTTTTCTAGCCTTCCTGCAAGGTAGAGATAGAGGCTGTCTTTTGTGTGACCTGAGTCCTCTCTGTTTCTTTAACCTCTGTGTTTCCCAAGAGTGTTATTGCTAACTCCAGGGCAGGGCCTAGGACACTTGAGGAGGGTCAGTTGGCTAGGGCTGCCCCCCCCCTTTTTTTAAATTTGTGTATGTGCGCGTGTGCACGCGCCAGTGTGTTTGGAGGTCAGAGGACAACCTGTGGAAATTGGTTTTCTCCTTCTACCATGTGGACCCCAGAGATCAAACTCGAATCCATGCTGTTAGGCTTGGCAGCAACACCTTTACTCACTGAGTCACCTTGCCAGCCAGGCCGTCCAGGGCTGCACAGTGAGACCCTGTAAAAAACAACAACAAAACCACAGCCAGGCATGGTAGTGCCCAAGGAGGCGGATCTCGGAGTTCTAGGCCAGCTGGGGCTTCAGAGAGACCCTGTCTCAAAAAAGACCAAAAACAAAACAAAAAAATTAAAAGAATTCTCCACCCCTTTGGTTTAGAGAGATGCCTGAACTGGTCAAGAACACCTATTGATCTTCCAAAGGGCCTGAATTTATTCCCAGCGCCCGTATCAGGCAGCTCATCTGTAACTCCATAGCTCCAGGACATCTAAACCCACTTCTGGCTCCCACAGGCACCTGCATTCAAATGGCGGTACACTTACATATGAATAAAAATAAAAGTAGAGGGCTGGAGAGATGGCCTAGCGGTTAAGAGAGCCGACCCACATGGTTCTGAAACCCCAATTCCAGGAGAACTCCAGTTCCAGGGGAATCCGAGACCGTCTTCTGACCTCTGCGGCATTGCACGACACGGGTGCACAAACTTGCATGCAGACAGTACAGAAATAAATAAAATTAATAAAAAAAAAATAAAAAAATAAAAGTAGATCTTTTTGTTTTGCTTGTTTGTTTGTTTGTTTGTTTGTTTTAGATAGGGTCTCCCTATGTAGCACTGACTGGCCTGGAAATCACTATGGTAGGTCTACTACCAAGTTGGCCTCAAACTCCGACTCACAGCAATCTGACTACCTCTGCTTCCCAAGTGCTGAGATTAAATGTGTGTGCCATCAGGACAAACAGAACCAACGTTAAAGAGAATACTTTTTAAAATCTTGACTCAGAGGCAGGCGATCTTTGTGAGTTCAAGGCTAGCCGGGTGTACAGAGTGAGTTCCAGGACAGCTGGGGCTACAGGGAGACCCTGTCTCGAAAAGACAAAAAAAAAAAATCTTGACTCAATTTTAGAGGTTTTTGGGGTGTGTGAGTGTGTGTGTGTGTGTGTGTGTGACATGTGCATGGATATGGAGGTCAGAGGTTAATGTAGGTGTCTTCCTCTATTGCTCTCCACCTTACATATTGGGGCAGGCTCTCTCTTGAACCCAGAGCTCACTAACTCAGGTAGTCAGTCTCCTTACCTTGCTCTGGGGGTGCCTGTGTGTCTCAGAAGCTCACCTCACCCACGTCCATTTGCGTGGCCCTGGGAGTCCAAACTCCCAGGCTGGAATGCCAGATACGTTTACCACTGAGCCGATTCCCCTACTCCACAGTTTGGAGGTTTTAGTCCAAGATTGAGTTGGCCCTCTTGCTTTAGGCCTATGGTGAGACAGCACATGGTGAGGAATGCATGGAGACCAGAATCATGATCCAAGGAGCCAAAGGGAGCATCCTGGAGTGGCCATACACCCCTTTAAGGGCATACTTCAGTAACTTAAAAACCTTCCAGTAGGGGCCGGAGAGATGGCTCAGTGGTTAAGAGCACCAGCTACTCTTGTACAGGACCTGGGTTTGATTCCCAGCACCCACATGGAGGATAACAACTGTCTGTAACTTCAGTTTCAGGGGAATCCAACACCTTCTTCTGACCTCTGCAGGCGTTGAAAGATAGGTGCACTTACACACATGCAGTCAATACACTCACACACATAAATAATAATTATTATTATTATTATCATCATCATCCTCCCACTAGACCCCACCAATTACAGGCTCTGCCACCTCCCAATGGTGCCAACTGTGTAAAACTTGAGCCATTGGAAGCCACTCAAGATCCATGGTATAACAAGCCCCATAGTTTCCATTCTTCCCTTCAGAGCAGTGCTCTTCATTTGATTGTCTGACCTCAGTGGGTATCAGGGAAAAAAGAACCTGGGTGATGACTGGCTTGAGGATTGTAAGAGGAAGAGGGACTCTTGCTCTGCCCTAGGCAGGCAGAGTAGTCAGGGAACGCTTCCTGTAGGAGGAGGTGGCCATGCATATAACCAGCCAAATGGTGGGGGTGAGGGACAGGAATGGAGGGGAGGGAGTCCAGGCAAAGGTCGGCTCCTTGGAGGCAGTTGCAAGGAATTTGGGTATTAGGGACTGGGGAGGAGAATGGGGCATGAGACAGGGCCAGACGACAAGGCTTGCTGAAAGTGGGGGTCCCTTAGAGCAAGAGACTGAGATGAACGGGACCCAACCTTTCCAGTGGACCAGCCAGCTGAACCCTGGGTGTTATTGGTAGACTCTGCAGACTGGGGAACTTTTCAGCACAAAAGAAGTGACTGTCAGCCGGGCGTGGTGCACTTGGGAGGCAGAGGCAGGCGGATCTCTGTGAGTTCAAGGCCAGCCTGGTCTACAGAGCGAGTTTCAGGACAGCTGGAGCTACAGGGAGACCCTGTCTCGAAAAGACATACATATATATATCTCGAGCCAGTGAAATGGCTTAGCAAGCAAAGGTGCTTGCCACCTACCAGGCCCGAGGACCCGAGTTCAGTCCGTGGAACCCACACGATAGAAGAAGAGAACCAGTGCCAACAGGTCCTCTGGCACTCACCCACATGGCGTGCACACAACACATCCTCTGGCACTTACCCACGTGGTGTGCACACACAACACGTCCTCTGGCACTTACCCACATGGTGTGCATACAACAGGTCCTCTAGCACCCACGTGGTGTGCACACACAACACATCCTCTGGCACTCACCCACATGGTGTGCATACACAACACATCCTCTGGCACTCACCCACATGGTGTGCACACACGCAACGTCCTCTGGCACTCACCCATGTGGTGTGCACACACACACAACACATCCTCTGGCACTCACCCACGTGGCATGCACACACACAACACGTCCTCTGGCACTCACCCACGTGACGTGCACACACACAATACGTCCTCTGGCACTCACCCACGTGGCGTGCACACACAACACGTCCTCTGGCACTCACCCACGTGGTGTGCACACAACACATCCTCTGGCACTCACCCACGTGGCATGCACACACACAACACGTCCTCTGGCACACCCATGTGGTGTGCACACATATAACACGTCCTCTGGCACTCACCCACGTGGCGTGCACACACACGAAGTAAGTAAATATGAAAAAAATTTTTGATGCCAGTTGTGGTGGCGCACGCCTTTAATCCTAGCACTCGGGAGGGAGAGAGGCAAATGGATCTTCGTGAGTTCAAGGCCAGCCTGGTCTACAGAGTGAGTTCCAGGACAGCTGGGGCTACAGGGAGACCCTGTCTCGAAAAGACAAAAAAAATTTTTTTTGAGTAAAAATCAACATTTATTTTATACCACAACCCTGTGAAGCTGGTATTATCCCTTCCATTTTACAGGCAAGGAAGCTGAGGCTCAGAGTTAACAGAGCGGCCTTCTGAGACCAAGCCTGAGCACTTCTCGCCAGCTGCTCTCCTCGTCCCCAGTACTGTCCCCAACCTTCTGTTCTTCTGGCTCCCCCGAAAAGCCCATGGCCTCCCGTTCTCTCGCCCTTCACAGGTTTCCATGTGATGCCCACCATCTCGAACATCGTCCCGGAGAGCTGCCTGCTGATCGTGGTGGGACTGCTGGTAGGGGGCCTGATCAAGGGCATAGGCGAGTCGCCTCCCATCCTGCAGTCAGACGTCTTCTTCCTCTTCCTCCTTCCACCCATCATCCTGGATGCGGGCTACTTCCTGCCACTGCGGCAGTTCACGGAGAACCTGGGCACTATCTTGATCTTTGCTGTGGTGGGCACGCTATGGAATGCCTTCTTCCTGGGCGGCCTCCTGTATGCCGTGTGCCTAGTGGGTGGTGACCAGATCAATAACATCGGCTTGCTGGACACCCTGCTCTTTGGCAGCATCATCTCGGCTGTAGACCCAGTGGCTGTGCTGGCTGTCTTCGAGGAGATCCACATCAACGAACTGCTACACATTCTGGTCTTCGGGGAGTCCCTGCTCAACGATGCTGTCACTGTGGTGAGGGGCCAGAGGCCATGCCCACATGCACATGGGACACAGACCCAATCCCTTATCCCTCATCCGTCAATGAATAATAAACATAGCTTATGTCCCTCCATGCTTGCTGTGTGCCAGGCACCAATCTAAGCACTAAGCCATGGATTCATTCCCTCACTTAATCTTCAGGAAAGTCTGAGGAGAGATTTGCTGTTGTCATCTTACAGAGCTAGAAACAAGCTTAAAGAAGTTGGGCAAGTTGCTAGAATGTGATAGAACTGACATTAGAACCATTGTGTCAGAACCCTTTGCCTGACCCAGGCCTGTCCTGGTAAAGTACTCTTGGCCTGTACTAGGTCATCTGCCTCCTTGTTGTTTTGCATTTAGGTGCCGTCTTGGCCAAATTACTTGGCTTCCTCATGCCTTTCTTTCTAGCCTATTTCATCTCCGAGGGGCCTTTTAGCTCTCCTGTTGGCTGTTTTAAAATTTCTTGGGGCTGGAGAAATGGCTCAGTGGTTAAGAGCACCAACTGCTCTTGCAGAGGACCCAGGTTTGATTCCCAGCACCACATGGCTGCTAAGAACCATCTTTAAGCTGGGTGCACACCTTTAATCCTAGCACTCAGGCGGCAGAGGTAGGCAGATCTCAGTTCAAAGCCAGCCTGGTCTACAGAGTGAGTTCCAGGTCAGCTGGGGCTATAGGGAGACCCTGTCTCAAAAAGACAAAAAAAAAAAAGGAAGAAGGAAGGAAGGAAGGAAAGAAGGAAGGAAGGAAGGAAGGAAAGAAAGAAAGAAAAAGGAAGGAAGAAGAAAGGAAAGAAAGAAAGGAAAGAAAAAGAATTTCCTGTGTGCCAGGCACAGTGCACGTATTTATTTAATCCTAGCATTTGGGAGGCAGAGGCAGGTTAATCCTCTGAGATTGAGGCCAGCCTGATCTACATTGCAAGTTCCAGGCTATTTGGGGCTATGACAAGACCCTCTTGCAAAAACAAAAACGAGTGGTGTGTGCAGGGTTTAGGGCTAAGGTTATGGAAAGGAGTCTTACCTCCCCCAAACTTCTAGAAGGTGTAAATGAAGCAGGTAGGTCTTGATTGACCTTTTTGTGATCTTAAGTGAGTATATGCCTCTTTGGACATCTCCTTTGACAGCTGTCAAATGGCAGAGTATAGTGCTTTCTTCCAAGGGCGGAACACTGTGTATGTTTATGTGCCTACCCAGCAAGTTTCCTCAGGAAATAGGTGTGTGTCCACACATTCATGTTCCCTCCAAAGCTGGACTCTTAAAGTGTGGCTGTACACACTGGAAAGCACAAAAGACATGTGTGCATGCCTGGCTCCTACTCGGGTGAGCACTCACTGTGCATCTCCAGCCTGTAGGACTCAGCACCTCCAAGTTCACTGGCCTCAGCCTCAGCTTCCTGCTTTGTCCCCCTCACCGCTTCTCATGGGACTGAGCAGACCCCGGCCTGATTGTTTAGTCCTCTACTTTGTTCTCTTCTGGCACCAGCCTCTGCCCAGGGTTGCCACAAGGCCTCAGCTTCTTCCCCTGTGATGCAGGGCATACACAACCTAGCCTGTCATCTTCCTGGGATTCCTATAGATGTTCTGTTGATTAATACCTGTATGAAGTCAGTAGGTGCCAAAAGTGACCCCCCTGCTGTGGCTGGGTCTGAGTTCAGCGTGACAGTACTGGGAGCAGTGATGCCCTTGCATCAACTCAGATCTGGCTGCTTTGGACCCCATGCTTGTCTCCTGACAGTCACTGCTGGTGCTGAGGCACTTCCAGTCCGAATGCCTCTCGCTCTATCTGAGCCTCGAGTAACTCCAGATGAATTAATGGGGGCATTAAGAGGTTACTTTAGGGGGCTGGAGAGATGGCCTAGCAGTTAAGAGCACCGACTGCTCTTGCAGAGGACCCAGGTTTGATCCCCAGCTCCCACATGGCGGCTGAGAACTGTCTTTAACTCCAGTTCCAGGGGAATCCGACACCCTCTTCTGACCTCCGTGCATTACATGGGTGCACAAACCTACAGGCAGACAGCACATTCATACACATTAAGAAAAAAAAAAAAGGTTACTTTAGGTCTAGCTCTGCCGCTTTCTCTGCTCCTATCTCAAAGGGAATCCCAAAATGGACACATGCTGCTGGGGTCAGGGCTGTGTAGTCTGGTCCAGAGCCCAAACATAGCCCTACACCATGTTGCTTCTCTTTTTCTCATGTTACACCACTGCCAATAGTGCAAGGCCAGAAAAGAGGATCTGGCCCCATATCTGCTCCAGTGGCCCATGTAGCAGAGTCCAAGCACCCAGAAGTCTCCTCCAGCCAGGAGTGAGTTTATCGAAGGGCTGAGTACCCCTGCTGCTGTGCCCATCCTGCCTCCCAGATATCTACCTTTCTAGCCACGCCCACATTGGGTCTTTTCTGGAGCTGAATGCCCTTTTTCATGGACAGTGGCGCCAAACCTGAGCTGCCTGCCATCGGGTCTACCCTCTCATGCTTGGTTCCCCTTCTTTCCAGGTCTAGAAACTCGCCATCTGGTTCCTGGCAGAGCTGTCCAGGGCTGGACTTGAGTGGGCTGGGGAGCCATGGTGCCACTCCCTGAGAGTACAACACAGAGGTGGGGGAGCAGTTCTGGGCCCAGTCCTCCTCCTCGTCTGGGCCTGTGTACCAACAGAGACTGTTAGCCTGTGACAGTGCTGCTGCAGAGACTGCTCCCAGACCCGGGCTGGAAGCTTTAGAGAGCCTCCAGTTGCACAGCGTCTGGATGTGGCTATTTGTTGTAACCACCTGCAGAGCCTGTTACAATTCTTTACACAGAGGATCCTGGGTTGAGTATGACCCGGCTACATCCATTTTCAGAGGACCACAAATCCTGTCTGGCTTATTTGTTGTCTGAACTGAGGTGCTTTTTGCTGCAGGAGAGATGAATCTAGAGAGGACATTGTTTATACTGGTCGGTGGTAGACCATGGGGAATGTAGTGCTGAGCACTCTACTGACCTAATCCTCACAAGAGCTAGGAGCATGGATGTTCCATCTGCCCCTTCTTGTAGGAAACTGAAACAGGAACACTGAGTCATTAGCCACGTATATGTAGCTACTGAGCGGCAGAGCCAGGATTGCAGCCTGGCTGCACAGCTTGAGCGAACGTCCCCTCCCCAGGTCATAGTTTGGCACACTTGCTTAGCACTAGTTTGCTGCCATGTGGCCTATGTGTGGCCATAGTCCATGGATGGGATCAACATAGGCCATCCCAGGGAGCCGTGGGGCTGGGGCCTGGCCTTCCTACCCACCAGCCTGAATGCCCTCTCCAGGTCCTGTATCACCTTTTTGAGGAGTTTGCCAGCTACCCGCAAGTGGGCATCATTGACATCCTCCTCGGCTTCCTGAGCTTCTTCGTAGTGGCCCTAGGCGGGGTGTTTGTGGGCCTGGTCTACGGGATCATTGCAGCCTTCACCTCCCGATTCACCGCCCGCATCCGGGTTATCGAGCCACTCTTCGTCTTCCTCTACAGCTACATGGCCTACCTGTCAGCTGAGCTCTTCCACCTGTCAGGAATCATGGCGTGAGTCTGGGTGTGGCAGGGGATGGGCTTGGTAGGGGAGGGTACTTGGCATGCAGTCCCCCAGGCTTTGGTGGTTACCCGGAACTCCCCAGCATCTGAGCTCCAGGCTTCCGATTTGTAGCCTCTTGAAAGGCCAAGGTCGTTACAGGCTCCCCAAGAAGGCACTTCACTGGGCTCCAGGGATTTCAGGAACCCGAAGAAGCCATACTCATCTGGAAATAGATGGGGCAAAAATGACCCATGTTAGGGCTAGCCCAGGGCACAGGAGGCAGAATTGGTGCTGCCCCATGAAGGCCTGAGCTTCCTAGGTTTCAGCCCTGCCACCTCCTCCCTTCCTTTGTCTTAAAGAGAGTCCTGGAATGGGAGGTGACAGGCTCCCAGGTGCTCCTCCAGAGAGTCCTGGAATGGGAGGTGACAGCTCCCAGGTGCTCCTCCAGAGAGTCCCGGAATGGGAGGTGACAGGCTCCCAGGTGCCCCTCCCCACAGCCTCTCCAGGGTGTCCCAGAATGGGAGGTGACAGGCTCCCAGGTGCCCCTCCCCACAGCCTCTCCAGGGAGTCCCAGAATGGGAGGTGACAGCTCCCAGGCACTCCTCCCCACAGCCTCTCCAGGGAGTCCCAGAATGGGAGGTGACAGCTCCCAGGCACTCCTCCCCACAGCCTCTCCAGAGAGTCCCGGAATGGGAGGTGACAGCTCCCAGGCACTCCTCCCCACAGCCTCTCCAGAAAGGGCTTTCTAGGCAGCTTACCCAGCCTGAGTCTGAGAAGCTCCTAGATCTCTACTTGGAGTGGGCCATGGGCTGTGGAGGGCAGGCCAGACTGGTGGGCTCTGGGCAACTGGGAGGAAGTTTGCTTAAAGCAAAGCTCCCTGGAGAGACCTCTGCATCAGAGGAGCACCATACCCAGAAGAAATCAACCCAGGGGCCACAGAGTGTGCCACTGATTGTTGTGGGGCAGATGCACTGTGGCCCTGGGGAAAAGGCAAAGTCTTTGGAGTTGAACAGACCCTAGTGTGCATTGTAGCGCTGCCACTTGCCTCAGTGGGACAGAGGTGACTTTATTTTTCCAAGTCATAACACTTGCCTGAAAAATGCAAGAATGTACTGGCCCAGTATACTTGATGCCAAGAACAAGTGAGAACAGGTGTGCAAAGCATGTTTGGTCCATATACGTCCTGTAAAGTTTCTTATCTGGGTGCTGTCAGCCTGTTAACAGTAGGTACTAAGGAAGTCCAACTCACCCCGACCCCCCTCTTCTTCGACCCCAGGCTCATCGCCTCTGGAGTAGTGATGCGCCCATATGTGGAGGCTAACATCTCCCACAAGTCACACACCACCATCAAATATTTTTTGAAGATGTGGAGCAGCGTCAGTGAGACCCTCATCTTCATCTTCCTTGGCGTCTCTACTGTGGCTGGCAGCCACCACTGGAACTGGACCTTTGTCATCAGCACTCTGCTCTTCTGCCTCATCGCCCGGGTGCTTGGTGAGGGCCAGACCCAGGCCAAGGGAGGAATGTGTGTATGTAGCTTGTGTGTGCGTGACTGCGTGGAGGGTCAGGCTGTGGGGCCGCCATGTATAATACAGTGTGAGGTTGTGTTGTGTTGTGTTGTGGTCTGTGCATGTGTGGGTGTTATCTGTAGGGGCTTGGCTGTGGTGTGTATAGCATATTGTACCAACTGGGCTTTGTTGTACAGTGCAGTGTGTAGAGGGACCGGGCTGTGGGATGTGTCTGGTACAGTGTGGAGGGGCTGGGCTGTGGGCGTGTCTGGTACAGTGTGGAGGTGCTGGGCTGTGGGGCGTGTCTGTACAGTGTGGAGGGGCTGGGCTGTGGGCGTGTCTGTACAGTGTGGAAGGGCTGGGCTGTGGGCGTGTCTGGTACAGTGTGGAGGGGCTGGGCTGTGGGGTGTGTCTACAGTGTGGAGGGGCTGGGCTGTGGGCGTGTCTGGTACAGTGTAGAGGGGCTGGGCTGTGGGGTGTGTCTGGTACAGTGTGGAGGGGCTGGGCTGTGGGCGTGTCTGTACAGTGTGGAGGGGCTGGACTGTGGGGTGTGTCTGGTACAGTGTGGAGGGGCTGGGCTGTGGGTGTGTCTGTACAGTGTGGAGGGGCTGGGCTGTGGGGTGTCTGTACAGTGTGGAGGGGCTGGGCTGTGGGATGTGTGTAATATACTGTGTTCTTGGCTGGGTGGTTCCTGGCTTCTCCCATTTCTTCTCTACTGCTGACATCATTTGGGATCATTCAAGGGGAGAAAAGCCCATGCTCACAGTGGGTGTGGAACCCTGGAGACAATGTCACAGTGTTACAGTGGAGGCCTTAAGACCCTCTGATTCTGACTCTGTTGGTTTTCTGAGGTTCAAAAACCAATCTGTGACCGTGAGCCAAGTATTCTGTTGTCACAGCACATATAGCCAAAGCTCCTGCAGACCATCCCCATCCCGGTGCTGCCTGTCCACGCCACACGCTCCTCACCTTCTCCCTGGATCTTACTCTCTTTTCTCTGAGATGAGGGCTAGGTCTGTGTTCTCTGTTTGACTGGCTGACACATTTTCTTAGGGCCCTTTGTATTTGTGTGTGTGTGTGTGTACATGCATGTGTACACGTGTGCATACTCATGCATGCTTGTAGAGACCACAGATCCTTATTGAGTGTCTTCCTCTCTCCCTCTACACATTATTTTTGGGGACAAGGTCTCATTGAATTTGGAGCTCACTGATTGGCTAGGCCCCTGGGATCTTCCTGTCTTTGCCTCCTGGTGCTGGGATTACCAACTCATAGAACCACACCCTACTCTTCACTTGAATGCAAGAATCCAGAGTCAGGGTCATGCTGGCACAGCGCTCACTGTACTCATTCACCATCTACCCTGTTGGGACACTGTCTTATTGGTTTTTTTGGGGGGGGGTTCTTTTTGAGACAGGGTCTCCCTGTAGCCCCAGCTGGCCTGAAACCTGCTATGTAGACCAGGCTAGCCTTGAACTCATAGAGATCCACCCACCTCTGCCTCCAGAGCACTGGGATTAAAGGCATATGCCACAACACATTTAAAATCCTCACTCTTAGCCGGGCGTGGTGGCGCACGCCTTTAATCCTAGCACTTGGGAGGCAGAGGCAGGCAGATCTTTGTGAGTTCAAGGCCAGCCTGGTCTACAATGTGAGTTCCAGGACAGCTGTGGCTACAGGGAGACCCTGTCTCGAAAAGACCAAAAAAATAAAATAAAATAAATAAATAAATAAAATCCTCATTTGCCTCTTCATCCTCAAAGGACCCTGGGTGGGCCTCACTGCGTAGCCATAGCTGGGCTGGCTGGAGCTCCTAGCACTCCTCCCACGTCAGCTCCTTGAGTGCTGGGATTACAGGTGTGAGCTCCATATAAGGAGGGTCTGTGGGTTTGTTTTTTGGGGTTTTTTTTTGTCTTTTCAAGCTGTGGGGTTTTTAGTGATAGTGGTTGATAGGTTTTGGAAGAGTGTGTTTCAGTACTGGAGATAGGATCTAGGTCCTCAGGCACAAAAGGCAACCATCATTCTGCATCAAAAAAGTATATATAGACAGTAGGGTGAGTTCCCAGGTGACTATCTGTTTGTTTTGTTTTGTTTTGTTTTGTCGTTATCGAGAGAGGGTCTCCCTGTAGCCCCAGCTGTCCCGGAACGCACTCTGTAGACCAGGCTGGCCTTGAACTCACAAAGATCCACCTGCCTCTGCCTCCCGAGTGCTAGGATTAAAGGCATGCGCCACCATGTCCGGCCTGTGACCATCTGTTTTAACAAGTAGCTGCTTATGACCACTCTGTCCCATGGCTCTTCCCATCCCCTGACCTTTGGCCTCTGGGGGCTCTGTGATATCTTCAGAACAAGTGCACGTTAGGGCACCCTCTTAAAGACCAACGCAACTCTTGAATAGATTGGTCTGCAGTCCCCTGGGCTGACTGCACTCAATGTTGGCGGCTTCCTGAACAGCCTGACCTCTCTCCCCTGCAGGTGTGCTGGGCCTGACTTGGTTCATCAACAAGTTCCGCATTGTCAAGCTGACCCCCAAGGACCAGTTCATCATCGCCTACGGGGGTCTGCGAGGGGCCATCGCCTTCTCTCTGGGCTACCTCCTGGACAAGAAGCACTTCCCCATGTGTGAGCTGTTCCTCACTGCCATCATCACTGTCATCTTTTTCACAGTCTTTGTGCAGGTGCTGGGCCTGGGATGGGCAGGACTCTGCCTTGGGGATCCTCCTGTTCTGGTAGAAAGAGGAAAGTGTGTTGCATGAGATGGGATGCTAGGTGCCTAACACTCCCTTGCCTCATATCCTTGGACAAGGCATGAGATGGTATGCTAGGTGCCTAACGCTCCCTTGCCTCATATCCTTGGACAAGGCATGAGATGGGATGCTAGGTGCCTAACACTCCCTTGCCTCATGTCCTTGGACAAGGCATCCCCTTTGGGGCCTCAGTACCTCAGCTGTGAGGATAAGACATTGTGAAGTCAGTGAGGAGGATGTAAAGTGACCAGGCTGCCCAACTTCATTAAGAAAGGTGGGTAGCCAGCAGGCCCGAGATCTGATGCCCCGGCTTGTAGGGTCGCAGTGGTTTCATGTCTCAGAATCCCCAACAGCACAGAATGGACAGCTGGACAGGTTTCTGAGCCAGGAAGCCTGGAGTCAACCCAAACTCTGCCACAATCTGCATGACCTTGGGGAGGGGCTCCCATCTCTGTGTGTCACTTCCCCATTTGTAAAGTAAGGGGCCTGGGTTAAATGATCCTCCAGAGTCCTTCCAGCCTGTTGGTCAGTGGGCTTGGCTGAGACCTCCACCCCTGCCTGCCCTACACCACTTCCCTAGGGAGCCCAGTATGGGATGCTCTACACTGCTCTTCCATGGCTGACCCTGTGACCTCGAACAGTGAGAAACTCTGCCTGGGCCTCTGTTTCTCTTTTGTCTTTTCTGGGCAAAATCCTCATACAGTCCTAGATGGGATGAGACGCATCTTTGCCTTTTTTTTTTTTTTGGTCTTTTTGAGACAGGCTTTCCCTGTAGCTCCAGCCATACTGGAACTTGCTATGTAGATCAGGTTGGCCTTGAACTCACAGAGATCCACCTGCCTCTGCCTTCCACATGCTGGGACTAAAGGCATGCACCCCCACACCTGGCTTATTTTCTTTTTTAAAATATTTTTATTTTATGTGTATGAGTTTATTCTTTGCATCTGTGTAAGGGCGCCTGTATCATGCAGTGCCCACCAGGTCAGAAGATCGCGTTGACTCCACTGGAACTGGAACTGTGGGCAGTCGTTGGCCAGTATGTGGGTTCTAGAAATCAAACCTGGGTCCTCTACAAGAGCAGCCAGTGCTCTTAACCACTGAGCCATCTCTCCAGCCTCATCTTTGCCCTTTCCTGAGAAAAAGATATAAGGATCCGTTTGGAGCCAGTGCAGTTTCTGTCTCTACCAGGAGACGGTGTTCTCTTATCCTCTTCTTTGCTTCTGTCCTCATAAATGAGACTTGACCTTGACCTTGCTGTTGTAGGTGTCCAGTGACCTTGACCTTGCTGTTGTAGGTGTCCGGTGACCTTGACCTTGCTGTTGTGGGTGTCCAGTGACCTTGACCTTGCTGTTGTAGGTGTCCGGTGACCTTGACCTTGCTGTTGTGGGTGTCCAGTGACCTTGACCTTGCTGTTGTAGGTGTCCAGTGACCTTGACCTTGCTTTTGTAGGTGTCCAGTGGTTTCCCAGCCTTCTTCACTGAGGTGGCTTTGGAACGGGGACCTCTCGAGACAGCCTGCCTGAGTTTGACTTTGGCCCTGCTGTTTCTATGGACCTTAAGCTGTCACCTGCCCTTGCTTGCCCTTAGTTTCTTCCTCAGCAATTAAAAGGGAACATTTATAAGACTTACCTTTTTTAGCCAGGTCTGATGGCCCGCGCCTTTAAATCCCAGCACTCGGGACACAGAGGCAGGTGGATCTCTGTGAGTTCAAGGCCAGCCTAGTCTACATAGCAAGTTCCAGGCAAGCCAGAGCTTCAGGGAGACCCTGTCTCAAAAAGTACCCCCCCAAACAAACAAACAAAAATCTACCTTTTAGGGCTATTGCAGGTATTGACGAGTTAACATTATTGAAACAGGTAAAGAGCCTCTGTCACATGGCAAGTGTGTTAACAATACTGCTATTATTTCTAGGTCCTTCCCATAGCCTGTAAGGGAGTCAGAGCTGAAATTGTTCTCCCTGTCCACAAGGCCTGGCTCCTTGGGGCTGTAGAGCAAATACATGACAGAGCCCACATTTGAACCCCCGCCCTGGCTAGAGGCAGTGAGGCATATTCGGCTGATCGACCTGTCTATATGTCTTCAAGAAGTGGGCCTAAAGGCTTGCCTTTCTCTAAGTGCTGGGGTTGAAATGGGAAGTTTTAAAACCTTTGGTCCTGGGAGATTGAGGACCTCAGAGGAGAGGTCCTCCTTGCTTCAGGGACCCTCTGGAAGGAAGGAGACTCCCCAGGCTCTCTGTCAGGGTAGCAGAACCTGTGTCTGATACCCCCCAGGGCATGACCATTCGGCCTCTGGTAGACCTGCTGGCTGTGAAGAAAAAGCAAGAAACGAAACGTTCCATCAACGAGGAAATCCACACACAGGTATTGGAAGCTGAGCTGGGCCCTTGGTTGCAAGAGGAAGCTCCTGGCGCGGGGGAGCAAATAGGCCTTATGTTTCTGTCTCCGTTAGCCCAGCCTCAGAATTAGATTGAAGTGGGTTCAGAGCGCGGGGTTCAGCTGGCCCCAGGAAAGGATGGTTTAGATTCCCAGAGTGCATGTACAGCTAGAGGATGAATAAGGGGAAGGCGCCACCTCCTGGCCACTTGTGAAACTACAGAGCTGAGCTAAGCAAAGCCATGGGGGAAGGTGGGTAAGGTAGGGCAAGAGCCCTGTATTAAGACTTGACCTGGCCCTGGGCCCATTTCAGTTCCTGGACCACCTTCTGACAGGCATCGAGGACATCTGTGGTCACTATGGCCACCACCACTGGAAGGACAAGTAGGTGGCAGATCTGATTGGCAGGAGGGTGGGAAGGGGCATTAAGGGTCCTTGGGGTTCTGGGCATCTCTCCATGTCTAGGAACTAGCCCCATCCATCTACCTCCTCCCACAGGCTCAACCGGTTTAATAAGAAGTATGTGAAGAAGTGCCTGATAGCTGGGGAGCGCTCCAAAGAGCCCCAGCTCGTCGCCTTCTACCACAAGATGGAGATGAAGCAGGCCATTGAGCTGGTGGAAAGCGGAGGCATGAGCAAGATCCCGTCTACCATCTCCTCTGTCTCTATACAGTGAGTGCTATTGACCAGCCTGGGGTAGCCACAAAGGGGACCAACGTGGGCTTAAGTTTTGTTTTTGTTTTTTCGTTTTGTTTTTTTTGAGACTGGGTCTCCCTGGAACTCAGTATGTAGACCATGCTGGCCTTGAACTCACAGAGATCTGCCTGCCTTTGGCTACTGAGTACTGGGATTAAAGGCATGCGTCACCACACCTGGCTGGGTTTAAGGTCTTTGGAGCCACACTAAATGCTTGAGACTTTGGCCTCTGTCCTGGCCTGTCCCCCAGCATGGTCGCCTATCCCAACACAGCAGCCTCCAGTATCACAAAAATGGAGATGTAACCTGTGTTCTGTTGTCCCAGGAATATCCACTCCAAGCCCCCGAATGCTCAACGCATCCTGCCAGCACTGTCCAAGGACAAAGAGGAGGAGATCCGGAAGATCTTGAGGAACAGCTTGCAGAAGACCAGGCAGCGGGTGAGGTCCCTAGCGGCCTGTGTCCCTCCTCTGCCCCAGCTAGCTTCTGTCACTTCCAGCAGCTCCTCTGAGTGCGCCGTTAGTGCCTACTCTCACGAGCCTGCCCTCTCCTGCCCTATGTGGCCAGAGTCTTCCTGGGCTGGCCTTCTAGCCCAGCTTCTAGGTTCTTCCCTGCCCTGATGGCTATTCTCCCACAGCTTCGGTCCTACAACAGACACACGCTGGTGGCTGATCCCTACGAAGAGGCCTGGAATCAGATGCTGCTTCGAAGACAGAAGGCCATGCAGCTGAAGCAGAAGGTGTGTTCAGGCTGGGGCTGGCACTACCCCTCTACAGTTCTAGGAATCTGGATTCTTCTTCATATGTTCTTAGGCCAGGGCTCTGCCAAGCTCCTCTGAGGAAATAGGAGACTGAGGAGGTTTATGGCCAGTGTGAGGGTTTGGTCCTTATGCCAGAGGAGCAATGTGGGGGGAGATGAGGGTGGCCCAGACTCTCAAAGGGAAAAGGGCGCAGAAGTAATCATAATGCACACTGAGGAAGTGAGGTTGTGAAGGCTTGGTTACCAGTTTGAGCTGGAGCCGATGGAAGTGGAAGAAGAGTCGGGGACTGTTCTAATTTGCTTCTCCATTGCTGTGACAAAATACTCTGACCATTACCAACTGGGGAGGAAAGGGTTTATTCATCTCGCATCTCCCAGGTCACAGTTCATCACTGAGGGAGCCTAAGGTAGGAACTCAGGGCAGGAACCTGGAGGCAGGAGCTGAAGCACAGGCCACGAAGGAACACTGCTTGCTGGCTTGCTCCCCTTGCTGAAGCACAGGCCACGAAGGAACACTGCTTGCTGGCTTGCTCCCCTTGCTGAGGCACAGGCTATGAAGGAACACTGCTTGCTGGCTTGCTCCCCTTGCTGAAGCACAGGCTATGAAGGAACACTGCTTGCTGGCTTGCTCCCCTTGCTGAAGAACGCTGCTTACTGGCTTGCTCCCCTGGCCTATGCTCAGATTGCTTCTTATACAATAAACAACCTGCCCAGGGATGGCATTGCCCACAGTGGGCTGGGCCCTCCCACATCACTCAACAATCAAGAAAATACCCCACAGACATGGCCACAGACCATCCCAATGAAGGCAATTCTCCAACTGAGGTGCCCTCAATCCAGGTGTGTCAAGTTGACACTAAAGCTGTCCAGCACAGGGGTACAGCCAGGCTTCTAATGGGGGTAGTTGTGAGTGCTTCTGCCATAGAGCCCATGGAGTATCCCAAGAAAGGAGCAAGGGTCTGAAGAGATGACTCAGCAGTTAAGAGCACTAACTGTTCTAATTTCCCAGCATCCACATGGTGGCTAACAACTGTCCATAACCCCAGGGAATCTGACGCCACCTTCTGACCTCCAAGGGCATTGCATAACAAGGGTGCACCTATCTACATGCAAGCAATATACCCATACACATAAAATAAAAATAATAAAATAGGGGCTGGAGAGATGGCCTAGCGGTTAAGAGCGCCGACCGCTCTTGCAGAGGACCCGGGTTCGATCCCCAGCACCCACATGGCAGCTGAGAACCGTCTGTAACTCCAATTCCAGGAGAACTCCAGTTCCAGGGGAATCCGAGACCCTCTTCTGACCTCCGTGGCATTGCACGACACGGGTGCACAGACCTGCATGCAGACAGTACATTCATACACATACAAAAAAAAAAATAATAATAATAATAATAATAATAATAAAATACGCCAGGCGTGGTGGCACATGCCTTTAATCCTAGCACTTGGGAGGCAGAGGCAGGCGGATCTTTGTGAGTTCAAGGCCAGCCTGGTCTACAGAGTGAGTTCCAGGACAGCTGGGGCTGCAGGGAGACCCTGTCTTGAAAAGACCAAAAAAAAAAAAAAAATACTAAAAAAAAGAAAAAAGGAACAGAGTTTGAAGGAAGGTAAGGAACTAAGCTTGGTTGCAGTGTATTGGATTTGGGGGCTCTCCAGGACCCTGGTGTTCCCCTTTGAGTTGTTTTTTGGCTGGTTGGTTGATCTAGAACATTGGGGTCAGATGTGTGCTTGGAGTCAGAGTAGTTATGTTTGAGGTTGCCCGGTGATATGGCATAGCTTACTGTGAGCTGAGGCAAGTCCCAAGGAGTCCCCAAAGTGCCTGCCTGCTGCCCACACTCACCGTGTCCTCTCTTCATCAGGTCAACAACTACCTGACAGTGCCAGCCCACAAGCTGGATTCACCCACCTTGACTCGGGCCCGCATAGGCTCAGGTAAGGAGTCGATTAGGAGTCCTAGGGTTGGGTGCTGTGTGCCACCAACTACTGAGGCTGAAGCTATGACAGGGATGGGACTCAGACACTCAGCACCTGACTTTTCCCGTGCCCAGAGGGGCTGGGGGTTGACAGAGGGGATGGTGTAGCCTCACTGTCAACCCCAGGTGTAGATGTACTCCCAGTGGAGCTCAAAATGAGGACTGTGATGGAAGCTAGGACAGGCAGAGCACCTGGAAGGGAGGCAGAAGTCTCTAGTCCCTGGGGGAAGGGGGGGGTAAGTCTTATAGGCCTGGGCCATAGGAAAAAGCCGTTACTTAACCTGTGGAGAGATACCAGTGGGAAAGTCAGCTTCAAGGAGAGCAACAGGGCAAGAGCAGGTGGTGACAGAGGGGTCACTTAGGCCCATGGAAAGGTTCTGTAGCCCATAATGATGGCTGAATTCATGGGAAAGTTATGGCAAGTGCTGATATAGGCAGAGGGGGCCCTTGAGGTGCAACAACATACTGTGGAGGGCGGAGAGGCAGAACCCAACCTGTGCCTTGCTCTCGGTCCCCAGACCCACTGGCCTATGAACCGAAGGCAGATTTGCCGGTCATCACTATCGACCCAGCCTCTCCACAGTCGCCTGAGTCTGTGGACCTGGTGAATGAGGAGTTGAAGGGGAAGGTTCTAGGACTCAACCGGGATCCAACAAGGGTTGCTGAAGAGGACGAAGATGAGGAAGAGGATGGAGTCATTATGATGCGGAGCAAGGAGCCCTCATCCCCTGGCACCGATGATGTTTTCACCCCTGGACCAAGTGACAGCCCCAGTTCCCAGAGGATACAGCGCTGTCTCAGTGACCCAGGCCCCCATCCCGAGCCCGGGGAGGGAGAGCCCTTCATCCCCAAAGGGCAGTAAAGCCAGGCAATTGGGCAGTGCCCGACTCACAGACTTTCCCACTAGAATGGGGGCAGGGGAGCGCCCCTTGCCTCCCGACCTGGATTGGCCCTGCCCCCTCCTACCGCATGGCAGCTGGGCCCAAAGCCCCCACTGCAGCACGGCTTGCCCCGCCTCCTGGGAAGTGTCCTCCCACAAGAACTGCCTTCCCGATCCATTTGGCAGAACAACTGGGCTGCTGAGGCGCCACCACACCCAGCTAATCACCCTATTTTTAAAGTCATCTGATTATCAAACTTAATTTCTTAACCTGCCTTGGTTCATACTTTGTCATTTAACTTAACACTTCAAATCCCAGGGGTTACAGCATGGGCATTTATTAGATGAGCATTGATTCACACCATACCTGTGCCCTGCTCCTGCCATCACACTGTTGAGCAAGAACCAGGGTGGTGGGGGAGGAGAGCAGAGCAGCTGATTCTTTTAACATGGTTGGCCTGGCCGGCGATGGCGCTCCTCCTCCCACACAGACCCCTCCGAGAGGGCCATGTCCATTCAGAATAGCCTCAGCGCGTCCCTGGCTTCTGGCACTCTGCCCCTTGTTCTCTTCCCCAACCTCCTCCTCATCCAGTCTCTCGGTCCTGTGGGTTTAAACCCCCTGAGCAGCCAGCTAAATTAAGTTGTTAGCCCCTGCTCATATGTCAACTCGAATGTCTAACCTTTCACAAAAAAGGAACTGTCCATGCAAACGGAGGTCCTGCCACCAGGACCCACCTTCAGTCCTTCAGGGAACAATGAGTGTGTGTGTGAGCCAGCCATGTTCTTTGTGGCTATGCCCGTGTACTATGCCAACCCATTTAGAAATCCTATCTGTGTGTTTTCCTCTGAGTGAACAGGGCACAGTAGCTCCACCAAGTGTGAGCTAAGGAAGAATTAGTGAAGCCCTAAGAGAGGCGCCAGAGGAATTTGAACCACCTGCTCATCCAATTTCCTTGTGCTTTCTGGACTTGTTCAGACCTGATCTCATAGATGCTATTTAATAATAGAATGGCACCATGCATGTCCAATTTTATTAGGAGATGGGTAAAATAATCTCTGGCTCTGGTTGCATGGGTCCCTTGGTGTCAGGTATTCTGTCTCTGCCATGTCCGGTGTAAGCCAGGAGCTGTTTTACAAATGGGGATGGTTGTTGGCAGAAGTCACTGGTGTGATTTAATCCAAAACTCTAGCAGCTCTATCTGTACTGCCACGAGGCCCCTCCTGGGGCTGCTTCCCAGTCCTCATGGCCATGTGACAGGACGGCATCCTCTGTAGACTGCACTTGCTTCCGGCCGCCTTTTGTCCAGGCCTCACTCCACATTTGCAGTCTCATGGAGTGCTTGGAAAATGGCTACTGCAGCACAGCCAGATGTGGCATATGTTGCCTCAAAAATGTAAAATCCCATCAAAGTCCCATCTTTTGCTTAGTACTTTGAAGTGAGCAGTGTAAGATTTGGCATCTTGTCTCATTAATGCAGGAAAGGTCTTCCCAAGCCCTGGACCTCTGGATGCCCACAAAGCTTCACTGACATGGCAATCCCTGAATTTGTTGAGACTTGTTTTCCTTCCTTACTTTTAAAATTTTTATTACATTTTAATTTATTTAGTGTCAGGCCGGGCATGGTGGTACACGCCTTTAATCCCAGCACTTTGGAGGCAGAGGCAGGTGGATCTCTGTGAGTTCAAGGCCAACCTGGTCTACAGAGTAAGCTCCAGGCCAGCTGGGACTAAAGGGAGACCCTGTCTCAGAAAGCAAATAATAAATAAATAAGTTTATTTCGTGTCAAGGAGGGGGTGTGGGAACATGTGTGGAGGTCGGGGACAACTTGCAGGAGTCAGTTCTATCCTCCCACAATGTGGATCTGACTCCTACAGGTTATCTTCTAACCTCTACAGGCACACACACACACATACACAATAAATAAATGTAAAAAAAAATGCAGAGTGGGGGCTGGAGAGATGGCCTAGCGGTTAAGAGCGCCGACTGCTCTTACAGAGGACCCTGGTTCGATCCCCAGCACCTGCATGGCGGCCGAGAACCATCTGTAACTCCAATTCCAGGAGAACTCCAGTTCCAGGGGAATCCAACACCCTCATCTGACCTTTGCGGCATTGCACAACATGGGCGCACAAACCTACATGCAGATAGTACATTCATACACATATGAAAAAATAAATAAAATTTTAAAAAAGACCAAAAAATGCAGAGGGGCTGGAGAGATGGCTCAGTGCTTAAGAGCAATGACTGCTCTTGCAGAGGACCCAGATTTAATTCCTAGCACCCACATGGCAGCTAACAGCTATCCATAATTCCAGTACTAGGGGATCCAATACCCTCTTCTGACCTCTGTGGTCACATTGCACACTGTGAGTATACTTACATGCAGGCAGGCAATACACTCATACATAGAAAACAAAAAGAAATAAAAAATGTAGACTTTATAATTTCTGCTTCCTGAGCCTAATTGCATCATGCCATCAAGTTAATGAGCTATTTTAATGTTTTGAACTTAGTCACAAAGATTAGTGACTCCCTGGTTATAATGTAGTAGACAAAGAATGTAAAACAGAGCCCCAAGGTGACAGGAAAGCTCACTGCTTTCCCTGCTCCACAAAGGTAAACTGTTTCTATCTTTGCTCTGTGGAATAGAAAGCATTTGAGGATCAAAGATAGGCACTGTCATAGTTGTGTCTTCTGTTTCTGTAATTTGAAAACAACACTCAAGAGGCAAAACACTCAAAGAGACAAAACCAAAAAACCTTTTTAGCCTATGGCCATCTCTCTCTCTCTCTCTCTCTCTCTCTCTCTCTCTCTCTCTCTCTCTCTCTCTCTCTCTCTCTCTCTGATGGTTCTATATAGCTCAGGCTGGCCTCAAACCGATTATGTAATTGAGGTGATCCTCCTGCCTTAGCCTCCTTTAGTGCTGGGATTACAGGCTCAGGCCACCTCATTGGGCTCCTTCCACAGGATCTCTTCATTGGGTTAGAAAACCAAGAAGACATTGGGCATGTAGCTAGGTGGTAGAGTGCTTGCTTAGCATATACAGGGCCATAGGTTCAATCTCCAGTACTTGAAAAAAAAAAAGGCGGGGGGCTGGAGAAATGGCTCTGTGGTTAAGAGCACTGACTGCTCTTGCAGAGGACCCAGGTTCAATTCCCAGCACCCACATGGCGGCTAAGAACCGTCTTTAAGCTGGGCCTGTTGGTGGATGCCTTTAATTCTAGCACTCAGGAGACAGAGGCAGGCAGATCTCTGTGAGTTCAAGGCCAGCCTGGTCTACAAAGTGAGTTCCAGGCCAGCTGGGGCTATAGGGAGACTCTGTCTCAGAAAAAAAAAAAGTGCCAAATTCCACTCGGGCCCTCCTATGTTATATCTAGCCTATATCTGTAGAAGAAAAGCAGCATAAGCTTTGGGAAAAGGTTGGCTGAGCACATGAGCTTCAGGTTGCCTATCCCCTCCATTCCTCCTGCACCATTTAAGAGAGGCCTGCACGTGTACTCTGCCTCTGATTAGAGGCTACTCTTAAGCCAGGCTCCAGATAGCTAACTCATCCTGGTCAAACCACACCAGATCATAAACACATACGACCCCAGACCTGGATAAAAAACCCATATGAACCAATTTGGTCCCATTTAATCTCCAAGTTTGTCTTTTTTAGTCTAACCACCCCCAGAATGGTACCCAGGCTCCTGGCAGCACAAGTCAGCAAGATCTGGCCAGCCCTGACTGCATGCCTTTTCCTCTTGCAGTGAGCCTACAGTCCTCTGCCTGGGTGACAACTGGGACATAACTTGTTAAAACACTGAAGGTGAGGACAGGTGATGGGTATGCACCCTGGAGAAACTCCATGCCCCAGGGAGGCAATTACCCCAAGCAGAGTCATTGAATGATTTTTAAGCAAGGAAAGACTTTTCTAGAACAGAAGGCAAAATTGCTGTTGTCAACAGGAAGCTTCAGGAGCTATTGTAGTTCTATCTTTAAGGCCCTGCTCCTTTAAAAAATGTATTTTTATTTTATTTTATATATATATATATATATATATATATATATAAAATAAAAACCATCTTTAAAAACTCTATTAGCCCTGCAATTTTGGATGTTTCTCAAAAATTTTTAAAAAACATTAGATTTTGGGGCTGGAGAGATGGCAGAGCGGTTAAGAGCGCTGACCGCTCTTACAGAGGACCCGTTTTTGAACCCCAGCATCCACATGGCTGCTTAGAACCCTCTGAAACTCGAATTCCAGGAGAACTCCAGTTCCATGGGAATCCGACACCCTCTTCTGACCTCCGCAGCATTGCACGACATGGGTGCACAAACTTGCATGAAGACAGTACATTGATACACATACAGAAATAAATAAATACCAGCCATGGTGGCGCACGCCTTTAATCCTAGCACTTGGGAGGCAGAGGCACGCGGATGTCTGTGAGTTCGAGGCCAGCCGTGTCTAAAGAGTGAGCTCCAGGACAGCCAGAGCTACAGGGAGACCCTGTCTCAAAAGACAAAAAATAAAATAAAATAAAATAAAAAAATAAAAATAAAGATAAAATAAAAACCATCTTTGAAAACTCTATTAGCCCTGTGATTTTGAAAGTTTCTCAAAGGTTTTTAAATTAGATTTTGGGACTGGAGAGATGGCCTAGCAGTTAAGAGTGCCCATCTGCTCTTACAGAGGACCCGCATTAGATCCCCAAAACCCGCATTGTGGCCAAGAACACTCTGAAACTCCAATTCCAGGAGAACTCCAGTTCCAGGGGAATCCGACACCCTCTTCTGACCTCCGTGGCATTGCATGACACGGGTGCACAAACTTGCATGAAGACAGTACATTGATACACGTACAGAAAAAAATAAATGCCGGGCCTGGTGGTGCACGCCTTTAATCCTAGCACTTGGGAGGCAAAGGCAAGTGGATGTCTGTGAGTTCGAGGCCAGCCTGGTATACAGAGTGAGTTCCAGGACAGCCAGAGCTACAGGGAGACCCTGTATCAAAAAGACAAAAATAAAATAAAATAAGAAAATAAAATAAAATCCATCTTTAAAAACTCTATTAGCCCTGCAATTTTGAATGTTTATCCAAGGTTTTTCAAACATCAGATTTTCTGACTGGAGAGATGGCCTAGGTTAAGAGCACCGACCACTCTTACAGAGGACCCGGGTTCGATACCTACCACCCACATGTCAGCCGAGAACCATCTGAAACTCCAATTCTAGGCAATCTCCAGTTCCAGGGGAATCTGATACCCTCTTCTGACCTCCGCAGCATTGCACGACACGGGTGCACAAACGTGCATGAAGACAGTACACTGATACACATACAGAAATAAATAAACGCCAGGCGTGGTGGCGAACGCCTTTAATCCTTGCACTTGGGAGGCAAAGGCACACGGATGTCTGTGAGTTCGAGGCCATCCTGGTCTACAGAGTGAGTTCCAGGACAGCCAGAGCTACAGGGAGACCCTGTCTCAAAAAGACAAAAATAAAATAAAAAATAAATAAATAAAATGAAATAAAATAAAAACCAGCTGTAAAAACTCTATTAGCCCTGCAGTTTTGAATGTTTCTCAAAGGTATTTCAAACATTAGATTTTGGGACTNTAGACCCAGCCGGCCTTGAACTACACATAAATTTCCACCTGCCTCTGCTCCCATGTGCTAGGATTAAAGGCGTGCACACCCAAGCCCGGCTATTTTATTTTATTTTATAGTTTGTGTGTGTGTATGTGAAAGAAGACCTCTGCTCCCCTAGAGCTGGAGTTACAGGCAGTTGTGAGCTACCTAATGTGGATGCTAGGAACTGAACTCAGGTCCTCTGCCAGAGCTCTTAACTGCTGGGATTAAAGGCATGCACCACCAAGCCCAGCCCTTGTTAAAATGTGTATTTTCGGGCTGGAGAGATGGCCTATCGGTTGAGAGTACTGACTGCTCTTGCAGAGGACCCGGATTCAATCCCCAGCACCCACATTGTGCCTAAGAACCGTCTTTAACTCCAGTTCCAGGGGAATCCGACACCCTCTTCTGACCTCCGCGGCATTGCAGGGCACGGGTGCACAAACCTCCATGCAGACAGTACATTCGTACACATAAAAAAAAAATTATAAATAAATTAAATAAATAAATAAAATGTGTATTCTCAGTTGGGCATGGTGGCACTTGCCTTTAATCCCAGCACTTGGGAGGCAGAGGCAGGTGGATCTCTGTGAGTTCAAGGCCAGCCTGGTCTACAGAGTGAGTTCCAGGACAGCTGGGACTACAGGGAGACCCTGTCTCGAAAAGACAAAAAAACAACAACAAAGGCTTGATGGGGTTTCTGATATAACTGGCTCTGATCATTTTATTGTCTTGAGACAGGGTCTAGCCTGGAACTTGCTATATAGACCAGGATAACCTCAAACTTGCAGAGATCTGCAGGCTTTTGCCCCAGAAGTGCTGGAATTATAGGC
Source organism: Rhizomys pruinosus (assembly GCA_009823505.1). Classification (NCBI taxonomy): domain Eukaryota; kingdom Metazoa; phylum Chordata; class Mammalia; order Rodentia; family Spalacidae; genus Rhizomys; species Rhizomys pruinosus. The sequence continues at coordinate 1,601,321 of VZQC01010550.1, forward strand.
ATGTGATAGAATGCCTGGTTGGCTTTGTGATTCTTCGCACTAGGCTGAAACCAGTTCTCAGTGACATCTGCCCTGTGGCTGACAGAGATCAAAGATTCTTCCAGAAACACCTGGGCTTTTCTACTCTCTAAGCCTTTCTAGCTGTCCTACTCTGTGTGTTGTTGTGTTTCTAGGGCAATCAGAGGTGGGATCAGGAGCATTTTTCTGTTTTTAGTCACTGTTGTCATCATAGTGACTAATGCCACAGCCAACTTCTTACCAGTCATCTCATGCCACTATTAGTCATAATGTGAGTACCTGTCCCCAGCATGCCCCAAATCATCCATCTATAAGCCCCTGTTGAGGTTATTGGAGCATTAATCAAGCTGTGTAAGCAACCTGATCCCAGCATTCCTGAGTCCCAGCCAGGCTGTTTCCTAGGGCTCTTCTGGTATCCAATTGGGTCCTAAGTATGGACAGACAGCACATTCATGAAAGAGGTCTAAAAAGGTTTAAAGAAGAGGTCCCTGGGCTGGAGAGATGGCTCAGTGGTTAAGAAACTACCATTGGGCTGGAGAGACACCTTAGCAGTTAAGAGCACCGACGCTCTTGCAGAGGACCTGGGTTCGATCCACAGCACCCACACATGGCGGCTAAGAACCGTCTGTAACTCCAATTCCAGGAGAACTCCAGTTCCAGGGGAATCCGAGACCCTCTTCTGACCTCCGCGGCATTGCACGACACAGGTACACAGACCTGCATGCAGACAATACATTCATACACATACAAAAAAAAAAAAAAGCCGGGCGTTGTGGCGCACGCCTTTAATCCTAGCACTTGGGAGGCAGAGGCAGGAGGATCTCTGTGAGTTCAAGGCCAGCCTGATCTACAGAATGAGTTCCAGGACAGCTGGGGCTACAGGGAGACCCTGTCTCAAAAAGACAAAAAATAAATAAAATAAATAATAAAAAAAAAGAACACGCCATTATTCCAGAAGACCTGGGTTCAATTCCCAGCATCTACATGGCAGCTAACAACTGTCTGTAACTCCAGTTCCAGGGGATCTAACACCCTCTTCTGGCCTCAGCAGGCTTTTCACAACACAGGTTCCCTTATACACATGCAGGGAATATACTCATATATGTAAAACAAAAACGAGCTGCGCAAGGTGGCGCACGCCTTTAATCCCAGCACTGGGGAGGAAGAGGTAGACAGATCTCTGTGAGTTCAAGGCCAAGCCTGATCTACATAGTGAGTTCCAGGACAGCCAGAGCTACAGGGAGACCCTATCTCAAAAAGACCAAAAAAATAAATATAAATATAAGTATAAATAAAAGCAATAAATAAAAATTTAAAAGGAAGGGATCTCTACAGAGTACAGGACAATTTAAAGTGACAAAGCCTGGTGAAGCACTCAGGGGTAGCACAGCAGAAAGCTCTCACTACCAGGAGTGATGGAAAGAAATAGAACCTAGAGAGCTGTAGGTTTAGGAAAGGTGATCTTCTGGGGCCCAGCATAGACTAGGGAAAAGGTAAAGAGGGCTGGGCTGCCCATGAGAGCTTGTAACAGGACACTCATTCTTATTTTTTAAAGATTTTATTTTTAGGGTCTGGAGAGATGGCTTAGAGATTAAGAGCACTGGCTGCTCTTGCAGAGGACCTGGGTTCCATTCCCAGCACCCACATGACAGCTAACTGTTCATAACTCCAGTTCTAGGGTATCCAATGCCCTCTTCTGACCTCCACAGCCATTGCATGACACTGATGCACCTACATGCATGTAAGCAATAGTTGGACACATAGAGTAAAAATAATAAAATTTTTTTGTCATTTTGAGACAGGGTTTCTCTGTATCCCCAGCTGGCCTAGAACTTGCTATGTAGACCAGGCTGGCCTCAGTCTCAGAGAACTGCCTGTCTTTGCCTCCCAAGTGCTGGGATGAAAGGCATCTGCCATCAGCCCAGCAAATCAGAGCTGGGCCTTCTGGGATTTGAACCCTAAACCAATGAAATGACATAAATAAAATATTTTTTTTTTGTCTTTTCGAGACAGGGTCTCCCTGTAGCCCCAGCTGTCCTGGAACTCACTCTGTAGACTAGGCTGGCCTTGAACTCACAAAGATCTGCCTTTCTCTGCCTCCCAAGTGCTACAATTAAAGGCGTGCGCCACCACACCTGGCTTATAATTTTTTTTAATTTTATTTTTTATGTGTATGAGTGTACTATCTGTGTGTGGATTGGTGCACCCATGTGCAGTGCCGCAGAGTTCAGAAGAGGGTGTTGGATTCCCCTGTAACTGGAATTAAAGATGGTTTTCAGCTGTCATGTGGGTGCTGGGGAGAACCCAGGTCCTCTGCAAGAGCAGTTGGTGCTCTTAACCGCTAGGCCATCTCTCCAGCCCCAGCAGCTGGCACTCTTAAACACTGAGCATCTCTCCAGCCCATAAAATATTTTTTTAAAGATTTTTTTTTGGTCTTTTTGATACAGGGTCTCCCTGGCCTGGAACTCACTATATAGACCAGGATGGCCTCCAACTCGCAGAGATCCACCTGCCTCTGCCTCCTAAATTCTGGGATTAAAGGCATGCATCATCATGGCCAGCTTAAAGAAAGTTTTTAAAGTTTATGTTTATGAATGTTTTGCCTTCATGTATAAATGTGCACCACACATGTGCCTGCTGTCCTGGGAGATCAGAAGAGGGCATTGGATCTCCCAGAACTGTAGTTAAGGACGGTTGTAAGCTATCACGTGGGTGCTGGGAATGGAACCTTGGTCCTCTGCAAGAGCAGCTAGTGCTCTTAACCATTGAGCCATCTCTCCAGCCTCCAAGATTTTCATTTTACAGAGGAGGAAATTAAAGCTTTGCTGGCCATGCCTTTCAGTAACTAGAGCACACATGTGTGTGTATGTTCACGCGTGGATGTTGGAGCAGGGCCTCCTCACCCAGAAGAACCTGCAGGTAGCTGAGGCAGATGCTCACTCTCAGCCCTGCTTCCTGCCCAGTCACAGCCAGTGAAGAAGGACGTGGAGCCAGCAAAGCAGTTGTCTGGCAAGGCTTGTACTTAAAGGGCTGTGTAGCTTTATCTCCGCTGTGGTAGAATGGCTGACATAAACCACTTCAAGGAAAGATTGCTGTCAGCCAATGGTTTCAGAGGGTCGTGGCGAGAGGGAGTAATGTAGCAAAGGTGCTCATCTCAGGGCGGGGAGGAGAGTTCTCCTTTTCCCTTCTTAATTCCATCCAGACCCTCAGCCAATGGGAGGGATGATGCCATCTTCCTTTAGATTGAGTCAATCCCCATGGTGAACTTTTTTCTAGACACGCCCTTACAGACATAGGCAGAAGTGTGCATTACTAATCTTGTAAGCACTGCTTGATCCAATCAAATTAGCAGAACTAACCACTCCTGTCTGGGGACATCACTTGGTTTGTAAAGTGCTTGCTCATGAGTTTGTAAAGTGCTTTGCTCAGCACCCATAAAATAAAAACAGGCTGTCAGGCATGGTGATGCATGCCTTTAATCCTAGCATTTGGGAAGCAGAGGCAGGTGGATCTTTGTGAGTTCAAGGCCAGCCTGGTCTACAGAGTGAGTTCCAGGACAGCTGGGGCTACAGGGAGACCCTGTCTCGAAAAGACCCCCCCAAATAATAATAGGGCTGGAGAGATGGCCTAGCGGTTAAGAGGGCCGACTGCTCTTGCAGAGGACCCAGGTTCGATCCCCAGCACCCACATGGCGGCTGAGAACCATCTTTTTTTTTTTTTTTTTGTCTTTTTGTCTTTTTGAGACAGGGTCTCCCTGTAGCCTCAGCTGGCCTGGAACTCACTCTGTAGACCAGGCTGGCCTTGAACTCACAGAGATCCGCCTGCCTCTGCCTCCCAAGTGCTAGAATTAAAGGCATGCGCCACCACGCCCAGCTCCATCTTTATTTTTTAAATTTTATTTATGTGTATGAATGTACTGTCTGCATGTAGGTTTGTGCACCCGTGTTGTGCAATGCCACGGGAGAACCATCTTTAACTCCAGTTCCAGGGGAATCCGACGCCTTCTTCTGACCTCTGTGGCATTGCAGGACATGGGTGCACAGACCTACATGCAGACAGTACATTCATACACATAATAAAATAACTTTTAAAAAAAGATTAAGGGGCTGGAGAGGTGGCCTAGTGGTTAAGAGTGCCCACCGCTCTTGCAGAGGACCCGGGTTCGACCCCCAGCACCCACATGGTGGATGAAAACCATCTTTAACTCCAGTTCCAGGGGAATCTGATACCCTCTCTGACCTCCGCAGCATTGCACAACACGGGTGCACAAACCTACATGCAGACAGTACATTCATACACTATGAAAATAAATAAAAAAAATTTTTTTAAAGACTAAAAAAATAAATAAAATAAAAGGCTTGTTGGTGTATGCCTATAATCCCGACATCAGAAGGTAGAGACAGGAGGACCCCTGGGCTTTGCTGGGCAGGAGGTCTAGCCAAATCAGCCCAGCTTCAGGCTCAGTGAGAGAGCCTGTCTCAGAGAGATGATAGAGGAATTGAAAACACCAGATGTCCACCTCTGTGCACCTGCACACAGACAAACATACATACATGCATGTGCACACACACAGACACAGGATTACATCTCAAGGCCCCATTTTGTGCTGGACTCTGCTTGGGAAAAGGCCAAGGATACAAAGGACACTTGAACAGAGCTGAAGCTCCCTCAGCTTCCAGAGATCTTGCACTCTACAGCTGTCCCCGCCCTCTATGTCCTGAGGGAGCTCCTGTGCCACAGCGGATCAGGAGGACAGGAAGCTCAGAGGTGGCTGTGAAACCCAGCAACCGGGAGGGAGGTCAGCGGTGGAACGTGTTTGGGAAAACCTGTTCCAAGGTGGGCCGATGTGTCCTACATGCTGGACTGAGCATGTGCCCCAAGGGACGTGACACTGAGGTCCTGACTGCTGAGCCCACTGACTGCTGAAAGCGCTGACTCAGCAGGCCACTCTCCTGTGTCACCTGGGTACTTCTCTAGGCTCAGCAGCTGGCCCAAACATCCCTTTATGCCAAGTGTCTCACGCTGGACCTGCTCTGCTGAATCTGAATTTTACCAGATGTGCCTTCCTTAGTCTCCGCTGCAGGACAGACATTACTCCCATCAGAGGACACACTAAGGAAAGGAAGAAGATGTTTGCCCTGAGCCAGAAGGGCCGGTCACCCCAAGACAGTCAGTATATGTTTCTCCATCAATAGCAGAGGCCAAGCAGTTAAAAAATAGGTCTCATTGGTAAAAACAGCAGTGTCAGAACAAGCAGACTGGCTGGAGTGTCAGAGACACCTCACTGTTCTTAGCCGAAAAAGAATGGCCAGGGGCTGGAGAGATGGCCTAGCGGTTAAGAGCGCCAACTGCTCTTGCAGAGGACCTGGGTTCGATCCCCAGCACCCTCATGGCGGCTGAGAACCATCTTTAACTCCAGTTCCAGAGGAATCCGACACCCTCTTCTGACCTCTGTGGCATTGCACAACATGGGTGCACAAACCTACATGCAGACACATTGAGTTCCAGGACAGCCAGAGCTACATCAAAAAGACCAAAAATAAAGAAAGAAAGAAAGAAAGAAAGAAAGAAAGAAAGAAAGAAAGAAAGAGAGAGAGAGAGAGAGAGAGAGGGAGGGAGGGAGGGAGGGAGAGCTGTAGAGGGGAGGCCGAGGGAAGGGAGGAAAGATGGGAGGAAGGAGAGGAAGGAAGGTAAGCAGGAAGGAAGGCAGGAAATAGATAAGGCAAGAAAGAAAGAATAGGAAGAAGAAAGAAGAAAGAAAAAAGATGGTGCTGGGACTGATCTGGCTTGCGACATCATCCGTCACCGATTTGGCAGTTTTTGATCTTCGGTTTAATGGTATACGGAACCTCCAAACACCGTGAACTCAACGTCCATGTGTACGAAACTTACTGTGTGTTAGTCAAGTTATCGTTAAGACTCCAGTCTCGAGTCACAATCCAAATCAAACGGCGCTCAGGCGGTGGCAGTCTGCCTTGTTTGACAAGAAAGAAAGAAAGAAAGAAAGAAAGAAGGAAGGAAGGAAGGAAGGAAGGAAGGAAGGAAGGAAGGAAGGAAGGAAGGAGAAAGAAAGGAAAGAAAGAAAGAAAAGAAAGGAAAGGAAAGAGAAAGAAAGAAAAGAAAGAGAAAGAAAGGAAAGAAAGAAAGAAAGAAAGAAAAGAAAGGAAAGAGAAAGAAAGAAAGAAAGAAAGAAAGAAAGAAAGAAAGAAAGAAAGAAAGAAAGAAAGAAAGAGAGAAAGAAAGAGAAAGAAAAAGAAAGACCAGCCAACAACGAGGCTAGCGCTGATGTGAAGGCACACAAGAGAATTTCTGGGTTGAAGGTTGTGTTCTATATCTTAATTGGCATGTGGCCAAATGCATGGGATTGTATGTTTAAGATTTATATATTTTGGGGCTGGAGAGATAGCCAAGCAGTTAAGAGCACTGACCGCTCTTGCAGGGGACCCAGGTTTGATCCCCAGCACCCACATGGAGGCTGAGAACCATCTGTAACTCCAATTCCAGGAGAACTCCAGTTTCAGGGGAATCCGAGACCCTCTTCTGACCTCCGTGGCATTGCACGACACAGGTGCACAAACCTACATGCAGACAGTACATTCATACACATACAAAAATAAAATAAAATACTTAAAAAAAAGATTTATATATTTTAGGCCAACATGACTCAGCAGATAAGAGTGCTTGCTGCCAAGCCTGATGACCTGAGTTTGATCCCTGGGACCCGCAGGGTAGGAGACCACCAATTCCATATGCAAACCCTAAGAAAATAGAGTAATTTTCCAAAAAAAAAAAAAAAAGCTGGACGTGGTGGCACATGCCTTTAATCCCAGCACTCAGGAGGCAGAGGCAGGCGGATCTCTGTGAGTTCAAGGCCAGCCTGGTCTACAGAGTGAGCTCCAGGACAGCTGGTACTAAAAGGGAGAACCTGGGCTGGAGAGATGGCCTAGCAGTTAAGAGCGGTGACCGCTCTTGCAGAGGACCTGGGTTCGATCCCCAGCACCCACATGGCGGCCGAGAACCGTCTGAAACTCCAATTCCAGGGGAACTCCAGTTCCAGGGGAAACCGACGCCCTCTTCTGACCTCTGCGGCATTGCACGACACGGGTGCACAAACCTGCATGCAGACAGCACATTCATACACATACAGAAATAAATAAAATTAAAAAAAATACCAAAAAGAAAGAAAGAAAGAAAGAAAATAAAGTAATTTAATTTTTAAAACTTTTAAAAACTATATGTTTGAGCTGGGCATAATAGCACACATCTTTTATGCCAGTGCTTGGGAGGCAAAGGCAGGTGACTCTCTGTGAGTTTAAGGCCAACCTGGTCTACATAGTGAGTTCCAGGCCAGCTGGGGCTAGGAGACCCTGTCTCAAAATGACCAACAAAACAAAACAAAACTGTACGTTTTACCATAATTTGTTTATATTTTATTATTTTTATTTTATGTGTATGAGTACATTGCCTGCATATATGTAAGTTCACCATGTCATACAATGCCTATGGCAGTCAGAAGAGGGCATGAGTCCTCTGGAACTGGAGTTATAGACGGTTGTTGTGGGTGCTGGGAATCAAACCTGGGTCCTCTGCAAGAACAGTCAGTATTCTTAACTACTGAGCCATCTCTCAGACTCTCTTAATTATTTTTAAAAAAATATTTTAAAAACAAAAGACTAATGGTATCCCTCATCTGTGGATGCCAATCACCTAGTTGTATGAAAAACTGAGCAATGTTAATGTGATCTGAAAACAACTGTGCTCTTATACTGTGAATCCCTTAAAAAATAAACAATTAATTAATTAAATATATTATAGGGGCTGGCGAGATGGCTCTGTGGTTAAGAGGGCCAACTGCTCTTGCAGAGGACCTGGGTTCAATTCCCAGCACCCACATGGTGGCTAAGAATGGTCTTTAAGCCAGGCATGGTGATGCACACTAATTCCAGCACTCAGGAGGCAGAGGCAGGCGGATCTCTGTGAGTTCAAAGCCAGCCTGGTCTTCGTAGAGAGTTGCAGGACAAGCTGAGGCTACAGGGAGACCCTGTATCAAGAAGACCAAAAAGCTGGGTGTGGTGGCGCATGCCTTTAATCCCAGCACTTGGGAGGCAGAGGCAGGCGGATCTTTGTGAGTTCAAGGCCAGCCTGGTCTACAGAGTGAGCTCCAGGACAGCTGGTACTAAAAGGGAGAACCTGGGCTGGAGAGATGGCCTAGCAGTTAAGAGCGGTGACCGCTCTTGCAGAGGACCTGGGTTCGATCCCCAGCACCCACATGGCGGCCGAGAACCAACTCCAGTTCCAGGGGAATCCGACACCCTCTTCTGACCTCTGCGGCATTGCACGACACGGGTGCACAAACCTGCATGCAGACAGCACATTCATACACATACAGAAATAAATAAAATTAAAAAAAATACCAAAAAGAAAGAAAGAAAGAAAGAAAATAAAGTAATTTAATTTTTAAAACTTTTAAAAACTATATGTTTGAGCTGGGCATAATAGCACACATCTTTTATGCCAGTGCTTGGGAGGCAGAGGCAGGTGACTCTCTGTAAGTTCCAGACTAGCAGGAACTACCGGGAGACCCTGTCTCAAAATGACCAACAAAACAAAACAAAACTGTACGTTTTACCATAATTTGTTTATATTTTATTATTTTTATTTTATGTGTATGAGTACATTGCCTGCATATATGTAAGTTCACCATGTCATACAATGCCTATGGCAGTCAGAAGAGGGCATGAGTCCTCTGGAACTGGAGTTATAGACGGTTGTTGTGGGTGCTGGGAATCAAACCCAGGTCCTCTGCATTAGCAGTCAGCGCTCTTAACCACTGAGCCTTCTCTCCAGCTCTCCATTTGTTTCTTTAGTGTGAGTGCAGGCTTGTGTGACTATGGGAGTCCACCTTGTCAAGGCAGGTTCTCTGTTGTTTCTGCTGTGCTGTGTGCTCCGGGCTTGATGGCCCTGTGAGCTTCCAGGTGACTCCCTGGTGTCAGCCTCCCACCTCAGCGCAGGAATCTTGGGATTAGAGGCGCACAGCACCACATATCGCTTGCTTTTTTGTCTTTTTGAGACATTTTTGAGACAGGGTCTCCTTGTGGCCTAGAACTCACTCTGTAGACCAGGCTGGCCTTGAACTCACAAAGATCCGCCTGCCTCTGCCTCCCAAGTGCTAGGATTAAAGGCATGCGCCATCACACTCACAGCTTTTTTATGCTAGTTCCAGGGACTGAACTCAGGTCGTCAGGATTTCATGGCAAGCACTTTTACCCTGTGGAATATTAAGCAGCAATGAAAATATGCAATCTATACTTCACAACAACCTGATTGATATGAATCCAATGCTGGGAAGAAAAAAAAAAACCAAACTCAAGATATACCAGGAATGATCTATTTACATAAAGTTCAAAACCAGAAAAAAATCTAAATTACATTGTATGTCATGGATGAACTATAAAGAAACATAAAATCTATAATGGTAGGTAGAGACTATCATAAAACATAAAAGCACAAGAATGATTACCCTTAGGGGGAGCGCAGGCAGATGACTGATGCACACAAGGGACCCCTATGGTGCCAGCAGTCTGCCATTTCTTGAGCTGGGTGCTAAATACACAGGCATTTGTTTCTTTTTTTTTTTCTTTTAGGCGTTTGTTTCATAATTACACATAATACTACACGTTCGTGTCTTGTGTGTCGTTCTATATGTGAGTTATATTTTACAGTCAAGATTGAAACAGATTTTTTTTTTGAGACTGGTTCTCCAACCCCTGCCTCAGCCTCCTGGGTGCTGGGTTACAGGTGTGTACCACCACACCTGACTAAAGTAATGTATGTCAGGCTGGAGGGGTGGCTCAGTGGTTAAGAGCACCAGTTGCTCTTGCAGAGGACCCAGGTTCGATTCCTGGCACCCATGTGGTGGATAAACCGTCTGTAACTCCATTTCTAGGGGATCTGACACCTTCTGACTTCCAACAGCATTGCAGGACACAGGTGCACTTACACACATGCAGACAATACACTCATACACATAGATTAATATATAAAAAATGTATAAATTAAAGCTGGCCATGGTGGCGCACGCCTTTAATCCTAGCACTTGGGAGGCAGAGGCAGGCGGATCTTTGTGAGTTCAAGGCCAGCCTGGTCTACAGAGTGAGTTCCAGACAGCTATGGCTACAGGGAAACCCTGTCTCGAAAAGACCAAAAATAAATAAAATAAATAAAATAAAATAAAAATAAAAAAATAAAAAATGTATAAATTAATAGAACATTCCTGGAGGCGAGAGCATCTGCAACATTTATTAAGAATCTTGTCCTGGCCGGGCGTGGTGGTGCACGCCTTTAATCCTAGCACTTGGGAGGCAGAGGCAGGCGGATCTTTGTGAGTTCAAGGCCAGCCTGGTCTACAGAGTGAGTTCCAGGACAGCTTGGGACTACAGGGAGACCCTGTCTCGAAAAAAAAAAAACAAACAAACAAACAAAAAAAAAAGAATCTTGTCCTGGGCTGGAGAGATGGCCTAGCAGTTAAGAGCTCTGACCGCTCTTGCAAAGGACCCAGGTTCGATCCCCAGCACCCACATGGCGGCTGAGAGCCGTCTTTAACTCCAGTTCCAGGGGAATCCGACGCCCTCTTCTGACCTCCTGCGGCATTGCACGACACGGGTGCAGAAACCTACATACAGACAGTACATTCATACACATACAAGAATAAATAAAAAAAAAGAATCTTGTCCCACTCTCTTCTAAGGGATCATCAGAAAGACAAAGATATGCATTACTTTTTTTTTTCATCAGACCTGGGTCCTCTGCAAGAGCAGCCAGTGCTCTTAACTGTTGAGCCATCTCTCCAGGTCCAAAGATTTATTATTGTATGTGTGTGTGTGATTTTTTTTAATTTTTTAAATTATTTTATGTGTACGAGTGTACTGTCTATGTGTAGGTTGGTGCACCCATGTAGTACAATGCTGTGGAGGTCAGAAGAGGGTGTTGGACTCACCTGGAACTGGAGTTAAAGAAGGTTCTTAGCCACCATGTGGGTGCTGGGAATCAAACCTGGGTCCTCTGCAAGAGCAGTCGGTGCTCTTAACCGCTGAGCCATCTCTCCAGCCCCCAAAGATTTATTTTGTTTTAAACTATGTGTATTTGTGTGTCTGTCTGTGTGTGTGTGCGTGCTCACATATGGGTTTGTGCATATGTGAATGCAGATGCCCATAAGTCTAGAACACGGTGCCAGTCTAGAATAGGGAGTTTTGAGATAACAGATGCACACCACCTGGTGCTGGAGTTACAGGCTATTCTGAGCTGCCTGACATGGGTGCTGGGACCTGAATGAACAGTACTCACTCTTTTTTTTTTTTTTTTTGTCTTTTTCAGAGATAGTCTCACACCGCAGTCTGGGCTGGCCCAGAACTCACTATACAGCAAAGACTGGCTTCTAATTCCTCCAGCTTTCATCCCTCAACCTCCTCTGTGCCGGTATTACAGGCATGTACCACCATGCCTGAGTAACATCCTTTACTGGCGCCAGGCACGTAAACTCAGCACTCACAGGTAAAGGCAAGAGGATTCTAAGTTTGAGGCCATTATGGGGGGGGGAGACTTGTGTTAATAGTAAGAAACAAGAGGGGCTAGAGAGATGGCTTAGGGGTTAAGAGCACCTACTGCTCTTACAGAGGACCTGGGTTCGATCCCCAGCACCCACATGGCGGCCGAGAACCAACTCCAGTTCCAGGGGAATCCGACACCCTCTTCTGACCTCTGCGGCATTGCACGACACGGGTGCACAGACCTGTATGCAGACAGTACATTCATACACATACCGAAATAAATAAAAATTAAAAAAAAATTAAAAAAATATTTTTTTAAATGAAGGGAGGCCCTAATTTGTACCTGGTTGATCAGAGGTAAACGTAACAGTCTGCCTTGGTCTCCTGGGACCTGAAGTGAGGTAGGCTCCCGGGGCTGGGCCTCGGACCTGTGGGATATAATAATATAATTTCTGTCTGAAATCAGATAAAGAATGTGACCTGATCTGACAGGTTCTGCTTTGGAAGTAGCAGGCCACTCTTGAGCACAGTTAACAGTGGACAACAGGGCAGGGACAGCCCCAGGAGCTGTCTGTGTCCCATGTTCTAAGGTTTTCATGGCCTTGTAATCAGGAGGGAAGGTGAAGCCTCCTATGTGGGAACGATCGTGTCCCACAGACAGACGGTGGTACCCACAGATGTCACCTAATCTCTCTCTCTCTCTCTCTCC